>OX291559.1:13156110-13756110 GCA_946406115.1 Apoda limacodes
AAATTATTGAGTAGAATGTGCTAACTGAAACTTAAAATAATATATACATTTATAGCAATAGCTAAATTTATATACATATGAATAATAAATAATACTTATACGTACAAACATCTAAACAAAATAAATATATATATATATATATATATATATATATCAAATACATAACAAAAAATAAAAATAAAAATAAATAAATACACAAACTACATACATCTTAAATGATATAGATGAATAAACAGTGTTGATGAGACAGCTTAAATTTTTAAGTAATGTGTGATTACGAGATTTTTAAATATTCTTAAAGTTTGTGCTTTTTTGACATCAAAGGGTAAACTATTCCATAGCCTTATGGCTGTGACAGTGAATGAGTCATTATATGCTTGCGAATAATGTGTTGGGGTTTTCAGCATCATGTTTGTAGTGGCGCGATGAGCTGTAGAGCCTATAAAATTGAAACGCTCTTTCAAGTATAACGGAGTAGACGGATTGAACAGTACGTTGTAGAGAAGAAACAGAAAATGAGTATTCCGGCGAAGGCGAATTGGGAGCCACTTGAGTTTTAATCGAAATTCGGATATATGATCATATTTACGTAAACCAAATATGTATCTAATACATAGGTTCTGGAGTCGCTCAAGCTTATTTAATTGCTCCTCAGTAAGGTCAAGATAGCTAGCATCCGCATAATCAAGGACAGGTAGCAGTAGTGATTTAGCCAGTGCAATGAATACTTCCCAGAAGAAAGTCTTTAGGTCCTGTTAGCCCTTAAGTCACGATTTTATTAAATATCGAAAAGTGTTTTGTAAAATAAATATTAATTTTAGCATTGCAAAATACTGTACAGGATTATGGACTATATCTTACAGATGCATGATGGCCAACTGCCAAAAATGGCCGACAAAAAAGTGCAACGTCAAAAAGCATTTTCAAGCACTTATTTCAGATTTATTTTAAAGAAAGACGTTTAATGTCCAGAATTTCACTGCAAAATGGAATATTGCCAAATGGAAAAATTCTCATGAAATAATATAATTAAGTTAAATGTGATTTTAAAAATGTCATCTTCTTATAGTTATCTACTATTTACTACACATTTAGCAAATTTGCTTATTAAAACTTATAGAATACAAAATATTCTAAACATTGTTTGTTTATAGTTAGGTACCTATATTTATAAATAAGGAAATCCATTACAATTGTAGGTATAATGCACAGAGACTTTTAGTTTTAATGATAATTTCCTCTAGGCTAAGGCTGTCTGGAAGAGATCCCTTTTTTTCCTAGTCTGTAGTCTTTTTAGACTAATCCCAAAGCTACATATATATGGGTGGTTGTACAACGTAAGGACGAAAATGAGTCTGATTTCGGCCCAATATTTTTTGTATATCCTACTTGCGGAATTCAGTCTAATAACAAGAGTACAACATCCTTAAGTTATATCCTAAGCGTAACAGTCAAAATATTTAAAAGTTTTAGATTTATGGCCATTTAAAGGAAATCAAGGCACAGGAAACTGAGTGTGTCATGAGTGTGTGATTGCTCAGTTTCCGATCAAAACAACAAAAATTAATCAAAATCAACGTTTATTTATCATATTTGCTTCTTAATATTACTAATTAAGCTTATCTTAGATACTTATACCTAAAACAGACTTGAACAGAAACTTTAATCATCAAATAATTATTGAGCATTATTTATTCATGCAATTCTAAGTCACAATATGTTAAACTTTTAGAGATATTTTAACAACAAGAATGTACGAAGTTTGAAACTAAACTCGATACTTAATTTTTCTTACCTGTAGCGTTTTTATACCTTTTCTTTAGTTACTTTATTTCTTACGAATTATTTCATGCCTGCACACAGTCTAACGCAGTATTTGTTTCCTCTATGGTCTACTGTACTTATCATCTTCTAATAAAGTTTGTATTATATTTTTTTTTTAGCCTTCTTTTGTTTGCCTTGGCTCCATACTTTTTTTATATTTTATTACCTAGTTCTTTAACTTCCAAATATTTCTTTTACATTTTCACCCAAAAGTAATTTATTTGTCACTTCCTTCTCTTGACGAGTCTTCAGGCTAGACATATTATCTGATATTTGCTTTTCCAACACATTGCCAAATAAAGTCTTATTTACTTTGTCAGGAGGTAAGCGGTCACCGTAGCCTATGGACGCTTGCAACACCAAGGGCATCACTCGCGCGTTGCCGACCCTTCAGAAATCTAATAACTTCTTTTTTGAACAACCCCATACTGTAGTCCTTAGAGAAAACCTTGGCAGGGAGCTCATTCCACAATCTAAGCGTTCGTGGGAGGAAGTTTCTCTGAAACCGCACTGTACGCGACCATTTCGGTTCCAAAGTGTGAGAATGAATTCCCTGCCGATGGCGAGCGGTACGATGGTAGAAAGTAGCCGTGGGCATCATTTCGAACATTTCCTCAGAACACAACCCATTGTACAAGCGGTAGAACACACACAGGGAGGCAAAGTCTCTCCTCAGACTTAGGGGCTCGATACCGCAAGTGAGTTTGGGATTGTCGACAATTCTCACAGCCTGTCGTTGAACCGAGTCAAAAGGGTCAAGATGGTATCCGGGTGCACCCGCCCAGAGATGGCAGCAGTACTCCATATGGGGCCGGACTTGCGACTTGTAAAGCAGCAACCTTTGTCCCGACGTGAAGTACTGCTTCGCTCTGTTGAGTACACCAAGTTTTTTGGACGCCAGCTTTACCTTGTCTAGCAAGTGATCTCGGAACTGGACATCACTGGAGATGTGAACGCCAAGGATTGCAATGCTCTTGGAGATGGAGAGGGGAGTGTTCTGGAATTGTGGGACTACAGAGAATGGGGTTTTCTTAGCGGTGAACGCGCAGACTTATGTCTTTGATGGGTTGAATCGGACCAAGTTTTCCCGTCCCCAGTCAGAGACCTTGCACAGACCGATCTCGATTTGAGACACAAGTTCTTCACGTTTTTCCTCCACAATAGAACGAGGGATGCTTGCACGGCCCGTGTAATAAGCGTCTCCAGTACTGTCATCTGCATAGCAATGTATGTTGTTGATCTCCAACATATCATTGATGTGCAGTAGAAACAGCGTGGGAGACAGCACAGAGCCTTGCGGGACACCAGCATTAATGTCCATGCTATCAGAGCAACTACCGTCAACTACGGCTCGTATGCGTCTGCCGGACAAAAAGCTAGCAACCCATTTGCACAAACCCTCGGGCACTCCGTAAGATGGCAACTTCGATAGAAGACCCCGGTGCCAGACCCGATCGAACGCCTTCGCTATATCTAGGCTACATGCCAATGCCTCGACCTGACTCTCAATGGCTAGTGTCCATCGGTGTGTGAGATACACTAGTAGGTCACCAGTTGAGCGACCGTGGCGAAAGCCATATTGACGGTCACTGATCAGGTCGTGTTTTTCTAGGTATCTCAAAAGCTGTGTGTTGATCACGCGCTCCATCACCTTGGAGAAGAGAGAGGTTATAGCGATAGGCCTGTAATTCGATGGATCTGATCTATCGCCCTTTTTGGGCACCGGGTGCACATTCGCAATCTTCCATGAAGACGGAAATTGCCTAGTGTGGTAGGAAAGCGTGAAGAGGCGCGTGAGTACAGGACATAACTCAGGAGCACACTGCTTAAGCACCACTGCTGATATACCGTCTGGCCCACTCGACTTATAAACGTCTAGGGAAAACAACGCCCGCCGGACCACTCGCTGTGTTATAGAGATTTCCGGCATGGTCTTATCGCACCACGGTAAAGTAGGTGGTACAGCGCCTTCGTCGTTCATATTCGAGTTGGAGGCAAAGATACTGCCTAATAGATCGGCTTTCTCTTTTGCACTATGGACCAAGTCACCATCGGTCTTTCGCAGTGGTGGTAACGACGACTGGCAGAAGTTCCCCTTGGCAGCTTTAGCAAGCGACCAGAAAGCACGACTCCCAGAAGGATAGCTCGCAAGTCGCTCACCTATTTTGCCGATGAAATTCAATTTTGCTCTGACAGTTGTTTTCTTACTGAACCTCGAAGCAGCATTTAATTTGCGTTTTATCTCAGAAATATTCGGATCCTTTTTATTACGAGCCGTGGTCCAAACCTCATACGCAGTTTGCTTAAGAAATTTAGTTTCTCTGCAAGACCTATTAAACCACGGTCGTTTTTTGACGCCGGCAGCTACTCGCAGGTTAGGAATGAAACATTCCATACCAGCGAGGATTGTCTCAGTGACTGCGGCTGCGCAGACGTCAGGATTATCTGAGCTAAAGCAGAGCAACCTCCACGGGTACGATGCATAAAATTCTCGCAATCCGTCCCAGTCTGACTTATAGTGCCACACACGACGCCAATAAGTTGGCCCAGAAGGATCGGGTTGTGTGCATGTTATTGGATCTTCAGCTAGTTTGGTCAATGCGGTATAAGGTGCTAGCGCAAGTTGTTTTTTTGTATTTTCACTACAAAACTACCATATGAATACTTGTACTTAACCAAACACAAATACTAAATAACTGTAGATAAACTAAACGAAACGAAAAACGAGAGCTAGTCCAACGATTCTTTAATCATTTAATAATTTATTAATGTTATAGTTGTAAATTATCATGCACAGAAACAATATTTTAATGTGAACTTCCCAGGGTTCTAAATGCTTCTCAGAATCCTGGGTCTCAATTAGACAGGATCCTGAGACCAGATTCCTGAGATTTTTCGTCTAATATTTAAAAAAAACACAAGAATTTTAACATTAAACAAAAATTAAGCAAGACTAAGCATTTGTGTTATCAACTTACATATGAAAACGCTAAAATTACTCATAATATTATCGTAAATTAATATCTTATCAGGATTCTGTGAGCTTCAGTGATTACAACGCCACTTTCCTTGTCGACTGCCGCGGGCTGACTAAACAACGCGCTAGGTGTGAACAGATGCATGATATTCTTTGTCTCTTTCGTAGGTACAATTCAATTGGCTAAATGGCGACATCGCACGTCAAATAGCCTATCGAATATTTGCTTATTTTACATTGAACAGGATCCTGATATAAAATCGTGAGGACAAAATGTCAAACAAGATTTTATAAATATGTTTTGAGAAATAAGGTTATTCTGCCTAGCTAGAAAAATAGTAAACATATCGATTTAGGTTTTAATTATGACCTTGATGTAGAAGTAAGCAAATCACGACGCACTTTGAACTAGAATTTGTTCGAGGGACACTTCAGGATTCTGAGAATTTTGCACTTTGAACAGTAGTTTCTTTTAGAAAATAATTGTAAATCTTTATTATTTTTAGTGACCAACTAGAAACAGTTTTAAATAAAAGTATGCAATGCAAATAAATTAGTTTTAACAATATTTTTATATATATCCTGGCCGAGCCGCAGAAAATTCCTAAGTTTGGAGAACTATAAACTTGATATATTCCTTTCCGTGTTATGTATATTATTTAAGGAATAGTTTCTTTTTTGTGTATAGTAAAGTATATTAATATTATTAATTTTTCAGATAGGCTGTGTACCAACTTCGTGGGAAATTAAAAGTACCAAGGGGCAGCGCTAGTCAGCTGTTATTTTTACTCATGAAAATTAAACTTAAGTACTGAATCTACGACAATATCTTCCAGGTAAATCTCCGTAAGTATCTTCGGCAGTACCATTGCCTCGCGCGTAGGTATTTATTAAAAGGTAGACACTCTTATAAATAGCAAACACATTGAATGCATGTAAAAGTAATATTTTTTGTGTTACCTATAAAACCTATCAACAAAGCTTTAATATATAAATAAATAAATAAAAACTATAGTCAGAAATATAAAGATATATTTTCAATAGAAAAAATTTATATTGTTACTCATGCAGCTTTAAATATATTTGTTGTTTTGATATGTCGCAGCTATATTAGCCAGTTAATTAGGCGTCTAGGCAGACCGTTAAGTATGGAAAAGAAATTATCATATAACTGAACAGATTATTATGAAACTTGACTGGAACGCCTCGATCGCTTTGCTCGCTTCGCATCTACGTTAACACAGGAGAAGCTGAACCTAACCCAACATACATGACTTACGAGTATACAGTGCGATTTGCTCCTTTCTATTCCATACTTGACGATCTGCGTAGGCTTCCAATTAACTGGCTAATATAACCAGATGTCGACAGATATTTTGACATATTAATATACAGGGTGGAAAAGGAAGGCCGTGGTTGGAGGGAAAGCACCTTAAATGTTGATAATGGCAAATTTAACTGCAAGGAGGCATTCTCTATTTTCTAAAAAAAGTAAGTCTTTATTTAAAGATTTTTGAATGAGTCACCTGTTAATCTGGGAATCGAACCTGTGAAATATGAAAATAAAGCATTCTCTATTTTATGAGTTAAAGTTAATTATTAAAGATTAAAAGGATCATTCATAAGGATCAATTTCTTTAAATACCAAAAATCCAATAAAGATAAATAAATATGTATTACCTATTATATCTTATGGTGTTTAGTTTGTGCCTAGTTTATTTTTAACAGTACCTACAATAATATAATTAATCATATTTTATCTGATTTAGATCTATAAAACATCTATTCAATGCTTATTTAGGATACTGGGTTATTTATGATCATTATGGATGACCCTTTCGGCTGATGTTATAAAATAAAATTACCTCTTTCTGTTTAGGGTTCCGTACCCAAAGGGTAAATAACGGGACCCCATGACTAAGACTTTGCTTTCCTTCCGTCCGTCTGTCACCAGGCTGCATCTCATGAACCGTGATAGTAAGACAGTTGAAATCTTCACTGAAGATGTATTTCTGTTGCTGCTATATAAGCAAATACTAAAAAAAAGAATAAAATAAATATTTTAGAGGGCTCTGATACAACAAATGTGGTTTTTTTGCTTGTTTTTGCTCGACATTGATAACGACAACAGGTAGACGCTTGTAATATATTTACAGAATATTGAGTTATACATTCACTTTAAAAAAAAAAATTAAGATAAAACAAATATAAAAGGGCTACCATACAAAAACGTTTTTGCCGTTTTTATAGATAATATACGGAATCCTTCCTGCGCTAGTGTGACTCGCATTCGTGCGATTTTTTCATATGTCACAGGTTCGATGCTTGATTTAAACAGATACTAATTAAAAAAATCTCTGAATGCAATTTGACTTATTTTAAAAAATAAAGGAAAGTTTCCGTTCAGTAAAATTTGTCATCATCAACATTTATGGTACTTTCCTTTTAACCACGCTCTTTCTTTTCCACTCTGTATATTACTGGTATAACTACGTGAGAAACGGGTTTTAGTTATTTAAGTCAGCATAACTTCGAACTTTGCATAAGATTTTCAGTCTGACCCAAACTCGATCATTGCTTTGGCAACATCAGACGTGATCTGTGTGTCCTTTGGCTAATCAATCATTGCTGTTAATGCATCATCATTGTGAAGATTCCTTCTGCAAGTCAAATAAAAGAGGTCATCAGGTTTTTTGAAATACGCAGGTTGTCATCAATGGAAACAAATATTGTTCGAATACTCTTACTAAAGATATTGCCATTGTCACATTCCCAAGATATTGCTGTAATTGCGATACGACTTCAAAAAGCAGGACAATACACAAATATACGATCTTCTTTAAAGTTTGTAATATGCCGATGGAAATGTTATACACTACGTAATTTAATGATTAGGCAAGGAAACTTGTCAGACGTGTTCATTCTTAGATCCCTTGCTACCAACCCCAACACGGCAGTCCCCCTTAACCCCCTCTCGCCAAACCGTTCAGTTCTCATATAGCTCGTAAATTATTTTCTAATTTCAATAAATTAATAAATAATATTCAAGTCTTAACTCTGGCTTGAAGATATTGATCATAAATTAATAAACAAAACAAAAATTGAAATATTTCACCTTGTATTTGGAAGTTTTTTATTTATTATTTAACAATTATTAATAAATAGTGTTTTAAATATTTGTAATACTTTTTGGTTTTGTATTAAATGAGGAAAATTGACAATATCGTTCTTTACTTTGTGTACGTGTAATATTTTTTAGTATTATAATCTTATTAACATGAAAAAAAAAATTTACTCAGCTCCATCCATTCCTGGGCGGGTGCACCCGGATACTAGCTATGTTCTGAGGAATTGTTTAAAACGATGCCCACAGCTACTTTCATCATCGCACCGCTCGCCATTGGCGGGAAGTCTTTCTCACACTTTAGAACCGAAATGGTCGCGTACAGTGAGGTTTCTGAGAAACTTCCTTCCACGTACGCTTGGGTTGTGGAATGAGCTCCCTGCCAAGGTTTTTCTAAGTTATTGGATTTTTGAAGCACCGGCAACGTGCGAATGATACCTCTGATGTTTTAAGCGTCCATAGGCTATAGTGACCGCTTACCATCAGGCGGACCGTTAGCTTGTTTGCCACCTTAGTGGTAAAAAAAAATATGGACTGAGTTAGCCATCTGTAGCCGTCGCATCTAACTGACGCAGCAGCGCAGGCTGCAGGTTGACGTCAATCGTATGACATTGGCATACAGTCTAAATTACTCAAGTATTTTGTAGGTATAAAAAACCAAATTAATTGAGACCCAAACATTTTATAAGTTTTTTAATTTACGCGTTTCATTACTAAATTGAAAATAATAAAACGGAATTAAACGCGTCGTTATTTGGCAATATACCTTTTTCCCGACGTTTTGGCTGGGTTACATCAGGCTTCAAGCCTAACTATACAATTCATTCATTCATTATTTACAATTTAGTTCTGTTCAGAGTAAAAGTACTGCCTACTGCCACGGCTAAATAATTTCATGGTCCCTATAGGACTCTTCACTAAGATCTTTCGGACTTTGGGCAACAGGGGCACTGCATCACGGATTTCATGTTGCACATCTATACCTACAGGAGTTCCAATTTTGGAAGAAGTACATTTATAAGCTGTTCCAATATACACTAAGATCGCTCTAATGTGGTTTTTATTTAAGACACTTGCTAATAATAGCTTGCGAGTGACTGGTGGGTGACAGATTCGACATCGAACATCAATATTAGAGATCTAATGAGACCAGGGATGAGGTCTAGTTATAGTAAGCTGATTCTTCAGAGCTTTCTTGAATTTGTCCCAGTTTATTACAGTCTTTTTCGATTGTCGCAGTGGCTTATATGACATAATAACCAAAAGATTATTAGGAAATAGTTCATCCAGCACTTCTACGGAGCCCAAGCTGTTATTATATTAGCTACTAATATTATTCTTTCTATCTATTGTTAAATTCTATATTATTCTATTATTTAATAATATTAGCTTTATAAGTTCTTTTGTTTAATTGACTATACTATAGTTGAAAGTTTCCTTTAGTAAGCTTTTCTTCTACGTGGAATGCTTCAATTCAAGAAAAACTTATTTACGCATTTATAATATTAGTATGGATTAATCGAAACGTTTCAACTATAATTAACTTACCTGGTTGGTTCAATAATATAGCACATTTTAATTACATTGATGCGGAGAATCGGGCGTCAGGACGATCCCACCTGACCTCGGTGGGACCTCCAATGGTTTCCGCGAAGTCGGAGGCGGAGACGTTTCTGTGTAGCGGTTGCAGATCGGATGGCGGTTGGATGTGTCCGGTTTTCTTTCGGAGATAAGACCAGATGATGCTAACACACAAGTTAATGAAAACAGGAGATTACGTAACGGTTTTTAATGTTCTTAGGGTGTTTACAGTTGTCTGTATTAAAATAACACGCGCAGCGATGCAGTGCGCGGATCGGGTTCGGATGCTGCCTATGGTCGTCGGGAAGCCTAACGGCGGACGGGGAGCTCTTTTTGGTGAGCGTGGTAAGCCTATTGTCTTCAGCGGGGGTAGTGTGGTATTACTACGACGGACGTGGTGCGACTTGTCGCAGAGGCGAGCTCGTTAAGACTGTAGGTGTTGCAGCCGGCGGCATACAAGGCGTTGAGGAGTTCCCATGAATGTGTCTTTGTTAAGGTTACGTAGTCATTTCTATTGGGTTCTGTAGAATTATGTCAGTTATAACGTAATCGGGTGTGAGAAATTTATTTATTTATATATAAAATATATGCGAGCAAATTCGAGGGGTGAATTTTAGCGAACATACATTTTATTTAGAGATTGCGTTCATGACGTGGCCTTAATAGGTCCGTGATCCTCAAAAAATAATATTTTTTTACTAATTAACTAAAATTTTTTTTAATAAACCTTTGCATTGAAATGTAAAATAGCAAATATTATCAATTCAATATGATAATAAAAATAAAATAATGTCATATAGGCATTTTAGGAAAGGGGTATATTTTGGTAGTTTAACCAAAATGAAAATTCTTATTTAAACAGTTGTGGATTTATTTGTAGGTTTAATCTTTTTTTCAAAAACTGTGGACTAAAACCACTGAAAAAATTATGAATACGACTATGACGCTAATTGCTTGTGTTAAAAATTTATAAGTAAGTAGTATGTATTCCAATATACCTTCACGATACTTCTCCAGAAGAGCTAGACACACACCTATGTACACCTTGTGGGGGACAACCTCTTTTACCAAATACTTTAGTCCTGTGTTACAGGGGGTGAACCCTGTTTAAAATTATTGTTGTAAGTATAGTAGTAAGTAAGACCAAGGACAGAATAATATTTTAGTCATATAAAGCGCTGTCGTCTTATATTTTATGGTACTGGAACGCGTCTGACTCATGGAACGTAAAAATTTAGGCCATCTACAGATAAAAATTTTTGCTTACTTTATTATTCAATATTGCCAAATAAATGTGTCAAGTGTGTCTGTTATTTTTCACGGAATTGCGCAAAGCTGCAAAGTTCCGCAATCACATTCTCAGCTGCGGAACTTTCACAGCAGACATAAGAGTCGGCGGAACGACATTTACGTGAGCTAGTTTGATTTACTGGGCACATTTCTTCTCAGAGAACATTAGAAACTTTGCAAAATTTGAATTTAAGAATCTTCTAATATCTACACAGTTAATAATGTTAACATCTTTAGCTACATTAAGTTCCAAGATCATTTGAAAGACGATCAAAAAACTTAGTGCACTCAAAAAAACAAAGCAATAGTACACTTCGGGGCAAAGGTTGTAGCTTCATAAAGTCCGGCCCCATATGGAGTACTGTTGCCATCTCCGGTCAGGTACACCTGAATATCAGCTTGGCCTTTTTTACTCGGTTGAACCATGAGTAGAGAGAATTGTCGACTATTTAAAACTCACAAGCCTTATCCAACCCTTAAATTTGAGGAAAGGGGTTTGCCTCCTTGTGTGTTCGGAGACATTATTAGAAAATGATGCCTACGGCTTCTTTCTACTATCGCATGGGCACAGAAAATTATCCTTACACTTGGAACATTAATGGTCACGTCTTTAGTTGTGGTATGAGCTTCCGTGCCAAGGATTTCTTAAGGCACTTTGATATAACGCAATTATGTGAATTCCATGATCCGCACTGGGCTGTTGGCCCCAACACTTGGGACGTATGAAAGCTGGCAACGATAACGTCTATTGTCCGTCCGATTGTACATCACCCCTTTATCGATTCTTTTGAAATATTAAAGGACAGTCTTTTACGTAAAACCGTTATACAGTTTTGTAATGGTAGTGAAGAAAGAACAAGACATAAATATCTATAATTGAGTAATAGATACAGTTTTCTTTGGGGTATTGCTGGATAGATTTTGAAAAAATCTTTTAAGCTAATAATATAACGAGGTGGAACTGAACACTTTTAACAAAAATTGTGTTTCGGTAAGAACTTTGTAAACGAACTTTTTATATGACACACAGTTTAAAACAGTGGATGCTAAAAATTTTTAAAACACAAAATTATAAACTTTAAAAGATTGCATCGCGTACCTCGCAAAATATGGTTTAGACAGAAAAATTTACTTGATAACCTTGAAAATATTTGAAGCTGCTGCTGACATCAATAACTATACTAAATGCTTAATTTTTTTTTAAATTTAATTACAAAATTATATGACGATTGGCTGCTCAAGACACCTTCCTCCTAAATTAATTCTGACTGAACGGCAGAATTATAAGGGTGTGACATACGGACAGACAGACTGACGGACGGACAAAAATAAACTTTATGGGTTCCATTCCTGCCAGTTGATTACGGAACACTAAAAATAATGTAATATTTAAACACAACAAAGTATATGACTATATCAAAAAACAACATAATTGTATAAGGCAAATGTTTACAAATCCTCGTGAAGTCTTCACATTTTAGATTGGATTTTACGGCATTATTACGGCAAAAACACTCGGTTTTTCAATCTTGTCGCGTTTGATTACTTCGTGAAACAAAAGAGCGCCTCATCCATCGGAACTCTTTTGTTCCTTGGTAAAAAATGCTCTCCTGTACGTCGTTCATATATACCTATAAACAAGCTGTTCACGCGGTTTTACCTGCTAAACTAATAAGATTTATTGTATATGTTGTACCGCTTAATCTTAGTCCAATATAAAAATATTTTTTTGTTAGTTTGTTAATTAAGGAAGAACACTTTTCGCTTCTTATTTCCCTTATTTACTTTAAGCTAATATTGTCGGTGTTGATCTTTATTACATACAGACTTAATTTTTCTGTGACAATAATATCGTGTAAATCGGTGGACAACTTAATGTGAAATCGGAGATAATTTAGCAAAATTATATCATATTAGATATAAAAATTCTTTTACAATACTGTAATCAATACTTTTCCCTGTTCCTACTTTTTCGTTTTGGAATAAATAATCTATAATACCCATTACAATACTACAATTTTCAGTTCACAGGCAAAGATCTGTAATGTGTTTATGCAAAATGTACCCAGTAAATCATACTAGTTTACAATTGTCTTCCGCATTGCCTTTTCTTTGGGTAGATTAAAAGGAAATTTGGAAGATACAATTTGAGTCAATTTATCATAATCTTATATTAGAAAGTTTTATGGTATTCGTAGAGATTTTTTCAGTTCATATTTTTTTTAACAAATTTGTGGAAAATTTAAGAGGTTAGCCCTCTCCATTTTGTAGAGTAAAATTACTGTCAATCAAAAGGATGAAGATCATTTTGCTAATGTTATCTGAAAGAACAAGTAAAATGAAACGGAGCTACCATTTCTAGTAGTTCAGAGCACTTTGTCTTCAATGGATAACACCAAGGTAGCAAACAAGCCCGTCTGACTTCGAATGGTCACCGCAACAACTAGACACTTGTAACACTAAAAAACATTAATTTGATAATTTTGAAAAGATATGTTAAGAGAACGAAGTCTAGTTAGCAAAATATCAAGGCCGACCGTACCAAATGCATTGCTCAAATCTAGCAATGTTAATATGGTGACCCTCCTACTCTCCATACCTAGACGAATGTCATCCGTAATTTTAACAAAAGCAGTAGCCGTACTATGACCAGGACGGAAACCAGATTGAAAGGGAAAATATATCTGTTGTTGACCAAGACGTTCGCGAACCTTTGATAGGAAGGGAAGGATAGATATAAATCTGAAATCAGAAAAAAAAAAATTTCGGCAAAGGAATGATGACAGTATTTTTCCATGATTTAGAAAAGATACAGATATATTCAAGATATGTGTTATAACAGGAACAACGGTGTCAAGGATCGGGATAATCCTATTCCGGCTAATGCAGCCATTACCTACAGCATTGGAAGATATGGACAGAATTTTCTTCTTAACATCACCATCAGAAAATCGACTTAGAACATAAAGAGAGAAGTCAGTAGTTGGCGTTTCTGAAAGAGAGTTTATTGCAGCAGTTTTTTTGCTATCATCAATGATAACCTTACAAGAAAAAGGTTGATTGAGGACATTAATATTAATTTCATTAGGAATAGAAGAATGATTAGATTTACCAACTCCTAGTGACTTAAAGAAAGTCAGAACTTTTGCTAGATTACCGTCTTCTACGGATTTATGTACATGGCATCGTTGTGCATCCCTACCTACACATCCTATTGCAGCGATTCCTCAAACCTCATTACACACAATTTATATGATGATAAAAGCTTGTCGCAAGGTTTGCATAAGTTCCTATAAGTATTTAATTAAACTGATTTTTTTTTAAAAAAACATTAAACTTAGCAGATTAAGTTACTCAATTAAATAGGTACTAGTTTATTAAAACAAGTAAAAATGTTGCTTAAAAACCTTCCCAATTTGCTCGTCTGAAGTTCCAGCATGGCAGTGGCATCGAATTTGTCAGGGGTAGCTTGAGGCCGATATGCATGAGTCTGACTTGGCAGTGGTTGCTGTAGAGGGTCTGCGACAAAGGTGAGGTTAGGGTTTTATTCTTTGTCCCATCCAGCAGAGTGGAAGGATCCTTTTTTTGCGTTGAAGATCAAGAGCAAATCGTAGATTTCTGCTCAATGGACTAGACTTTTCCCATTTTCATCTGATTTCCGAGAATGCCATGCCTCCCTAAACGTCTAAAGCAATACCTGAGTTTGCAGCAACTACAAGGGAGAGGGAGGGATGGAGAGGAGGAGACTTTACTACTGCCACGGCTAAATAATTTCATGGACCCTATAGGACTCTTCACTAAGATCTTTCGGACTTTGGGCAACAGGGGCACTGCATCACGGATTTCATGTTGCACATCTATACCTACAGGAGTTCCAATTTTGGAAGAAGTACATTTATAAGCTGTTCCAATATACACTAAGATCGCTCTAATGTGGTTTTTATTTAAGACACTTGCTAATAATAGCTTGCGAGTGACTGGTGGGTGACAGATTCGACATCGAACATCAATATTAGAGATCTAATGAGACCAGGGATGAGGTCTAGTTATAGTAAGCTGATTCTTCAGAGCTTTCTTGAATTTGTCCCAGTTTATTACAGTCTTTTTCGATTGTCGCAGTGGCTTATATGACATAATAACCAAAAGATTATTAGGAAATAGTTCATCCAGCACTTCTACGGAGCCCAAGCTGTTATTATATTAGCTACTAATATTATTCTTTCTATCTATTGTTAAATTCTATATTATTCTATTATTTAATAATATTAGCTTTATAAGTTCTTTTGTTTAATTGACTATACTATAGTTGAAAGTTTCCTTTAGTAAGCTTTTCTTCTACGTGGAATGCTTCAATTCAAGAAAAACTTATTTACGCATTTATAATATTAGTATGGATTAATCGAAACGTTTCAACTATAATTAACTTACCTGGTTGGTTCAATAATATAGCACATTTTAATTACATTGATGCGGAGAATCGGGCGTCAGGACGATCCCACCTGACCTCGGTGGGACCTCCAATGGTTTCCGCGAAGTCGGAGGCGGAGACGTTTCTGTGTAGCGGTTGCAGATCGGATGGCGGTTGGATGTGTCCGGTTTTCTTTCGGAGATAAGACCAGATGATGCTAACACACAAGTTAATGAAAACAGGAGATTACGTAACGGTTTTTAATGTTCTTAGGGTGTTTACAGTTGTCTGTATTAAAATAACACGCGCAGCGATGCAGTGCGCGGATCGGGTTCGGATGCTGCCTATGGTCGTCGGGAAGCCTAACGGCGGACGGGGAGCTCTTTTTGGTGAGCGTGGTAAGCCTATTGTCTTCAGCGGGGGTAGTGTGGTATTACTACGACGGACGTGGTGCGACTTGTCGCAGAGGCGAGCTCGTTAAGACTGTAGGTGTTGCAGCCGGCGGCATACAAGGCGTTGAGGAGTTCCCATGAATGTGTCTTTGTTAAGGTTACGTAGTCATTTCTATTGGGTTCTGTAGAATTATGTCAGTTATAACGTAATCGGGTGTGAGAAATTTATTTATTTATATATAAAATATATGCGAGCAAATTCGAGGGGTGAATTTTAGCGAACATACATTTTATTTAGAGATTGCGTTCATGACGTGGCCTTAATAGGTCCGTGATCCTCAAAAAATAATATTTTTTTACTAATTAACTAAAATTTTTTTTAATAAACCTTTGCATTGAAATGTAAAATAGCAAATATTATCAATTCAATATGATAATAAAAATAAAATAATGTCATATAGGCATTTTAGGAAAGGGGTATATTTTGGTAGTTTAACCAAAATGAAAATTCTTATTTAAACAGTTGTGGATTTATTTGTAGGTTTAATCTTTTTTTCAAAAACTGTGGACTAAAACCACTGAAAAAATTATGAATACGACTATGACGCTAATTGCTTGTGTTAAAAATTTATAAGTAAGTAGTATGTATTCCAATATACCTTCACGATACTTCTCCAGAAGAGCTAGACACACACCTATGTACACCTTGTGGGGGACAACCTCTTTTACCAAATACTTTAGTCCTGTGTTACAGGGGGTGAACCCTGTTTAAAATTATTGTTGTAAGTATAGTAGTAAGTAAGACCAAGGACAGAATAATATTTTAGTCATATAAAGCGCTGTCGTCTTATATTTTATGGTACTGGAACGCGTCTGACTCATGGAACGTAAAAATTTAGGCCATCTACAGATAAAAATTTTTGCTTACTTTATTATTCAATATTGCCAAATAAATGTGTCAAGTGTGTCTGTTATTTTTCACGGAATTGCGCAAAGCTGCAAAGTTCCGCAATCACATTCTCAGCTGCGGAACTTTCACAGCAGACATAAGAGTCGGCGGAACGACATTTACGTGAGCTAGTTTGATTTACTGGGCACATTTCTTCTCAGAGAACATTAGAAACTTTGCAAAATTTGAATTTAAGAATCTTCTAATATCTACACAGTTAATAATGTTAACATCTTTAGCTACATTAAGTTCCAAGATCATTTGAAAGACGATCAAAAAACTTAGTGCACTCAAAAAAACAAAGCAATAGTACACTTCGGGGCAAAGGTTGTAGCTTCATAAAGTCCGGCCCCATATGGAGTACTGTTGCCATCTCCGGTCAGGTACACCTGAATATCAGCTTGGCCTTTTTTACTCGGTTGAACCATGAGTAGAGAGAATTGTCGACTATTTAAAACTCACAAGCCTTATCCAACCCTTAAATTTGAGGAAAGGGGTTTGCCTCCTTGTGTGTTCGGAGACATTATTAGAAAATGATGCCTACGGCTTCTTTCTACTATCGCATGGGCACAGAAAATTATCCTTACACTTGGAACATTAATGGTCACGTCTTTAGTTGTGGTATGAGCTTCCGTGCCAAGGATTTCTTAAGGCACTTTGATATAACGCAATTATGTGAATTCCATGATCCGCACTGGGCTGTTGGCCCCAACACTTGGGACGTATGAAAGCTGGCAACGATAACGTCTATTGTCCGTCCGATTGTACATCACCCCTTTATCGATTCTTTTGAAATATTAAAGGACAGTCTTTTACGTAAAACCGTTATACAGTTTTGTAATGGTAGTGAAGAAAGAACAAGACATAAATATCTATAATTGAGTAATAGATACAGTTTTCTTTGGGGTATTGCTGGATAGATTTTGAAAAAATCTTTTAAGCTAATAATATAACGAGGTGGAACTGAACACTTTTAACAAAAATTGTGTTTCGGTAAGAACTTTGTAAACGAACTTTTTATATGACACACAGTTTAAAACAGTGGATGCTAAAAATTTTTAAAACACAAAATTATAAACTTTAAAAGATTGCATCGCGTACCTCGCAAAGTATGGTTTAGACAGAAAAATTTACTTGATAACCTTGAAAATATTTGAAGCTGCTGCTGACATCAATAACTATACTAAATGCTTAATTTTTTTTTAAATTTAATTACAAAATTATATGACGATTGGCTGCTCAAGACACCTTCCTCCTAAATTAATTCTGACTGAACGGCAGAATTATAAGGGTGTGACATACGGACAGACAGACTGACGGACGGACAAAAATAAACTTTATGGGTTCCATTCCTGCCAGTTGATTACGGAACACTAAAAATAATGTAATATTTAAACACAACAAAGTATATGACTATATCAAAAAACAACATAATTGTATAAGGCAAATGTTTACAAATCATCGTGAAGTCTTCACATTTTAGATTGGATTTTACGGCATTATTACGGCAAAAACACTCGGTTTTTCAATCTTGTCGCGTTTGATTACTTCGTGAAACAAAAGAGCGCCTCATCCATCGGAACTCTTTTGTTCCTTGGTAAAAAATGCTCTCCTGTACGTCGTTCATATATACCTATAAACAAGCTGTTCACGCGGTTTTACCTGCTAAACTAATAAGATTTATTGTATATGTTGTACCGCTTAATCTTAGTCCAATATAAAAATATTTTTTTGTTAGTTTGTTAATTAAGGAAGAACACTTTTCGCTTCTTATTTCCCTTATTTACTTTAAGCTAATATTGTCGGTGTTGATCTTTATTACATACAGACTTAATTTTTCTGTGACAATAATATCGTGTAAATCGGTGGACAACTTAATGTGAAATCGGAGATAATTTAGCAAAATTATATCATATTAGATATAAAAATTCTTTTACAATACTGTAATCAATACTTTTCCCTGTTCCTACTTTTTCGTTTTGGAATAAATAATCTATAATACCCATTACAATACTACAATTTTCAGTTCACAGGCAAAGATCTGTAATGTGTTTATGCAAAATGTACCCAGTAAATCATACTAGTTTACAATTGTCTTCCGCATTGCCTTTTCTTTGGGTAGATTAAAAGGAAATTTGGAAGATACAATTTGAGTCAATTTATCATAATCTTATATTAGAAAGTTTTATGGTATTCGTAGAGATTTTTTCAGTTCATATTTTTTTTAACAAATTTGTGGAAAATTTAAGAGGTTAGCCCTCTCCATTTTGTAGAGTAAAATTACTGTCAATCAAAAGGATGAAGATCATTTTGCTAATGTTATCTGAAAGAACAAGTAAAATGAAACGGAGCTACCATTTCTAGTAGTTCAGAGCACTTTGTCTTCAATGGATAACACCAAGGTAGCAAACAAGCCCGTCTGACTTCGAATGGTCACCGCAACAACTAGACACTTGTAACACTAAAAAACATTAATTTGATAATTTTGAAAAGATATGTTAAGAGAACGAAGTCTAGTTAGCAAAATATCAAGGCCGACCGTACCAAATGCATTGCTCAAATCTAGCAATGTTAATATGGTGACCCTCTTACTCTCCATACCTAGACGAATGTCATCCGTAATTTTAACAAAAGCAGTAGCCGTACTATGACCAGGACGGAAACCAGATTGAAAGGGAAAATATAACTGTTGTTGACCAAGACGTTCGCGAACCTTTGATAGGAAGGGAAGGATAGATATAAATCTGAAATCAGAAAAAAAAAAATTTCGGCAAAGGAATGATGACAGTATTTTTCCATGATTTAGAAAAGATACAGATATATTCAAGATATGTGTTATAACAGGAACAACGGTGTCAAGGATCGGGATAATCCTATTCCGGCTAATGCAGCCATTACCTACAGCATTGGAAGATATGGACAGAATTTTCTTCTTAACATCACCATCAGAAAATCGACTTAGAACATAAAGAGAGAAGTCAGTAGTTGGCGTTTCTGAAAGAGAGTTTATTGCAGCAGTTTTTTTGCTATCATCAATGATAACCTTACAAGAAAAAGGTTGATTGAGGACATTAATATTAATTTCATTAGGAATAGAAGAATGATTAGATTTACCAACTCCTAGTGACTTAAAGAAAGTCAGAACTTTTGCTAGATTACCGTCTTCTACGGATTTATGTACATGGCATCGTTGTGCATCCCTACCTACACATCCTATTGCAGCGATTCCTCAAACCTCATTACACACAATTTATATGATGATAAAAGCTTGTCGCAAGGTTTGCATAAGTTCCTATAAGTATTTAATTAAACTGATTTTTTTTAAAAAAAACATTAAACTTAGCAGATTAAGTTACTCAATTAAATAGGTACTAGTTTATTAAAACAAGTAAAAATGTTGCTTAAAAACCTTCCCAATTTGCTCGTCTGAAGTTCCAGCATGGCAGTGGCATCGAATTTGTCAGGGGTAGCTTGAGGCCGATATGCATGAGTCTGACTTGGCAGTGGTTGCTGTAGAGGGTCTGCGACAAAGGTGAGGTTAGGGTTTTATTCTTTGTCCCATCCAGCAGAGTGGAAGGATCCTTTTTTTGCGTTGAAGATCAAGAGCAAATCGTAGATTTCTGCTCAATGGACTAGACTTTTCCCATTTTCATCTGATTTCCGAGAATGCCATGCCTCCCTAAACGTCTAAAGCAATACCTGAGTTTGCAGCAACTACAAGGGAGAGGGAGGGATGGAGAGGAGGAGACTTTACTACTGCCACGGCTAAATAATTTCATGGACCCTATAGGACTCTTCACTAAGATCTTTCGGACTTTGGGCAACAGGGGCACTGCATCACGGATTTCATGTTGCACATCTATACCTACAGGAGTTCCAATTTTGGAAGAAGTACATTTATAAGCTGTTCCAATATACACTAAGATCGCTCTAATGTGGTTTTTATTTAAGACACTTGCTAATAATAGCTTGCGAGTGACTGGTGGGTGACAGATTCGACATCGAACATCAATATTAGAGATCTAATGAGACCAGGGATGAGGTCTAGTTATAGTAAGCTGATTCTTCAGAGCTTTCTTGAATTTGTCCCAGTTTATTACAGTCTTTTTCGATTGTCGCAGTGGCTTATATGACATAATAACCAAAAGATTATTAGGAAATAGTTCATCCAGCACTTCTACGGAGCCCAAGCTGTTATTATATTAGCTACTAATATTATTCTTTCTATCTATTGTTAAATTCTATATTATTCTATTATTTAATAATATTAGCTTTATAAGTTCTTTTGTTTAATTGACTATACTATAGTTGAAAGTTTCCTTTAGTAAGCTTTTCTTCTACGTGGAATGCTTCAATTCAAGAAAAACTTATTTACGCATTTATAATATTAGTATGGATTAATCGAAACGTTTCAACTATAATTAACTTACCTGGTTGGTTCAATAATATAGCACATTTTAATTACATTGATGCGGAGAATCGGGCGTCAGGACGATCCCACCTGACCTCGGTGGGACCTCCAATGGTTTCCGCGAAGTCGGAGGCGGAGACGTTTCTGTGTAGCGGTTGCAGATCGGATGGCGGTTGGATGTGTCCGGTTTTCTTTCGGAGATAAGACCAGATGATGCTAACACACAAGTTAATGAAAACAGGAGATTACGTAACGGTTTTTAATGTTCTTAGGGTGTTTACAGTTGTCTGTATTAAAATAACACGCGCAGCGATGCAGTGCGCGGATCGGGTTCGGATGCTGCCTATGGTCGTCGGGAAGCCTAACGGCGGACGGGGAGCTCTTTTTGGTGAGCGTGGTAAGCCTATTGTCTTCAGCGGGGGTAGTGTGGTATTACTACGACGGACGTGGTGCGACTTGTCGCAGAGGCGAGCTCGTTAAGACTGTAGGTGTTGCAGCCGGCGGCATACAAGGCGTTGAGGAGTTCCCATGAATGTGTCTTTGTTAAGGTTACGTAGTCATTTCTATTGGGTTCTGTAGAATTATGTCAGTTATAACGTAATCGGGTGTGAGAAATTTATTTATTTATATATAAAATATATGCGAGCAAATTCGAGGGGTGAATTTTAGCGAACATACATTTTATTTAGAGATTGCGTTCATGACGTGGCCTTAATAGGTCCGTGATCCTCAAAAAATAATATTTTCTTACTAATTAACTAAAATTTTTTTTAATAAACCTTTGCATTGAAATGTAAAATAGCAAATATTATCAATTCAATATGATAATAAAAATAAAATAATGTCATATAGGCATTTTAGGAAAGGGGTATATTTTGGTAGTTTAACCAAAATGAAAATTCTTATTTAAACAGTTGTGGATTTATTTGTAGGTTTAATCTTTTTTTCAAAAACTGTGGACTAAAACCACTGAAAAAATTATGAATACGACTATGACGCTAATTGCTTGTGTTAAAAATTTATAAGTAAGTAGTATGTATTCCAATATACCTTCACGATACTTCTCCAGAAGAGCTAGACACACACCTATGTACACCTTGTGGGGGACAACCTCTTTTACCAAATACTTTAGTCCTGTGTTACAGGGGGTGAACCCTGTTTAAAATTATTGTTGTAAGTATAGTAGTAAGTAAGACCAAGGACAGAATAATATTTTAGTCATATAAAGCGCTGTCGTCTTATATTTTATGGTACTGGAACGCGTCTGACTCATGGAACGTAAAAATTTAGGCCATCTACAGATAAAAATTTTTGCTTACTTTATTATTCAATATTGCCAAATAAATGTGTCAAGTGTGTCTGTTATTTTTCACGGAATTGCGCAAAGCTGCAAAGTTCCGCAATCACATTCTCAGCTGCGGAACTTTCACAGCAGACATAAGAGTCGGCGGAACGACATTTACGTGAGCTAGTTTGATTTACTGGGCACATTTCTTCTCAGAGAACATTAGAAACTTTGCAAAATTTGAATTTAAGAATCTTCTAATATCTACACAGTTAATAATGTTAACATCTTTAGCTACATTAAGTTCCAAGATCATTTGAAAGACGATCAAAAAACTTAGTGCACTCAAAAAAACAAAGCAATAGTACACTTCGGGGCAAAGGTTGTAGCTTCATAAAGTCCGGCCCCATATGGAGTACTGTTGCCATCTCCGGTCAGGTACACCTGAATATCAGCTTGGCCTTTTTTACTCGGTTGAACCATGAGTAGAGAGAATTGTCGACTATTTAAAACTCACAAGCCTTATCCAACCCTTAAA
This sequence comes from Apoda limacodes, assembly GCA_946406115.1. Classification (NCBI taxonomy): domain Eukaryota; kingdom Metazoa; phylum Arthropoda; class Insecta; order Lepidoptera; family Limacodidae; genus Apoda; species Apoda limacodes. The sequence goes on from OX291559.1 coordinate 13,178,890, forward strand.
TTTGAGGAAAGGGGTTTGCCTCCTTGTGTGTTCGGAGACATTATTAGAAAATGATGCCTACGGCTTCTTTCTACTATCGCATGGGCACAGAAAATTATCCTTACACTTGGAACATTAATGGTCACGTCTTTAGTTGTGGTATGAGCTTCCGTGCCAAGGATTTCTTAAGGCACTTTGATATAACGCAATTATGTGAATTCCATGATCCGCACTGGGCTGTTGGCCCCAACACTTGGGACGTATGAAAGCTGGCAACGATAACGTCTATTGTCCGTCCGATTGTACATCACCCCTTTATCGATTCTTTTGAAATATTAAAGGACAGTCTTTTACGTAAAACCGTTATACAGTTTTGTAATGGTAGTGAAGAAAGAACAAGACATAAATATCTATAATTGAGTAATAGATACAGTTTTCTTTGGGGTATTGCTGGATAGATTTTGAAAAAATCTTTTAAGCTAATAATATAACGAGGTGGAACTGAACACTTTTAACAAAAATTGTGTTTCGGTAAGAACTTTGTAAACGAACTTTTTATATGACACACAGTTTAAAACAGTGGATGCTAAAAATTTTTAAAACACAAAATTATAAACTTTAAAAGATTGCATCGCGTACCTCGCAAAGTATGGTTTAGACAGAAAAATTTACTTGATAACCTTGAAAATATTTGAAGCTGCTGCTGACATCAATAACTATACTAAATGCTTAATTTTTTTTTAAATTTAATTACAAAATTATATGACGATTGGCTGCTCAAGACACCTTCCTCCTAAATTAATTCTGACTGAACGGCAGAATTATAAGGGTGTGACATACGGACAGACAGACTGACGGACGGACAAAAATAAACTTTATGGGTTCCATTCCTGCCAGTTGATTACGGAACACTAAAAATAATGTAATATTTAAACACAACAAAGTATATGACTATATCAAAAAACAACATAATTGTATAAGGCAAATGTTTACAAATCATCGTGAAGTCTTCACATTTTAGATTGGATTTTACGGCATTATTACGGCAAAAACACTCGGTTTTTCAATCTTGTCGCGTTTGATTACTTCGTGAAACAAAAGAGCGCCTCATCCATCGGAACTCTTTTGTTCCTTGGTAAAAAATGCTCTCCTGTACGTCGTTCATATATACCTATAAACAAGCTGTTCACGCGGTTTTACCTGCTAAACTAATAAGATTTATTGTATATGTTGTACCGCTTAATCTTAGTCCAATATAAAAATATTTTTTTGTTAGTTTGTTAATTAAGGAAGAACACTTTTCGCTTCTTATTTCCCTTATTTACTTTAAGCTAATATTGTCGGTGTTGATCTTTATTACATACAGACTTAATTTTTCTGTGACAATAATATCGTGTAAATCGGTGGACAACTTAATGTGAAATCGGAGATAATTTAGCAAAATTATATCATATTAGATATAAAAATTCTTTTACAATACTGTAATCAATACTTTTCCCTGTTCCTACTTTTTCGTTTTGGAATAAATAATCTATAATACCCATTACAATACTACAATTTTCAGTTCACAGGCAAAGATCTGTAATGTGTTTATGCAAAATGTACCCAGTAAATCATACTAGTTTACAATTGTCTTCCGCATTGCCTTTTCTTTGGGTAGATTAAAAGGAAATTTGGAAGATACAATTTGAGTCAATTTATCATAATCTTATATTAGAAAGTTTTATGGTATTCGTAGAGATTTTTTCAGTTCATATTTTTTTTAACAAATTTGTGGAAAATTTAAGAGGTTAGCCCTCTCCATTTTGTAGAGTAAAATTACTGTCAATCAAAAGGATGAAGATCATTTTGCTAATGTTATCTGAAAGAACAAGTAAAATGAAACGGAGCTACCATTTCTAGTAGTTCAGAGCACTTTGTCTTCAATGGATAACACCAAGGTAGCAAACAAGCCCGTCTGACTTCGAATGGTCACCGCAACAACTAGACACTTGTAACACTAAAAAACATTAATTTGATAATTTTGAAAAGATATGTTAAGAGAACGAAGTCTAGTTAGCAAAATATCAAGGCCGACCGTACCAAATGCATTGCTCAAATCTAGCAATGTTAATATGGTGACCCTCTTACTCTCCATACCTAGACGAATGTCATCCGTAATTTTAACAAAAGCAGTAGCCGTACTATGACCAGGACGGAAACCAGATTGAAAGGGAAAATATAACTGTTGTTGACCAAGACGTTCGCGAACCTTTGATAGGAAGGGAAGGATAGATATAAATCTGAAATCAGAAAAAAAAAAATTTCGGCAAAGGAATGATGACAGTATTTTTCCATGATTTAGAAAAGATACAGATATATTCAAGATATGTGTTATAACAGGAACAACGGTGTCAAGGATCGGGATAATCCTATTCCGGCTAATGCAGCCATTACCTACAGCATTGGAAGATATGGACAGAATTTTCTTCTTAACATCACCATCAGAAAATCGACTTAGAACATAAAGAGAGAAGTCAGTAGTTGGCGTTTCTGAAAGAGAGTTTATTGCAGCAGTTTTTTTGCTATCATCAATGATAACCTTACAAGAAAAAGGTTGATTGAGGACATTAATATTAATTTCATTAGGAATAGAAGAATGATTAGATTTACCAACTCCTAGTGACTTAAAGAAAGTCAGAACTTTTGCTAGATTACCGTCTTCTACGGATTTATGTACATGGCATCGTTGTGCATCCCTACCTACACATCCTATTGCAGCGATTCCTCAAACCTCATTACACACAATTTATATGATGATAAAAGCTTGTCGCAAGGTTTGCATAAGTTCCTATAAGTATTTAATTAAACTGATTTTTTTTAAAAAAAACATTAAACTTAGCAGATTAAGTTACTCAATTAAATAGGTACTAGTTTATTAAAACAAGTAAAAATGTTGCTTAAAAACCTTCCCAATTTGCTCGTCTGAAGTTCCAGCATGGCAGTGGCATCGAATTTGTCAGGGGTAGCTTGAGGCCGATATGCATGAGTCTGACTTGGCAGTGGTTGCTGTAGAGGGTCTGCGACAAAGGTGAGGTTAGGGTTTTATTCTTTGTCCCATCCAGCAGAGTGGAAGGATCCTTTTTTTGCGTTGAAGATCAAGAGCAAATCGTAGATTTCTGCTCAATGGACTAGACTTTTCCCATTTTCATCTGATTTCCGAGAATGCAAGTACGTGTGGTGGCTGTTAAATTAATATCTAGTGTAAATACATGGATGTGGATGTTTTTGCGGTAGTTCCTGCGCTCAGTTTACACTGGGAGGCTTGTTTACATGAAGTAAGCGCTGGTAAGTTTTTATGGGTCGTGCTCACCAGATGAACTTCAGCATGGTTAGATTTTATGTAGGTGGAGGCTATACCATATTTAGGGTGGTGCATAGCTTTAACGAAAGAATACCCTTCTAGCCGCACTGTACTATCTAGATTCGCATCGTCTTTACTGTTACTAGCTGTCTGCAACATTTTTCATGTTTAATTTGCCTTTCTTTATAATTTGCTTTTCGTTTGTACTAGCTTCTTATACGAGTATGTATTGCCTTCTGTTTGTTACACGATTAGCACCACCCAGGAAATACGTGCAGGGTTGTGGTAGGTAGCTCCTGCGAACGTGAGTAACATCCAATCTTCTTCAGAATACTTTTAATTCACCAGTCAAAGAGACGTGTATTTCTTTATGTAATGGTGATGTCCGTCATAAAACATAAATAAATATGACGCATGTTGTAACAAGATGTTGCATTATTTTAGGAAAAATAGCAACAGAATATACATTTATTTTTATTGGTTATTATTTTGATTTTATTACTGATTATTTATTTGAATACTTCTGGATCAAAGTAGCGACATGAGAATCCAAATTACGCAGATTACATAATATGTATATAATAGTAAGCAGAAAATGTTATATAAATAATGGAATTTAACCTTTTAATTCTTTTCAAAAGTTTTAGAGTTTAATTTGCATAAGACAAGCCAGGTATTTAATATCCCAAGTTTTTGATAAAATTTTATTTTACTGGTGAAATCCATTTGAAATTGAAAAAGTTTTCTAGCCTTTGTCTACCGTTATTAAATTTTTGTATTGGAATTTTTTTTTAAAGAAATCAGTTAAATTACAAATATCCAGAAAAACAAAAATAGTAGGTACTTACATTGGTTAAGTGAAGTTTAGAAAATTATATATTAACTAATATCGTGTCGACTGTTGATTTCAATCCTTTCCCTTTTCAAGTGTTAGCTTACAGATTTCTGTCTAAATACTATACAATACTAATATTTTTTAATAACTTACATTTAAAGTTACTTTGATCAAAACAAATTGTCATTTTCATACGCTACGTGGCCACACAACCAGAAAATCGTTTAATCTGAAAGTCTACTCGAGTTTTAATTCAAAAATCATGATCTCGACCAGATTATTAACGTACCTACTGTTTGTGCCATTTTATGAGTTTATTTATAAAAAAGAGGTTGTTTTAGGTGCTTGCCAAATAATATTTTTAAGTATTGTTTTTTTAAATTTTGTTTACGCTGGATTCATTTCTATTCACATTTTCGTGAAAAACAGTTGTTTTTTAAATCAGTTAGTTAAGGAAATATATTTTTTGGGTTAGTTAAGGAAATATATTCGTAAAATAATATTATTAGTTACTTTGGAGGCGTTTTCTGTCTTGCTCATGCAGATGCGGGTGCGGATTTCGTCTAACTATTTTATTAAATATAAATAAATAATTAACTAATTAAACAAACCTAACTGCAAAAACTTAAAAAGAAGAATACAATCAGTTTTAATTTTAAGCTTGCTACTATATTGTGAGCAATCTGTACTACTATTTGTTCTTGCATTTATATAAGTCGCTCCTGCTTATAGTTAAATATTTGGTATGTTTCAGGGGCACTTGTTTACTTCTTTTTAGTTTTGCAGTCGGGTTTCTTTATTTAGCTAATTATTTATTTTTATCCACAGCTTTTTAGTATTGTGTTTTTTTAATCGCGCTTGACTATTAAACATTAAGTGTCATATATTTTGGTACTCACTTTTTAAAACAGATTTATTTTGATACCCAACTTGAGGGTCTTTTCAACCCGTATAAAATCCGCCATTTTGATTTTTTTGTATCACACAATATCATGGACGAATCAAATGACACCTTGCATGTCAAAATGCGTCAAGCCGTCCAGGCTGTAGGGCCTGCTAAAGAAATGGACATACATATGGTTAAAAAAACATAACCCTTCTTTCTTCGGTAAAAACCCACCCGAATCGACTGGAAGTCAAACTTGAGACCTTTGACAATATAAGGTACCTAATAATACCTAGTTCGGCAAATTTTTTTTTTTTTTTTTTTTTCTTTTTTTTTCGTACTTCAAATTTGAGATGAAACAAAGAAATATTTTTTCTAAATCAATTTAATATGGCAATATAACTTAAGTAAGTGGTACTAATATTCCAATTCGAAAAATATACGATGTCAGCTTGATATAATTTTATTACTGTCCTGGTAAGTAGCCATCTTGTTCTTTTTCTAAAAAAAATAATTGTTGCGCATGTTTTTTAAGGGCATCATGATACTTTCATGAATAATAGTAATAACCATAACGAATCAATGAGTTTCGAAAGTACCTACATTTATTTTCCTCTATGGTTTTGTAATATGTTGCATACACGAGAATTTAGTGCCAATTATGTTTACGCAATCACTTGTAATGATGCAAAACATCCAAAATGAATAACTAACCTTACAATTTGTAGGTAGTTTCCTAGTAATTGTAAACGAAGTATTTAATCAAACTAAATATTACTTTTTTTTTTCATTTAGACAAATTTTTCATTCATGAAACCAAGATTACTAGCCGCAAAATCCAATTTTAAATTTTGCAAGTTTTCGCGCTTCAAGATCAATCCCATTGAGATTTGTGAATTAGGAAAAAGTTCGTAACCAAAGAGTAATTTTAGGACATTGCAAGAACGTTTTATTTAACTTTGTAATAACAAATGAAAAGTTAAAATTGTCACTAAGCTGCAAATATGTTTATATGAAACCCATTTTAAAATGTGTGCAAGGAACGCATTGCTTATAAATGTTTTCGTAAATTCGCCCTTTTTAAAACTTTATTACCTTCAAAGAAATTATTTATTTAAAATTGTTACAAAATTACTACGGTGTTGATGTTAAAGTTTCATTTAGATTTTGAGGAATAGTATTCTGAAGGAAGGAAATTAAAGTGAAATAAAGTATTTTGAATAACAGCCGGAATAGATGAATGGATAGCTAGACGACGTAGTGGTCTCTAAGGGTTAAATTTAGTATTTTCTTCAAGTATATAGATTGTTTACTTAAAGTTAGTCAGGAGCTGGCAATAGGGGTATATTATTCTGTCCTAGGTCTTTTATTTTACCGCTTATTACTTTAGAGCTAGAGCTGGTTATTCAATCCAATGACGTATAGGACACATTTCAAGCCACTTTAGTCCAGACAGACTGCATTGTTGCTGCGATATGCTCACCCCCGTCACATAGGACTAAAGTGGTTAATAAAAGAGACTGAAAGACTGTCCACCACATTAGGATGCAGGTGTGTATGTGTCGCAGCCATTTGGTTAAAGTAGCCAGTTAATTGCATGCCTAGGCAGATCGTCAAGTGGAAAATAAAGGAACAGAAATCGCACTGTATAAGTCATGTATGTTGGTTTAGGTTCAGCTTCTCTTGTGTTAACGTAAATGCGGAGCGAGCGAAGTGAGCGGATGGTTCTTTTCCATACTTAACGGTCTGCCTAGGCGCCCAAATAACTGGCTAATTTAACCAGATGGCTGCGACATATATGTACAGCCACGGTTATAGAGTCTGCAACACGTTCGGGTATTCGTTTCCTGTGTTCCGCTATAGTGCTGTTAAAAAAACCTTAAGAAAAGAAAATTAAATTGAAAAAAAAACAAAACCACAAAAAATAAAAATAACGGGTTGCACTCACGGGAATGTCAGGAGAAGTGAAAACATACAACTTGGATATAACATTTCAACATGTGTTATCCGCACTTTTATCATTTCATCAAACCAATTTCCTCTTACTTTTTATTCGTCCTAAAGAGTTTAACATTTTTCACCCATCACAAAAAAGTGCACAACGCCGCTAAAGACGTTTTCACTTCAAAATTATAATAGAAATGGCATAATGTTACTTACAAATTTTTGATCAGCCTGCGCGAGTTTGTAATTTTTACCCATACCAAAAAAAATGCACAACGCCGCTAAAGAACTTTTATCTTCAAAAACCATATCCTTTAATTAAAATAAAACTAAATGGTATTATTCAGTTCCTCAAAATCGCACTCAATCCATTTGAAAGAGAACAAATTTTTCTGTCATAAAACAAACATCACCTAAGATTCAAATCAAAGTATAAACAAGAACTCTTGTTTCAAATAAAGCTTTTATTTATTTTAAAATTAAGACTGTAAATCAACAGAGTATTATATTAAGGAAGTTGAAAAGTCTTGCTTAAGCAAACAACAAACTTTTAGCTTTATTTATTTGACACAATGAGGTATTTGATAGGACCTACTAACTCATATTTTTTGAAGTGAAAACTTCTTAAGCGGCGTTCTGCACTTTTATTGGGATGGGTAAAAAATTTTCAACTCGCGTCAGGACACGTGACCTGATCGAAAATTCGTAAGTTGTCACTCGCGTCATGACTCGTGTTTGCCACCTTAGTGGTATAAAAAATAAAATAAAAAGAAAGTTCTATTTTTATTACCTTTTCCTGAAACTATGCTATCGAAGTATATATCGTAGTTATAATTTGCCCAAATATAAATTATACCACTAGACTTAAGGTGAAAATGACTAAAATATATGTATTTTCTCAGGAAACCATGACGGAATAAAAGGTCTAAATTTCAGTTTAACATGATTGCTCACACAGCTTTATAACAAAGAAGGTATTAAGACACCCTAATTCTTTTTTGAATTAATTATTTGTAATAACTATTTAAACTTGGCTTTAACTATCTACCTACATGATGACATCAAAACTATTTTCATTTTCCAAGCTTTTATTTAGATTCACCTGTCCCGATGTTTGTTATCAAATCTTGCAAATTAAATTTGATCCACTACCCGGTTACAGATTAAGCTGAAATTTTGCATACATGTGTAAATCGTGTGACAATGCAATATTATGATGGTGCCGATCTGATGATGGAGCTGGAAGGTGGCCATAGGAACTTAGGAATAAAAAGACAGAACTTAACCGAGTTTGGGCTCGTTTAAAAATCGTCTTGACGAGTAGTTTGTCTTTGAATGTTAACCAGGGTCTGATGATGAAGCTGGTAGGTAGTCATAGGAATTCTGTAAAGATACGACGCAAGCCCATCGAGTCTCGGCTCGTTTGATTAGTCTTGACGCCTACTTTGGTGCTAGATGGTAACCAGGGTCCGATGATGGAGCTGGAATGTGGCCTTAACCTTTAACGATAATTAACCATATTCGTCTCACTCTCGGTTCGCGTAGACATTGGTGATGACGGCATTCACATCACACAGCCTAAATCAGTTCAGTTCCCTGCTAACACAGTTGAAAGAAGAATGCTCCTAATTGTCTTTTCTTGGGCTTCAACTGTGCACAAAATGCAGGGAACTACTGTAGATCATGCTGTTATTTATCTTGGTTCCAAAAATTATATTACGTAAAATATAATAAACAAGCAGTTTTTAGGTTAACTTTTAAGCGTGCTTAGACTGGTCAAATTTGAAAAAAATCACTTTTGATTGTGAGTGCAAATTTTAATGCGGTCCACGCATAAGCTCTCCAACACTCATAAGTCATGTGAGCGCAATACAGACCGCATGGTGGTCTTTAAAAGTCTACACTGACAGATAAATTTGTCCATTAATAGGTGCGTTTTGTCAACAAAACAAAACTTCAATGCGTTCAATGTCATAATCCTGCCAAGTTAAAAAGTCTTAAATTCTGTATAACACAGTACAAATCTTGGTTCATTCTCTTTGGTAGGATTACCGCATCATGTGCATTATGTCGGTCAACAAAACGCCACAGATTAGATAGGTAATCAAAAAATGATATTATGTACAAAATGTATCTTCTCATTGTCTTCTTCCACGTGTGTTAGGTAAGTATATAATTTTGTAGTGGTTTTTTGTGTTGGAATAAATATATCTCTTTTCTTCCGTCACTATTTCCTCGTCGCTTGTTCATTTGTCTTGAAATTCCATTTGATTGCCTTGCCTGAGTGACAATGATAAGGCTGTACGGTGCATGAGTAATAGCGCCATTCATGTTTTCCGCAACTTGATGAGTTTTTCTGTGCTGCTTTTAAATAAACTTCCTAGCAACCTTCAGAAAGTCATTCGTGCATTTCTTGGAGGGGGAGGAGGGCATATCACGCTGCTATTTCCGATAACCATGTATAGATATAGATAGATACAGCTTCTTGTACTTGATTCAAACAAAAGAAATACTTATTTAATTAATCCGTAAAACTCTAATGATGGATTAAAGAAAAAATTTAAAACTGGGCTTTTTCGGTTTCGGGCTATGTTTCTATTAATAATATAGAAATTTAATATATCAACTTCAAATACTTAAGTTTCTGTTGATTCAGGTGCTTCTGTTAATATTAATTACTTACTTTAAAGTTAACTGAAGGAAGGAATACAAATCTGAAGTTTGAATTTGTTGCCAGTCTTTGCAGGATTTCTTTTATCGTCTTTATTTAAGCAATATAAAAAAAAGTTTTATTGTTAACTAGGATTTTTTCTTGCTGGATGTCCAGAAAAATACACAACGACAAATAGATAGCTGTAAAGGCCGTATTTTTGCACGGAACACAAATAGTATAACTATTATAGTACTTACAAGCCTTCTAAATATTAAAGCATAAATCTATTTTACAGGCCATTGGGATACCTACAAGTGAGCTAAGTTGATCATCACATTTCTATACTTTAGTAGAAGGTATGTCTTAGACAAAATCATTCTCTCTACTTAGGACCATCATCCGAAAAAATGTCGGGGTCTAACTCACTTGTTTGGGTCAAAAAAAAATGTGCGGTGTGTCGAACTATCATAAAGGTATGTTTTGAATTTTTCAATATTCAAAATTATTTAACGTTTTACGGGCAGTTTTTAAAAAATACAGATATAAGTTGCCAAAATTAACTTTTGGCCGTCATGATATAGTAGCGTTAATTTATACTAATAAGAAAATTTACCTCGCAAACTAAAAGTATTTAAACTGCAGGAGCGTACGGTAAGCCTGGCTTGTGTAATTAAAAACCCAACACAGCACTAGCGGGTATAGTACTGTTATTTTAACAAATAAACTGAAGACGGAACTATATGATTAAATACTGGCTGTTCTGAAAAGATTTATAACTCGTCGGTTGGACCGACGTAATAGAATTTGTCGTGCCTACTCTGAGTGGACCGGCACCTCAGTCAGTCATAATCTTTGACAAGTCGCGGTTGCGTAGGAAGTTTTGATTTAATTATTATATATAAAGTGGATAAGTCAATAAAACAAATTACGCATCCACAAACAAACATACAACTCACTACACCACAAATTCACACAAAAAAGTTATAAAACATCTGACGCCAAAAACTGTAAGTACGGCCTACGTACGGCCTAATTTTAGTAAACAACACTGGCAGTTATTCTAACTTTACTTTTTTTTTTTTTAACTAGGTATTTAATTTTTAATAAAAACACATAATAGTCATAAAACTTATTCTAAGCCCTTAAAAAAGGAACTGACTCCGCCTACGTAAAAAAATACCTACTTTGTACATTGTACTGTACAATCTCGTGCTGCATAATGGATGCAAAGGACTCTAATTAAAGTCTTGAAAAGAAATATTGTACCTACCTTAAAATATGGTCCGGGATTTTCATTAAAGGTACAATGAACGGATATTTTCCAAGATAATTCTTTACTAAAATGTAACAAAGGTGCAAATTTTAGATTTTTGTTAGAGAAAGTGAAAATAGAAAATATTTTTTCTGATTAATATCCATAAAATTTTAAGTTTATTGTATTTACAGCTTTTTTTAAATAAAATTGCCAATGATATGTCTCCTACCTTTAATAGTTTTATACCGATATTACCCATAAATCATTCACAAAAACAATTAAAACTTTATAGAGGTAGGTATAATATGTAATGGATTTTTTTTTTTGTTATATACATGACAGATACATGTGTAGTATTGTGTGTAGTATCGTCAAGTTAAGTATAATTTTCTTTTACTCTAACTCAAAATCTGATTCAAAAACTACTTATTTAATGTTAATAAAGTTTTAACAATTTGTAATAAACCATCCCGAGACTGCGCCGCCAACCATTCTTTTTCTAACGAAGACGCAGATATCCTGCCCGGTCGAAACATCATACTAACATTATCCCGGCTACAAACTCGAGCAAAATTTTGTGGGTCGTGCCGGTGTATGTATGTTCGTCTGGGAAAATATCTGCTGTCGCCGCTTTCATAGCCTTGGAGACAGGGACCTGTCGATATTGTGGGTGCGCGTAGATCACGGCAGCCGCTCTCCTATCTATGCGTGCCTAGGTCACATAGCGGTGACACGGTCGTAGCTCGACTCTTCATGTACCTGAGTTTGACGACTGACAAAGTTCTAAAGCAATATCCCATAGCAGAACTAGTTATTTTGGGAGACTTTAACGCCCACCATCGTGAGTGGCTCAGTCCTCGAACCAATAACTACGCAAGGATATCTTCTCATGAATTTGCTCTGACCTATGGATTCTCTTAGCTGGTAATTTTATACCACTAAGGTGGCAAACAAGTTTACGGTCCGCCTGATGTTAAGCAGTCACCGCAGCCCATGGACGCTTGTAACACCAGAGGTATCTCTCGCGCAGTGCCTACTCTTAAAAAATCTAATAAACGCAACTCAGTCTAAGAGAAACACTTACTGCATATATTTTAATGTAAGTTATGCGTACTTTGATTTGGCGATGAAACCAAGCAATATTTTTGTAATATTATTCCTGGTAAAATTTAACAAGACAGCATAACATAAGTGGTACTTTGATTTCAATTTCAAAATACGATGTCAGCTTGGTATAATTTTATTACTGTCCTGGTAAGTAACTATTGTGGTTTTTTTCAAAAATATTGCCGGGCGGGTTATTTTTGAAGTGAAAACCGCTCATGACCCGTGCGCCCACTGATCTACCCACCAGTGGGTGTAGGGGGAATTCTTACTTACCCGTATACCCACTGTATCCTGCCAGTGGGTGGAAGGGGAAATCATGTTACCCGTGCACCCACCAGGTTTGCCCACCAGTGGGTGCAGGGGGAATTCATAAAAAGCCTCATATATAAGAGCAAACTTACTATGGCCATGTTTTTTTCCGGGATAAGGCTATGTTTCCTCAAGGGAAATTATACGTGCAGTCTTGAATATTGATGCCGGTGATCGCAGAGTGGATCCTGATAATCTCAAACCAGGTCGCTGCTGCTTCTGTCCGTGAAACAAGGACAGGAAATCCCGGTACGTCTCTAACGCTTGTCGCGGCATATTTGGTTCGACCACTAATAAAAAATTTGTCCTACACGAAATGAAAAAAACATTGTAGTAATTTTAATTAAGTACTTAATTTAATTGTCCTTTAACGCTTCTTTCTACTTATAATAATAATGTTTGAAAAATAAGACTTTTTTTTTTGACAGGTTTTTGTGTCGGGTACTACATTACCCCGTAGTAGGAATAATTAAAGAAACATAGTGGTGGGGTTTAAGGCGTGGTCCAGTGACAGTGAAATTTTTCTTCTGAATATAGACAGTTAGTTTATGTTTGTAGTATAATGGGGTGATGTTTTGACGGCAAGTCAAATATTTAATGGATTCCACAAAACCTAAATAAATTTGACACATGTCGTAACATGTAGAAATAAGACCATTTTATAATTGAAATACGCAGTTTACAGATAGTAAGCGAAATATGTTATTAATAGAAATTAAATTTTTACAAAACAGGTATTTGTGTTTCTGTTGAAAATTTATTTTATTGGTAAAATTCATTTAAAATTAAATATTTTTTATCTAATTTGGCCTTTCGTTATCAAATTTGTGTATTTGAAAATAAGTTTTAGGAACTTAAAAATAATTACAATTATCCACGAAAAAAAAATAATAATAGTTCAGTCAAATTTAGAAAATTTTACGTATCTAACAATCCTATCGACTGTTGCTACCATTGAATTAATCAATCTTTGTAATCAATTAGTAATCAATCAATAATCAAGATTCTCAAGTGTGACATCTACTTATGTCTGTCTAATATAAAATTGTTTCCTGTTTTTTTTTAATTATTTATTTTTTAGAAATAGCTTTGATTATTACAAATTTCCATTTCTTCGTAAAGGCTACGTATCCACACCACCAGAAAATGGTTTAATCTGAAAGCCTACTCGAGTTTAAATTAAAAAATTATATCTTCAGTTTATTGACGTGCTTTTTGTGCTAATTTTTGCTTTGTTTGTGAACCGTAGTTTGTTTAAGGAACTAGAAATATAATTGAATTTATTAATTCTGTGTTATTTTGTAAATTTTATACCTGCCTGCGCGATGCGTTTTGTGATATAATCTAGCTATCGTAATTAGCTGGTTCTAATTTTTTTTATTTAATAACAGGAATAAAATAAATCAATAATTGGCAAAGAAAATGAACTTTTTCGATTAACAATCGCAAAAGTATTATTATAAGTAGTAAATTTTCAGTCTTACTCAAAGGGGGCCTTAGAATTGCACTATGTACGGTGACTTTTGTATTAAGGAGCAAATAAAACTCTGCTGTTGAAAATCTGTTATTCTTATACATGGACATAGGTCGCGGTTAGTTTACCAACTGCAAGTAAGTTTATAATTGCATAAAATGAAAAATTGTGATGTAACAACAAATGTATGGTTTTCAGATTATTCCATTATGTATCCTACATGGCATTGCTTCTTGCCAAATTTAATGATTCTACGTCAACGGAAAGTAGCCATAGGTGTTGATTTATTTGTGAATGCCAAAATATTCATGTGGGAACTCTCAATCGAGATAAGAAGTAGCCCATAAAATATCTTTGTAAAAAGAAATCTCGTCGATTCTTAGCTCCCATGAGTTATGTTAGGGCAAACCATCAAACGTACAAACACACTTTTGCATTTATAATAATTGTATGGATTCTTTAAATCACACTTCCTTATTCCAACCCTGGTTTTACTTATCATAAATTTGAATCATAAATTAACATTTACTTTAACTTGTCCTAGATTATTGTGACGTGTGCGGGCCTACGTTTAAAAACTCCTACTCGGCCGCAACTTAGCGTAGGCGTGTACTCCAGCCTTAATATTATTAGTGGTAAAATTTAATAAAGCACCATAACATAAGTAATTGGTACTTTGATTCCAATTTCAAGATACGATGTCAGCTTGGTATAATTTTATTACTGTCCTGGTCCTCGCCATCTTTTTTTTTTTCTCTAAAAATATTGCTGCGCAGGTTATTTAAGAGCCTTATTTTACTTTCATGAATTATAGTAATAACCATAACGAATCAATGAGTTTTTAAAAAATAGAAAGTACATTTATTTTCTTCTATGTTTCGTACCTTACTATCTTATAACTGTAACGTGCATGCAATCACTCCAATGATTGAAAAAAACTATAATTATAAATCGGCCAAGTCGAACTCGCGCACGGCGGACTCCGTACTATTATCTATAAAAACGGCATAAAAATCACGTTTGTTGTATGAGAGGCTCCATTAAATATTTGTTTTATTTTATTTTAATTATTTATTATTAAAGTGGATATTATATAACTTAATATTCTGTGAATATTTCAAGCGTCTACCTGTTGCAGTTACCTATATGGAGCAAAAACAAGCAACAAAATCACGTTTGTTGCATGGGAGTCCCCTTAAATATTTATTTTATTCTGTTTTTTAGTATTTGTTGTTATAGCGGCAACAGAAATACATCTTTTGTGAAAATGTCAACTGTCTAACTATCCCGGTTTATAAGATGTCCTTGTGACAGACGGACGGATGGACGGACGGACAGCAGAGTCTTAGTATTAGGATTCCGCTTTGGGTACGGAACCCTGAAATATACCCCTACAAAGTGGGCAATTTGCTGGTAATTAAATAAAGTCAAGCTGCAAAAAAATCATTGAAATGATTACTTAAGGTAGTTTTTCATTAGGACTTAGTTTTCATTCGTATAACTCGAATAGCCAACCAAGTTACTAGCCGCAAATGTCCCGTTTAAAATTTTGCAAGCTAGCTTTTTCACGGTTTAAGATCAATCCAATTAAGATATGTAAATTAAGGAAATGTGACTGAAGAGTAATATCAGGGAATTGTGAAGACGTTTTATTTTACTTTGTGGAAATAAATCATAGAGTTCAAATTGTCACACAACTTCAACTAAATTTTAAAACCCGTTTTTCGTATTCTCAATTAAAATCTCCTAATTCAAGATATTCGTCTTTAAAATAAATATTTTTTATTTCAAATTTTTGGACTAGAACATGGAAATTATTGTCCAACTTAGTTTAACAACATTACTTTTGACAAAAACACCTTTTTGTTTTTTTATTTTAATTTATCTCTAAATAGCTCATTAATAATTATATTCTACACATAAATCCTTTTTTGGAGGATATATGGTTCCTAAGCCTACCAAACTATTAAAACTAAGATGGTGAATCTCATCATTGGCACCCTACGTGTAACCCTTTAGAAAAGAGTAAACTTACATAGGTTGGTATATAACAACTAAAAAACTATTAATTTAATTATTCAATCATTTTAAATTGATACAAAGTTAGGATACTGTTGATGTTAACTTTGAATTTCAATTTGGCGGAATAGTATTTAAGGAACGGATTAAAATTAAAAACAATGTATTTTTAACGACAGACGGAATAAATGAAAGGATAAATAGACTGCGTAGTGGTTTCTGAGGATTGTATGTTTTCCTAGACTCCAGTATGAGGTATTAAAGAGTCCGCATGACGTAAGTGGGCATCTATTAAAAGCTTTAAACGCTCAACACCAGGCGGGACGTACACGTGTTTGCCACCGTAGCATTATCAAAAAAAACCTATAAAAAAACGAAATAAAATTAATAAAAATGAATCAAATCTTTAAAATTGCACTCAATCCATTTTAAAGAAAACAAACTTCGATATTCACTGACATAAAAGAAACAAAATCAAATATTCGAAACAAAGTATAAACATGAATTGTTGTTTCAAATTAACTTTTTTATTTATTTTCAAATTGAGATTGTAAATCTACAAAGAGTATTTTATTGAGGAAGTTGAAAAGTTTTGCTTGAGCAAACAAACTCCTAGCTTTACTTTATTGTAAACAATGACTTCTTTGATACGACCTACTAATTCATATATTTTTAGGACACGATTCTTTGCTAAGAACAAAGGATCTCTTAATGTATATTTAAATTTGAACATTTGTTTATTATTTTTAAATAAGAAAGATTAGAGATTAAATAAATAAGATAAAAATACCTACTTTTTTTATACCACAAAGGTGGCAAACAAACACACGGTTATTTACACAAGTTATTCTATTACCTTATGTACGTTATAGAATAACGCCAATGATTTTGCTTGTCTAGATTTCAAAATAGATATTTCTGGACAAATCACCCAGATGCATCTAGTCCCAGACTAAGCAAGGCATTTGTGCTATATGTACCCCACAAAGGATACAAATACCTGGATAAAAGTATTCACTCACCCCATGGGACTGCAGCATTATCTTTTATTAATCATAGAAAATTTTAGACATGAAAAAATAAAACCTGACATCTATATATCGAAAAGTAAACAAAGTGATAAATCTTCGCACGCACTGAAATACACCAGTTTTAATAGAAGTCACTGCTCTACTTTTTACTCTATATATTGATAGGACAGTAAGCTTTACCATGTTGATAGTACCATTTTTCATCAATCAATAAGTTTTAATTTCCTTCTTATTTTATTACATTTTATTTTTACTGTCCTTTAGTAAAAAAATATTTCATTTGAATCTTAAACAAAGACAATGGGGTATCTACTCTGACAGTAAACAGGTGACTAGATTTAGGACCGAGATAAATTTAACTTTCGTAAACGAACAACGACGTTTTCTTTCATTAAAGTTTTGGGAATAATATAAAATATGTTACCGTAAATGTTTGTAAATTAGTTAGAGTGCAGATTCACTTGT
Source organism: Apoda limacodes (assembly GCA_946406115.1). NCBI lineage: Eukaryota > Metazoa > Arthropoda > Insecta > Lepidoptera > Limacodidae > Apoda > Apoda limacodes. The sequence goes on from OX291559.1 coordinate 13,196,190, forward strand.
AAAAACGCAGATTATCTGACCGAGTCCTTTAAAGTCGATTTTTTTTTCAGTTGTTACATTAACCAGATAATCTGCAGACTTCCCAATGCAGACTTACGACCAAGCATACAATTTAGTTACTAAAAATTAAAACAGTAGTATGTAACTAATTAAAATAACCGATGAATTTAGACAATTAACTAAAAATACTTTACTTCAATAAAAACAACAAGAAAACTAAAGGCAGTCTTACAGTAACAAGCTTAAAGCTACGTAAAATTATAACTTTAAATTTATTTGCCATATAATTTTATTCTAATTATTATCTTATTATTCCCAAAGCTATCACATATAAAAATAATAACTATTAGTGCAATTTAAAATTGGTGACTTTTGGAATTACACAAAAAAATATACAATATAGACAAGCACACCTATTGGTTGCACATTTAGACTAGCAGTCACATTTACTGAAGCCTTGGCCATTACATTTTTCGAAGCGTACTTGGTCTTTTCACGTTGTGTTTTTTGGTTCATATTATTTTAATCTACAAATTTTGCACAATATCTATTTACCATAACCTTCTTCTCCAGACTCCTTATCACCACAAATCGCATGAACAAATTGCATATGGGTATGAGCACCTGATATCTCTTCATAGCAACACATAGGACTGATTCGCTTTCCTGTTGATTATGTATAGGAGCTACATTAGAATTAATTCGATCTTTGGTTGATCTTGATTTTCGTGAAGTAATTGATCAGTGATAACTGGATACGTCATCAGTGACTGCAATGGCTTTTTTATAATAACAAAGGCCCTTACAATATTTTCCTGATTAATTTGAACTACATTATCATTACCCTTCTCTTTGGCGAGTTCATTTATTAGTCTTAATTATCAGCCATCCAAGCCAATCAAGTTGGTGTCGGCCTAGGGGATTCAATTTCTCCTTGTGTCCTAAGTGACGGAGGTTCGAGCCCGGTGTGTACCAAACAGTCTTTTTCATAATTTCTCAACTACATTGATTGTTCACACCACTGGCTATTCGGTGAAGGAAAACGTCGTTAGGAAACCTGAATTCTTTAAAACAAAAGACGTATGTGGAGTCCACAACCCGCATTGGGCCTGCGTGTGGACCAAAGACTAAATCACTATATGCGGTGACAGCAGATATACAAAATCAATACTCCCACTTGAGAACACGCAGCCATCTGGCCATGAGCCATGCTCAAAAGGCGCGAGCGCAGGATTGAGGGGGTTAAGAAAATGAAACAAAAGTTTCTCATCCGTTAGTATGCAGATTAACTAGGTAAAGTGCAGACACCAGCTACTTTTCACACCTAATATAATATCGTACCCAGTAATTTACAGATTACCTTGGTAATGCGAATTTTAACGTATGCCGTATTCTAACGGTAACAAATATATTTTGTATATGTATAAATATATTTTGTTTTGTTTCATTAAGTGCTTTAGTTTATCGTTTGGCCTCCAAACCCCTTGAAGTTGAAACTTAATGTTGGGAATAAGTTCACAACTTCTTCGGGTTTAAAGGAAAAGGTCATGTAGCCGTATTAAGCTACTAAATACGTAAGACAACCTATAGGTTTGTACACACATAGTGTTGCAGTAATTTTCTCTTACATAACTAGATGACGCTAATGTTTCATAGAATTTATTATGGATTTATTATGGTCATAAAATTTATTATGGTCCTCGCTGTGTAATATTATTACTATTAACGGTAAAAATATCTAATAATCATGTCACCTAAGGCTGGGTTGCACTAACTAACTTTGACGTTAACCAGTCGCCGAAAATGGGAGATTTGTATGGATATTCCTATCGTCAGCTATTTTTCAAGTTAACAAGCTAGTGGTTTGCTTAACTTTGACACACAACGTTATATAAACTTGTATTATCATTATCAGTAATTTATTAAATCCACGAGACGACATTAAAACTACTATATTTGATCCTTGACAACTAACTACCAAAATTGGCTTCCTCGCAGACCGGCTGCTGTGCAGAGGGTGTGGGTTCGATTCCCGCTCTGTACAAACATTTATGTAATAAACATTAGTGTTTGTCTTGAGTCTGGGTGAATTTATGTGTGATATGTATGTATTTAAAAAAAAAGTAGTATATATGTATTTGTATCTGTTGTCTGGTACCCATAACACAAGCTTGGCTTACTTTGGGGCTAGACGGCGCTGTGTGTAATGTCCAAAAAATATTTATAAAAAAAACAACTTTTGATGACTAATAGTTTTGAAGAAAATAATCTTATATAGACGGACAGACAGACACCAAAACGACAAAAATTAGTCTTTGTAGTAGTAGAATCTAAAACTAGTCAATGTATTTTACTTTTTTTCTTACTTAATTATTATTATTTAACGCAAAGTCAAAACTTTATTTACTTGCTCAGAAATCAACATAAAGTAAGGACATTAAGAGTTGTAGAAGAGATAAAATATAGCTTAGAACCGTTTGTTTGTAATAAACATAGAGTATCTTACAGAATAGTCTCAGTCGATAAATTATTTAGGTTACTCTTGCTTAAGACAAAGTGCTTACCGCAAGGCGATATATTTTTTGAATGTTTGGGCATATAATATTTGCTAAATTATGATTTACGGTTTTCCTCATAATTATTTGCGTATTCAATTAATTTTTAAAATATACATAAAATCAGCATGATTGTTATATGCATATCGTTCTAGGCAGAGCGTTACGTGCATACAAACTTGTAGGGACAGATGTAGAAATCTTTAAAAATCAACTAAATCGACTTTAGGTTGACTCTTCTCTTCCTGTCACAGGTGTTATGTACTTTTTCAGTTACTTTCTTGTAATACAAATTGTAAAAAAAATCAGTATTATTTATTTATTTAATATAATTAGGTTATCGATGTAGGATTGTTACGTCATCTTCTTGATTATATTAAAGAAGTTTGTTATAGCAAGCTATAGCTGCAACTATAGTCCATTCAATTAGTTATGTACTCCCACGGAAATTTTTGAATTTTCCAGGATAAAGGGTAGTTTAAGTCCTATCTAATTCGGTCATCAGTGTATAGGATTGCATCAGCAACTCCTCAAATATAAAAAAACCCGACGCATACTTGACGTTTTCGGGTAGCTTATGTCCTTCCCCTAGACCCACACTATCTCCAATCTAAATTTGTCCGCAGTTTAACCCGGCCTAAATTCGGTTATCGGTGTAAGATTTCAACGACAGCTTCTCAGTTATAGAAAAAAAAACCCAACTCACACTTGACGTTTTCAAGTAGCCTATGTCTTTCCTTGAGACTCAAACTATCTCCATGCCAAATTTCATCTAAATCGGTACAGCGGTTTAAAGGTAAGGAGGTAACAAAAAGACAGACAGAGTTACTTTCGCATTTATAATATTAGTATGGTTATGGTTAGGATTACAGGAAAATAGGATATTTATTTTTCTTTTGTCAACATTTCCAAGTCGCGTCGCTTGTGCATTTGTTTGAAAATTTCATTTGATTGCCGTGCCTCTCTGACAACATAGAGCAACACGGCACCCTGACGCCGCCGTAATAGAAGGCGCTATTGAGTGTTTTTCTTGTGCAAAATAATCTCCTACTTTTTGTGGGGGACGGGAAAATAGGTACAAAGTTACTAAAGAGTTAAAAAAATAATATAAAATAATTATAAATAAAATATAAAACAATAAAAAATATTCTTAAAGAAAATAAACATAAATAACAAGATATTTGTCAAATGCTTTATCCTTGTTGCAAAACTTATCCTGTAATCAACGAAACTATAGCCATTTCTACAATCAATACCAAAAAACCTTAAGGACATAATGAAATACTTAATGTAAAACCAAATATTGTTTTTACATCATTAAGCCTACAAATAAGAATGTATAAACTATAACTGTTTTTGCATTAGCAAGAAAGTGGTAAGTAATTAACAAATATACTGATCCATAGCATGCACGTAAATATACCTAATCTGAATTTTAACGAATGCTTTACAATAAGTATAAACAAATAATTTAAACCACCAATATTTACCATAGGTGACTTGGTAATTATTACCTGCAATCAAATTTTAAACTTCAATTTGAGATTGTAGAAGCACACTAGCACACACACACAGCGGGGATGCTACAGATGCGTTGAAAGTTGTCTGAACTTTCACAGATTTTAAATCATGGCGGCTTAAATCTACGTTGGATCATTGTTTCCGGCTGTTCATACAAATTTAATCGAATTATGAACTTTTTTAAGTTAACAGTTCTTGAAAGCTATAAAACTTTTATTATTTATTAAAAAAGACATGGAAGGCCCGACATATGCATTGTAATTTACCTTTTTTGTTTTATTGTAAGTTTGAAATAGATATATATTTAGAATAAATTAGAATATTTTGAATTGCGTATCAGTAAAAAAAACAAATGTAAGGTAAAAATGTTGATATACTCAATCTGATATTAAGAGCTAAGTCACCACTATGTCCTGCTACAAATTTCCTAATTCTCTTACAAATTTTTATCTCCTATTTTGCCCTCTAGGAAAAGAGTTTCCAAAAACAATAAAACACGAACATGGTATATGTTATATAAATTGATACACTTTAAAAATCCGAAAGTAAGTGATCTATATAATAATATGTTAATGGGATTTTGACATAAACATGATATGTTGCGTTGAAAGTTATAAATAATGTTTGTGTTTTTGAAAAAAACATTAAATGCGCTGAATAAAATATTTATAAAAAAATTACTTGTTACTGGTTTTTAAAATAGATAATTTTGTGTAAATTCGACGAATACATTTTTAGTTTAGGTTTTTCAGTAAGAAACTGATTCTTTTATTTATATTTTCCATAATTAATTAAACCGAATTCCAGATTGTGATTAGTAAAATCATTTTCGTGTGCCTGATAACTGATAAACCATAACAAGTTATTGCTGTTGATTTATGTAAACAACGGCACCCCCGAATCTTCAGAAGGTCTTGTTGGTGCATCTGACAGGAAGCCGTCCTACGCTGTTTCCTGTCCCGTATGTGGCTATATTAATACGTACGTACGAAATTTTATTAATATAAATTAATTAAGGCAGTAGGTAATTGAGGGGCGTAGGTTTGATTTCCGCACAAGCCAAAAATTTATGAAAATGAATGAATTGTATTTGTCTTGGATTTAGGTGTTTTCTATAAAGTAATAAGTATATATTTACAAAAAAAACTATATGTAATTATTTATATCCGTAGTCTAGTATCCGTAGTATAAGATTAGTTTAAGACCAGGTGGCCCTGTATATAACGTCCAAAAATATTAATTATTATTATTTATTTATTTAAATACGGTGTACCTATTAATAGCTTATTATTATTTTTCTTATCAATATAATTTTTCTTATCAAAGTTTGAAAACTAATCAATAGAAATTTGAAAACTATCTATTTTTTTTTAAACTATAAATTCTTTTCTTAATTACAGATCCTATATTTAATATTTGCAACCTTTCAAACATTAAGTTCCTATTGATTCAGGTGCTTCTGTTTTAATATTACCTACTTACTTTGAAGTGAACTGAAGGTAGGAACACAATACTAAAGTTTTAATTTGCTGCCAGTCTTTGTAAGATTTCTTTTTGCGGCGTTATTGAAATAATAAAATTAATAAACGTACGAATTTTTTGCACTCTTAAAATGCTGAAATAAAATTTTAAATACACAGATGCTGTATGCATAGTTAGTACAAATTTTTAACATATTTTTTTAACAAAAGTAAATTAAATTAGATGCGAGATTGCAAAATTAACTTTTGACCATTGTGATTTTGTAGCCTTAATTTCTACTGAAAAGGAAATTTACCTCTGATAATAAAATTATTCAAAATACAGGAGCGCGCGGTCATCCCCGGCTTCCGTGTAATTAAAAACCTAAAAACCACTAGCGAATACATTTCTATTTACAAAAAAAACTATGGCAGTTTAATTTTAAACTTTATATTTCAATTGTATTTATATATTAATTATAAACTTTAAATTTAATCAGCAAAAATAGTTTTAAAAATTTTAAAGTGTAATAAAACATTTGTTAGATTAATTATTTTAATTTTGACTTTTAAAGAAACATTTTTTTTATTAAACTTAATACTTAAAATGAATTAAGCTTTGGTTATATTATTTATGTAAAAACAGAGGTATACAGTTTAATTTTAACATATAGTTACTGACTTACTTCACCCAAGTAACAAAATATCTACTTTATACATTGTACTGTACAATCCTGTGCTGCATTATTGATTCTTAAGGACTTTAATTATTTAATAACTAATAGAATATTTTAATATATCACGTAAATACATTACATAGATAATTGTGTATATAAATAGATCCTTATATACGTAATTAGTAACTTAGGTGTGTTTTTGTGTAGGAATTTTTAATTAATTGTAATATGTATTTTATTTACTTTGGTTCTTTTTTTTAAATTGAAAAAATATGTAAGTTATTTTGATTAATTTGCTGTAGATGAGTTAAATTATACACGTATTAAAAATAAGATTAAAAATATTAATTCACTTTTATTAAAAAAAAATCATAGCAAAGCAACTTTTATTAGAGTATTTATTATGATGACAAAAGAAAAACCATTGATTCCTACTTACCTACAGTACTACTAACTTTTTTATCTATAAGATAAATTTAGTTTAATAAAAACTCATAAAAGCCATAAAACTTATATTAAATTAGAAAATGAACTTCCTCCACTCACGTAACAAAATATCTACTTTGTACATTGTACTGTACAATCCCGTGCTGCATAATGGATGTAACGGACTCTAATTAAAGTCTTGAAAAGAAGTATTGTACCTTAAAATATGGTCCGGGATTCTTATTAAAGGTAAAATGAACGGAAATTTTCCAAGAAAATTCTTAACTAAAATGTAATACAAAGGAGCAAATTTAAAAAAAAAATCTTAAGAGGCTGTAGCTACTGCCTAAATTTCATTTTTTGGCAAAGATTTCGCTCAATTCGCTCAGTGGATTCGATTGAAATATAAGGATGGTGTTCTACAGAATATAGTTCAAATCCTGATAAACGTAAAACATGATTATTAAACTCTTTTTTGTTTATAAGGGAATCCCACTTTTTTGGCAAAGAGAAAGAAAAAAGAGTTTTAGGCAAAAAGCATTTTCTTGATAACACTTATGCATAACTAGTTGACCGCTGGTGCGCTACCTATTCTGAAAGAATGGATTCTAATCAGAAACCTCCCCCCGGCGTGCGCTTAGCAATTTGCCAAAATTTTATTACAATCGGTTAACCCATGGTGCGTGACTCCGACCCACACTTAACCAGTTTTTTCTTTCTCAAAAGCCTTACCCGGCGTGTACAAAACAACTCACCAAAATTTCATTACAAAAACTTTCCCAAGTTGACCCTTACTTATCCAAATTAGGATTTTACAAACACTTTTAAATAGTCAAAGTTAGTAAATACTATTTTTATTTTTTAGTGCGCGAGTCCGACTTGACCCTTTTTTCATCAAAATTTTGCCCTAACAATATGGAACACAACAAAAAGAATGATTAAATTTGGTAAAGTCGTTTGGTAGTTATGCCGTGCCGTAAAAAAGGAGTATTCATTTCTATATAAATAGAATAAGATATATATTTCTATTATTTTAATGAAAACATCAGTGACTTAAGATGTAGCTGCTCCGCTCACGCACGCTAGTTTATATATCTTGTCATCTTTGTTTTCACTCAAGGTTACTGCCAAGTTCTACTGTCTTTTAAGAAGTGGTGTTATATGAATAAATATTTGTACATAAAATATGTATTCCGATTTATATCTATAGAATTTTAAGCTTATTGTATTTATAGCTTTTTTAAAAGTGCCTTTGACGTGTCAACTACCTTCATTTTTAAAATAAAATACTGATGACGTACATACTACTTTCTTTTTTAAAACAAAGTGCCTATGACGTATCTACTACCTATTTTTTAACTTAAATACCGATCACGTACAGACTACCTTCTTTTTTAAAACAAAGTGCTTATGACGTATCTACTATCTCTCTACAGTTCAATAATATGGTACCCTGGAGCTGATTTGATGAGGTAGTGGGTGGATCGTGATAGAAACTCTGTAAAGAAATGACGCAATCCCATCGATTGTGTGATTTGACCTGACAAATACTCTGGCCCTAGATGATATCTACGGTATGATTATTATGTTGAATGGTGGGTACAGGAGCTTTGTAATAAAATGACGACAGCCCGTCACGACATCCCAATCCCATCTAGTTTGGGCTGGTTGTGTATGATATTCAAGGACTTATGATAAAACTGAAAGGTGGTTATTAAATATATAAAAATAAAACATGCATATTCCCTATTTAATAAATATTAAAATACAATTTTAAGTGTTTTCTCCTACTAGAAGAAAAGCGTGTTACTACACACTCTATTTGCCTTTTTTACACTTGTTCCATCTACCATTAGAGCAAATACATCTGATAGTTTTAGGAAAATTACTATCGAAAAAGCAGATTTCTTGCGTATACGCGTTCTTAATATTTATCCTACGCCTTCCATTAAGATACACAGAATGTCTAAGAGATATAATATAATTATTTATAATGTATAACAATGATAATGTTTTGTCTCCAAATACACAATGGGCCAGCGCGGTGGACTATAATCTAAGCCTCCTTTCTCTATGGAGAAGCCTTTGCCCATTAGCGAGGTCAAACAACGGCTGAGAAAAACAAATATATTGCATTTATTGTAAAAATAGCTTTCGCCAGCGGCTTTACTCGCCCTAAAATTGGTTATTGGCGTGATATCCTTAAATCAACTCCTTAATTTATAAAAATGAAATTGGCTATAGTAAGCTGTAGCTATAGAAAAAGTTCGTTTAAACTTGGTCATAGTTATACTTAAAGTAAGTGTGGAAATAAGGAAATAGATGTACCTACCTTCCTACCTCATAATATTTAGTTGTTCGACTTTTCTGTCTTTGTCGAACTAATTAATTTTATTTTCTTTGAAAGTCAACAAAGTGCTGAAGAGATTAATGAAGTTTCTGTAAAAGCTAATTTGATTTCAAGCAGAAAGCGGCAATCAGTTTTGTTTCTATAATTGAACTTCAAATACAAATTACTCAAGAGTCAGCTGCTGATTATAAATGGCTTGAATAAATAAAGTTAACTCAAGCTTAACCAGCTCAGCAAGGTCTGAGCGACAGGGAAAATTCATACTGATTTAAATAATATACGCAAAATATTGTGAAAAGGTTAGTACTTTTTTTTACAGGAAAATTAATTACTAGTGTCAAACTCCATACACTTTGAGAATTGTCGACGATCCCTTACTCACTAGCCGTATCGAACCCTTGAGTCTGAGGATAGACTTTGCGTCACTATGTGTGTTCTATGCTTATACAATAGGATGTTTTCTGAGGAATTGTTCGAAATTATGCCAACGGCTACTTTCTACCATCGCACCGCTTGCCATCGGCAGAGAATTCAGTCTCACATTTTAGAACCGAAATGGTCGCGTACAGTGCGGTTTCAGAGGAACTTACTCTCGCAAACGCTTAGATTGTGGAATGAGCTCCCTGCCAAGGTTTTCTATAAGAACTACAGTTTGGAGTTCTACAAGAAAGAAGTTATTGGATTTTTGAAGGGTCGGCAACGCGCGAGTGATACCCCTGGTGTTACAAGCGTTCATACCATAGGCTAAGGTGACCGCTTACCATCAGACGGACCGTAAGCTTGTTTGCCACCTTCGTGGTATAAAAAAAAAAAAAAAAACACACTGCGATCAATTAGTCGTACGTCGCCTCGTAAGGTGCTTCATATAAACGAGGCTTAACGCTGTGTTCGTTTTGGTATAAAAAGTTTCCACATCGTATCTTTTACACATTTGATGACACCCGTTTTGTCACCGTCACCTTGCGTTTATGCTTATACAACCGTTGGATTACACACATTACGATCAACCACTGCACAAACATTAATTTCATTTGAACAGTCCGCCATGACTGAGGTCAGTATCGCGCTAATATCGTGAGGTGCACAGTACAGCAAGACAGGGACAAGCGCACTCGACTACCATAATGTCTACTATCTTATGGATAGTACAGTGCTGTCCAGCCAATCAAACATTTTGTCGCAATGCCACAAGTTGTTCGGCTGTGGATCAACAGTTAATATTTATAGATGGTTTAACAGATTTACCTTAAAACCCTACATCCAAACATTGGTCTAAAGTTTTCTTTTTTGATGGCAAAAGTACAAAAATAACTATGTAAGATAAAATACCGAACGCTTGGCAGTGTGTTACACATAATGATTTCTTTTATTTTTATATTTTAGACACCAGTACTAAATGAACAAATGACGAAATAAACCAAAATCGTTATTATTTATTCCAGAATGAATGCACTCTGACTAATCAAAATGTACAAAATTTCGCAGACATGATTTACAACTGTATCTAGTACGGCAGTAGTCGGCCTTTTTTTCGTACAATTTTATGTTAGCAAAACATTTATTTGGATGTTGGAAAACTACGGAACATAGAAGTTTATTTTCAGATCATTTCTACAAAATTTTATAGTGGTTACTCAGTACCAATATAAAAGTAAAAAATGGGGTTAAACTTATATCCTAGCAAATTCATGAACCATCGTTTCAACAAAACAAACATACCTATTATTATGTGAATATGACCTCAATCGATCAAATGCCTCACGAATAAATAGAACTATTAAAGAATTACATTGCATCTTTATATTTAACTTTTACGGTTTTCAATGCAAAATATTTACAAAGAAAATATTAATAAGCTATGTAAAAAAGAGGTTTGATGTTTAAGAGTACATTCCCCGCAGCGCGCCCAATACAACGAAGTTTGAATCTATTTTGTGTAGCTGTTTATTTATTTAATTGAAATTATGTCGACATATATGTATATGTATATTTATATCTATAATATCTATACTGTATACTAATATGTATATTATTATATAAGAGTTTGTTTGTTTGTTTGCTTAAATGCGCTCATCTCAGGAGCTACTGATACGATTTTAATAAATATTAGATTTATCGAGGAATGCTATATATCATTACGCTTAGACCAATAGGAGCGGAGCACCAATGAAGAATGTTTCAAAATCAGGGTTTTGTTTTTCTTTTGAAGGCTTTCTTAAAATTTCGCAAAAATCATGTATGACACAATTATATCCCTTTAAAAGTCCTAAAAAAAAGTCCGCGTAAGCATATGTCTATCTGTTAAGGTTGGCTCACTATAACCTTTTTTATTTTAACCAAATTTGTTCTAAAATAATGCATTATTTGCGAAAGTGTGTTGATAATCATGATATATATCCTTATCCTAATAAATACTTTATTCATCACAAGCATTTACTTTAAAACAATGTTGCCCTGTACATCATTCGATTTCAATGAATATCTTAGGAGATATCGCAGTTTTAAAATAAGATGGAAGCAAAGTAAAGACGAAGTACTGCGCGCGCATTTATGATGTGCAAGGCCGGTGGGCAGTCATGAAGGGGAAGGGCGGTACGTATTATTTAAAAAAAAATTTTCACCTTCTACGTTTTTTTTATATAATTGAGGAGTTGCCGTAAGAATCCTACACCGATAACCAAATTTAGGGCGGGCAAAATCTCGTGTATGTGTAAAGTGACGGTTGTAAAGGGTTGGAGTCAGTCCGTGCGCCGCGGTGGCCGTACCGGAGCGGGGCGCGGAGCTCTGTATTGAAACCGTTGCCTGGGCGGCTGCTTTGATCTATACGGCTCCAATAATCTCGTCATATATACACCCGCACGTGCCCTCAGCCTTTAAAAAGGTAACAAAACGCTGAATACATATCACCCATATCATAAGTGGAACAGTCTCTTACCAACCCATCGCATATTGTGTCTGGACAATCTGACTTTGTAATGAATGTTTCTTAAGTCGTAAATTATTAACTTCAGTTAATTTTTAGGGTAGACATAAGCTACATATTGTTTTGAACATCACATTTTTTAATAATTGTTCTAAATATCCATATTTGTAAGAAAAGTCGGACGAAAAAATACACTATTCCAAAGCGTTCCCTCGGGAATTTTTTTTGTTTTCTGTGGGGCGCTATTCCTAAAGTCGTAACGGCACTAACAATTAATCATAATGACGTTTTGAAACTTTTAAGTTAAATTTAACGTTTACAACAATCTTACTTACTATTACAATAAAGAATACTCAATCGTTTTGTTATTTAAGAAATTGATCATATTCTTGAATGCTGCTGGAATGCTTCATCAGCAACCTGTAGCAGAATCAAGCAAATATAATATCATAGAAGTTTCAAGATCACTTAGGAGTCCTTAAAAAGTCACAGCATCCGGCAATGTTAAATAACAATAATAATTTTTGGACATATCTCACAGCGCCATCTGGCACCGACCTAAACAAAGCTTGTATTATGATAACCAGACAACATATACAAATATATTTACATAAATACACCTAGACTCAAGACAAACACAAATGTTTATCACATAAATGTTTGTCCAGTGCGGGAATCGAACCCTCACCCTATGCACAGCAGGCGGCCACACTACCAACTAGGCGGCGAGGAAATCCTCAAAACCCTCCCTTATTACAAGATTATCTTCATGATCCGCATGTGTGTTTGTGCAAACAAGTTATAGGACGCGTCTCTCTGAAAATGATGTGGAAGGCGATTGAACAGTGTGCATGGTTCCCAACGGATGTTCTTGAGAAAGATTTCGTTCGGAAATCCCATAGACATAGGATTCTTTCACTACATTCACCCATACTATAGTATATATACTTTATCACATACTTAATATATTACAAAAGCGAAAACTAGTTTATTGGTCCTATTAAGACGCAACCCAGGATCCAACTAAGCTAAAATTTACTAAAGATAGTTGAAGAAACGGCATTACAATTAACAGTTTCCGCAACAATAACTATAACTGAATTTTACGTGGATGAACATGAACTTATGTCAGGACTGGGCAGTGTTTGAATTACTTGTAATTTTTATTTCAATTACTACCTCAAATGGAATTTGTAATTGGTATTTCAAATCCGTTAAGTCGAGATATTTTGTAATTCGTATTTCAAATACTTATTGCTTTAATTCACATTTTACATAAATACATTTAGCGATCGTGATTTATTGACTTTGTACTTTATTTTTCTAAAAAAATGCATTATTTTTCTGAGTCAATTTTTATCTGATCTTTATCTTTCTAGCAGCTTCCATCCTAAGAACAAATCTATCAGATTTTGCATACAATAAGCATACAGAAATAGAAAAAATATCATTACAAAGTTAAATAACTAAAATGGAAAAGTGGGGTGACATGTGATATATTACGTGTGTGAGCGTTAGCAATAATACGACACTTTCAAGCAAGTTTTAGTCATTCTTAGATTAGGGCATTTACATTTATGGCGATCAAACTCCCTCAATGTATTTTGTAATTTGTATTTTGTGTTCCAATTAAAAATTATTAAAATAATGTATTTTGTATTTTGTTTTTCAAATACATGACTGGAAAATATTTTGTATTTTAATTAAGAAAAAAAAAAGTATTTTGTAATTTGTATTTTCATAACAGCTTAGAATTTATTTTGCTCAGCTCTGACTTCAGCTATAGATTGTTATAAACTTTCTTACAAAATTCAAGAAGTAACTGTAGAAATTCCACGCCGATAACCAAACATAGTGCAAATGGAGCCGCGGGCAAAAACTGTACCTCAGAATAAGTAAAAGTATAGAGTAAATTTATACTTATACCTAGCTATACAGTAAATTATTTTTATGGATCTGCTGATATTGAACTAACAAGTATTATAACTCAAAGTATAATTTTTTTTGAATTAAAAAATATGGGGATATTTTCATAACTTAAAATAAAATAAAATGAAATTTAAATTGATAATAGTAACAACAATATTTATTGAAAGACATTAATTATTTATAATTAACTTAACTAAGAAGTTGAATGCAGTCGGTATAATATATTGGCATATTATAAGTAAGAAAAACTTAAAAAAAAACCGGTTAGGTCGCTACATACTTTACATACTAATGTAATATTTTAAGATTTCGATACTTATCGAAATATTTTTTGTTACTAAGTCGATATAGTGTACCTACTTAAGATTAGATATATTATATAAAGGCATAGTTTTTTTATAATTAAAGATTTGTCGTTGATATCCTACACTAATAACCAAATGTAGAGCGAATGAAACCGCGGGCAAATTGAGCATGGAAATAGTTTAAATTCCGGGAAAGGACATCGGCTATTTCAAAAAGTCAAGTATGAGTCTTAAACGAAGTCTTTTATATTGTATTTCTTAATTCTATGAACATTTTGTGTATTTGTGAGATTAATGTACTAGGAATTTATCATATTAGTCACTAAGAGTTGTTTGATATTTTATATTAGGTTATATTTAAATAAAAAAACAGTAATTTGAAATTATATATTGACTTTTTTGTATAGGCATCAGTCAAAATATATAATATACATTCCACTAATCCCACTTCCCACTAACATTATAAATGCGAAAGTTTGTTTGATTGTTACTTGATCACGCTTCAACCACTGGATGGGTTGAGATGAAACTTGGCACATATATAGGTTAGATCCTAAAATAGGACTTGGCTATTCCAGAAAATACAAAAGTTTCTTCAGGAATAACTATAACGTATGTTACTCAATCCTGTCACAACGGAGCATCCAATTGAGCTGAAATTTTGCACAAAGATAGTTGAAGATACGAAGAAGGCTTTCTTTTTATCCCGGAAAATTCAAAAGTTCCCGTGGGAATAATAACCAGAACCGAATTCTTCTTCAACGAACTATAACTGCAGCTATCGCTTGCAATAACGAACTTCTTTAGTATAATCAAGGAGTTGCTGTAAGAATCCCACGCCAATAACCAAGTTTATGGCGAGCGGCGCCGTTGGCAAATGCTGCACGGACGCGAAGCACAAAGAATTTCATTAATTGACCTTTTACTTTTTAGCCTGTGTTCAGTGGTCAAATAGTAGTAATTTCTGATGACAGCGGTCGGTCATCGCATTATGCGCGTGTAACAGAGACAAATAGTGACCGGTCATTGAACGAAATTCTTCCTGCTCCGCGTCCGTGCTATGTATAGTAAAGAAACATAAGAAATTACCAGATAAAAACTGTGTTATAATAATAAAATATAAACCCATGTTGGTGTGACCCATATGAAATGTATGAAACTGTTCTGGCGATATGCAATTACACTAAAATTAAAAGTTAAGCATTGAGATTTGTAATAAATTACAACATAATTACTATAATTTGAAATCTTACTTAACCATGGAGTCTCCCAACAAAAAATATAATAAAATGAACTGCCTGGTACTACCGAAAACGCTTGAAAGTTTATAGCTGTTTTAATTGCATTAATTTGTACAGCTTTATGTACGGTATATTTGTAAAAGACTTTGACAGTGACAAAAAGACTTACGTTATTTTTTTTTTCATAATAAAGGTTTCCATTTTGATCTGTTTAGTGACTTTTCGTGGAAATTGATTTGATCATAGAGAATTTTTTGCAAGTAAAGAGCTGTCAATTTACTTTAAGACTTTGTGTTACCACATTTAGGGTGTGTTCGATTTGGCATAAGTAATCAATATTTTCGTTTATTTTGTCACCTGTCGCCCAATTGTTTAGCATTGTTGACAAAAATATCAAAATTACAGTATCACCTGTTACAAACTTCGGGCGTTTGTTTGCAATATTTATATTATTTTTGCCATTTTTTC
The DNA here is from genome assembly GCA_946406115.1 of Apoda limacodes. Classification (NCBI taxonomy): domain Eukaryota; kingdom Metazoa; phylum Arthropoda; class Insecta; order Lepidoptera; family Limacodidae; genus Apoda; species Apoda limacodes. The sequence continues at coordinate 13,212,045 of OX291559.1, forward strand.
TACCAAAAAATAAAACTTATGTCTTGGTGGTGGGATTTTGATGTAAATCTGGCAAACTGCCTATAAATATTCTTTATTCATGGTAGTGTGTGTATGTGGTTATTGTAATGGGTGTAAGTCAACCAATAATTTTGTTTCATAGCTACACGAACGGTTAGTGAGTGGCAAAACTGGCGTTATCAAAAGTGCGAAAAGTATCAATCTTCAATCTTTGCCCAAATTATAAAATCAAACTAATTCTTCAACAAATAAAAAAGATATCATACTGTAGGTTTTATTGAACTTATATCAATCACAACATGGACCAGAAGAAGAATAGAATTACAAAATATATATATAACTTTAGCCATGGATGTTTAAGGGTGACAAATTAAAACAATTTTTCGCTGTGGCTGCGTCACGTTTTTGCGAGTCACTAACCGAAAAAGGTTTTTCCATTCTGCCATGACTGTTAAAAAAATCTGCTGCTAACATCTGTGGACACACATACGTACTTTGGAAATGCAGGTACGCCGAATTATAAGTAGCATATCAATGTGTTAGTTTATCTCAGACATTATCCTTTTAATTTAACTAATTGCTACAAACAAAAATATAAGAAATTACTTAAAATATATAAGCCATATTTAAAGTTAAGCTTTGAGCATTGTAACAAATTACACTATAATACCTATAATTTGAAATCTTACTTAACAATGGATTCTCCCAACAAGAGATATAATAAAATTAACTGCCTGGTATTACTGAAAGCTAATTTTTTGAAATAATGCCTACGGCTACGGCTATCTTTTTACCATCGCGCTCCGCTCGCCATCGGCAAGGAATTCATTCTAACACTTTAGAACCGAAATGGTCGCGTACAGTGCTGTTTTAGAGAATTTTCCTCCCGCGAACGCTTAAGTTGTGGAATGGGGTTGGGGAAAGAAAGGACTGCAGAATGGGGTTCTTCAAGAAAGAAGTTACTAGATTTCTGAAGGGTCAGCAACGCGCTAGTGATACCCCTGGTGTTGCAAGCGTTCATAGGCTACGGTGACCGCTTACCATCAGGCGTGCCGTAAGCTTGTTTGCCACCTTAGTGGTTTAAAAAAAAATAACATTCTAAAGCAGTTTCAGTAAATTTCTGTGAACTAATTTCTCTATAATACCTACCTTTCAACGAAGCCCAATCAATTGTTTCGTTGTTTTAAAATAATATTATTTAAATTATGTATTCTGTTCAAAAATATGAAAATAATAATTTTTAATCTTGAATTTTTAAGGAACGATTCGTGACATCTCGGTGCGATCTTAAAACGAACCAATTTCTCACCTGTTTTTGATACTTACTAATAAAATACTGTGAAATTTTGTAGCCATGATCTCAAGCTATGTTTCTGTTGTTTAGTAAAAGTAATCTCCGAGGTATTTTTGATGTAAAGAAATCAAAATTAATTTACAAGTTGCTTATGATATGACATTGCAAAATAAAGCATGAAAAAACAACCACAAGAGTCTGTTTTAAATCTTAAGTTAGCAGAATTTTTATAGAAAATACTTCGTGCAATAAGTTAGCGATCCTTTTGTACTCTTTTCCTTGAGTCTAACACAGTTGTAAAGAGATTAATGACCACGGATATATGTAGAGTTAGTGAAAAATGAGACGTATTTTTCTTTTGTTACTTTGTAAATGCGAATTTATTTCTCGAGGCAAATGTTCAAATAGAAGCAATTGGTATCCCTGAATAAGCTTTGGGCTCCAGATTTTGTTAAGGTCCCAAAAAAGTAAAGTTGAAGAATGAATGAAGAAAAGCTTTAACAATTTATATTGTGATAGAGGGTTAAGGTAAATCATTTACCTTTATGACTAGTATATGGACACTGATATTGATAGTAGTTTTGAAGGAAGTGTTGTTTATGGCGTTATATAGCCACTACATAATCACTTGGGTCGTCGTGCAATAAGGAAATATTTTGTTCATTTACCTAGTTTGATAATGACGACGCAACGCACTGGCTGTCATACAAGAACCGTGTCTCTGACAAAACAATACGGCCGGAGAGCGCAATGTGGGCTGGTTGCTGTTATTGCGCTACAATGGTCATATTAAGAGTGTGCCAATGCATGTCTGCGGAAGCGAAATGAATATATACAGAAATGAGTACACAAGAAAGGGACAATAATATTTCCTATTTCCAAGAGAACGTAAAAATATCTAAAAATATTTGTTTTAAAAGTAATATTCAAATATTACTCTGTTACGATCTAGACTGACATATAAACCAGGTTTACGAAACACCGATGGTGACTTGGTCCATAGTACTAAAGTGTAGTGACTTGGAATAGAGTTTTTAGCTTTAAATGTTACGGAGAAAACTATTACAGCAAAAAAAATCAGCTTTCAAAGTTCAGGCTTTTTATGAAAAATGCTACGAAGATTTTTATAAGTGGTGGGAATCTAGTAATGTGCCAAAAATATCGTTCTTGGAGACTGTTTTATTGGTTTCTTTAGTATGGACAAATAAACTAAAATATTATGTTGTTTTATATAGAGTATGTAGTGTATGGTAAATTTTAAGTATCAAATTGACCATAATATTATTATTTCTATACTTATTTCCCTTAATATGTGTTTTTTTTTTCAGTAGTAAATAAAATTTGGTATGCAACTGCACGAAATTGGTATTTTATTACTCGCGCCAAAGCTATTCTGTTACGGCGCTCATGTTGATAATACCTTCATTTCGTGACAGTTTCATAAATAGATATTATGATTTCGCGTTTGTATTGTACCAATTTTTTTGGTATATACTAGCACTAATACCATTTTTCATAAAAAAATTAAGTTGATCACTTTTGTGAGGGACTTGGTCGTTTTTTGGAGTACCTACTATTTTTGATTAGATTAAATATTAACTTTCTGGTCTGTGCACAGTAATTAAGATCCTACCTATTAGGTTTACGTTGTACTATTTCACAATTTCGAAATAAGAAACTAGTACACCTTCACATTACATAATACGCTATTAATTAATTCCCCACTACCTAGTAATTACGGGTAACTGCCATTAGAGAGCTCATCTGTGTACTCCTGTCTACATGCTGGAGTTAGTTTAAATTTCTCAGGTCCTGTTTAATTAAACGTTAGGGCCATAATCAAAAGCAATGGCTTCGGAGCTAAGCTGAGCGCTGCGCTGTGAGGAAATTATATAAGTCCCTGTGCATTACATATAATATCACAGCCAAAACCTTCATTTCATGAAATGATTGTTTCTAATATGTTGCGCCTTAGAGTATCTTGTTAAAAACTTTCATTACTGATTTTGTAACCAACTATATGTCTTATTTCTTGCATAATTATTATTTATATTACATACTACGTAGTCCACTGAAATGTTACATGAGCTTTGCCTTTGTTAGAGGACGCGATTTTATTTTTGGGACATGTGTGGGAGGTCAATAGAAGCTTAACCTCAAGTTTGAGGGGTCGCCACCCTTGTCATCCGGCCTCCATCTTGGAAAAAGGGGTAAAAACACTTTTTTCATGATATCTCGGAAACTATGCGTCTTACAAAAAATTCGTACGACATAATTTGTAGCAAATTGTTTCTCCTACAAATATGTTTCTGTGGCTTTTTGCCCTAAATTAAAAATTAAAGAAGTTATAAACAAAAATGTGAGAATTTTTGAAGTGAAAACATCTTTAGCGGCGTTGTGCACTTTTTTGGTATGGGTAAAAAATGATAAACTCGCGTCAGGTCACGTGTCCTAATCGTGGAAATTCGTAAGACGGAAACCGTAATGCCACGCCTATTATAATTTTTATTTTTAGTATTCGCGATTATGAGTAGTACAGGGAGGTTGGATATGGAATTTTAATTCTATGACAGATTGCGATGTCAAATATACTACGTCAAAAAAGTAAATAAACAAACATTATTATTTCTTGACAATGTCAAAGACATGTCTTGTGACATATTTGAGTGTTAATCGCGAATCGTGTGTATAGGTTTTCACTTCTGCCGGCACTCCCGGAGAGCAACTCGTTTTTTTTTATAAAAATTTTCTTTTTGATCTATTACTTTCTTTTAAACATTTTACAAAAAAATACCCCAGACCAATCTTGTAGATAATCTATTGACGAAAATTTTTCTGTGTAATTTTTTTTAATTTCATTCATTTAAACCGCTGTTACAGCGCTCCAAAGTTGACCGGGTTTGTCAATGCTCATGAGAATCCGGTCAAAGCGAAATGTTTAACTTATTTTTGATAATTATTTTTTATTGTAAATATGTTCTTAATTTTTTTTGTAAATTCGTACTACTTTACTTATTCATTCCTAACTCTTCCGCCACCTATGACGTAGAGTCTGTAGGCGCGGTTTTTTTTGCGTGACATCCTGACTTAGCTGGTGGTACCGCGCTATTCCTGAGTGGAAAAGTCGATCCATCTTCGCTCACTCTTGTTGGAGAACGTTTTTTCATAGCTTTATACGGCTGTAATAAAGACGACTCACTAGACGGCTTGCGATACAAACGATTCGCCAAGACAGTGACTAAATATTCATTTAATTTATCATCGCTGCCTCCAACACAAGATGCAGCTCGTTTTCACAGTCTCCCAGTATATCACTGGGTCCAGTCGTGGCTCGGAAGATATCAAAATCCTGAAGATTGGGGCTGGAAAAAGCATGATAACATTTGGATGCCAATACAAGCTTCCAAGCCTCCAGCACCGCCCGATCTTATGAAATTAATTTTCTGCAGATGCAAGGGAAACTGGAAGCATGTGTGGCTGCAGAAAAGCAGGCCTGAAATGCTCTTATGGAAATGTCAAAGTTTATGGAAGAAAATGAATTGGAAGATGAACTTCCAACTATGACTCCAATTTTAACTCCTGTCATTCCTCGAACTTTCACATTTGACGTTGATTTAGAGATTCTGAGCCACAGCCTGGACCGTCGAAGAAAGAAGATTAGAGAAGCAAGCTAATAAGTGATTGAAAATATTATGATGTCGAGGATTACCTTATAATTAATTATTTGCAATAATATTTTGTAATTACAAAATTTTTTATAAGACGCATAGTTTCCGAGATATCGCGAAAAAAGTGTTTTTTACCCCTAATAAAAAAAATCAATCATAAGTAATCGTTTTACTAGATTTTTATTCCTTTTTGTCGTTATCAAATACATTCTTATTGTGATCGATATTTTTGAATGTATGTAGGTATTTATAAGCAGCTATAACATGATCGAATGTACTATTTGTAGTGCTAGCTGGCCCGGCAGACGGTAATATACCCTTTAAGACAATATTCGCTACTTCGATTCACACTTTACATTTTTAAGCAGTCTCACTCCTTCCTGAAGGTGCAAGATATAACCATGCCAAATTGCATCGCAATAGGATAAACATTATGGCAGCTATAATATTCGAACAAACAAACATAGATTTCTATATATTATTTTAGTGTATATTATATATAACTATATTAAATTATAATAGGTACTTTATTTTATTTTTTACATTATAAAATATATAAATACAAAATTAAACAGTTAAGTTAGTCATTATTTAAATACCTATATGTTCTAAATAAAACAGTTAATTTAGTCATTATGTAAAAACCTATATGTTCTAAAAATGCTGTTACTTTCTACACACCTACTCGTATAATTTTAATTTTTTCACACTTTGTATTTGTTGATTGGTAGAAAATGTATTGAGCATTAAGTTTATCTCCGCACAAGACAAACGTTTATGTATTTAAAATTTGTGTTTGTCTTTGGATGTTTTCTACTTTAGTATGTATGTATTTACAAAATATATTTTTATATATATATATATATAAATATTATCATATTTTACATATAATAAATATAAGGTCAGGTGGGGTAAAAGAAACATAGTTTACTGGTTTTTAAACATTATGAAATCTTTTTTTTTTAATAGGAAAAGAAACAAATAAATAAAATATATTAATGGCAGATCTGGTCAATTAAATTCAAAATTCAATTTTGAAATAGCACTTTTAAATCTGTCTGCCACAATGCTAAACGCGCGATAATGGTCTGCCATTGTTGTTTTTAGATAATAATAATAATATATTTTCAAATTTCAAAACGGCAGACATAGTCAAATGTATTTAAAATTCGCGAAAATTCGATACCTGTCTTTCATGAGAGCGCGCCGCGTCCACCACTTGGGGCTTAGTGACCCCCTATCTCATATATGGTAGGTATAGAGGCCTCACTGTACAAAACCCCAGGTCTGGTCAAATACATACAGGTAGCTTTCCACTGGCTCTTAATCGTTTTACAAGTTGCAAGAAATATTTTAAATCTGTACTCAGCTGTATTATTGCAGCAAATACTTCGAGCAATAAGTAAGCGATCCCATTGTACACTTTTCCTTGAGTCTAACACAGTAGTAAAGAGATTAATGACCACGGATATATGTAGAGTTGGTGAAGAATGAAACGTAGTTTTCTTTTGTTCATTTGTAAAGCAATTGGTATCCCTGAATAAACTTTGTGCTCCACATTTTATTTAGGGGTCAAATAAATTAAACTGCAAAAAGTATAAAAAAGCTCTATGTATTTATTGTTAACTAGCTTTTACCCCCGGCACCGCCCGCCCTAAATTTGGTTATCTTACGGCAACTCCTTGATTGATACTAAAAAGTAGAAAAAAGAAGCTGCAGCTATGGTTCGTTCGTATAATTTTGTTGTAGATACTCCCGCGGGAACTTTTTAAATAATATTTAAATAAGCATATTTAATAAAATAAAATAAAGGACTTTAGTCATTCTCCTGTAGTATCAATAAAGTACAGAGGACATAAAAAAGAAAAAGGGGAGATAAAAGTATAAAAAATATTGAGTTGTAGGCTTGCATAATTGTACATAATGTTTTTTTAAACTAGTTTTATAAAATATGGCCATTTTTGTTGCATATTGTGACACAAAAAATCAAAACCTATGCGGTACTTCCGATGACCTAGAAACATAAAATTTAGCAAAAATCTAATCAAGAATCAATCACAAATAGAGGGAAAAACCAAAAACTGACAACTAAGGCATAAACCTGTGAGACTAAATCTCATGATGGAAGAACATTCTACATATTTTAGAAAGTTTTGTAAGGAACCATCAGTGCGCGAGCCACACATGCACTTGACCTTGTTTTTTAACAGAACCGAAAAAAAATATACAGGTTACGGACGTACAGTCAATACTAAAAAAAGTTGACCACAAAGTGAATGGGAACGGGAGCGAGCGATTTTGATTTTCGTTCGTGTTTTATTAAAAAACTTTTTTTTTTAATATTAAATATTATCGTTAAGTTCATAATAAGGTTATTAAATTGATTATACTGTTTACTTCAACATCCACGTGATCATCGTAATTCAAATAATAAAATAAATAAACGTTCAATGGTCAACAGGAGCTTTTGTTGTAAGAGTTACAATACAGAAAGAAAATTTTAAATACACACAGTCTGTATGCATAGTTAGTACACATTTTTAACACCTTTTTCTACACATAAGTGACATGTTAATAAGGAACTAATAATAATATACCATCACGACACTTATCCCTGAAGGGTTGTCAAAGATATTACGAAAGTATACCTGTAACATCTACGTTACTTCGATGGTATTCCGTCTCACAAACGTGATAGATGGTGAGCCCGTGTCTGTGCCGGCACAAGCCAAAGTCGAGACAACTACAATTAAGAAGTTGTAACAGTATTATTTGCCACTTACTGAGAATCGAACCCGGGACCATCGGCGGCCGCACGCTCTACCACTGTGCTTCTCGGTCTTCATGTAAATAAATATAGAAGTATAATCACTTTTGTGCCAATGCCCACAGCGCTTTCTGGTCCCAAAATAGGCAAAGCTTGTAGTTCTATATATTATCAGACAACAGATACAAATACATAAACATACTTTTGACTGAAGAAGACGAACACAAATGTTTATCACATAAATATTATTCCGGTGCGGGAATAGATCCCACGCCCCTCGGTCCAGCAGGCAGGTCACCCACCCACAGAGTCACGAAGCCGCCTGCTGAATGTTTGTGAATAAGGAGGCCCTAAACAAACTCCAATATTTACATACGCACTCATCCGTTTATTTTCTCCGATTAAAATGAAAGAGCTGTAAATAATTTTCTGAAACTAGCTAATTACGTTACGTTACGTAGACGTTGGACCTAAGACAATTTAAATAAGATTAGTAATTGTCTGAGTTGTTCCATGAATTTTATTAAAATATTATTATTTTCTATTCTAAGTCAACTTTTCAGTTGTGTTTTAAATTTTAGCTTATTCAATATAGTTAAAGTATTTATTTACAACATTTATAGAATAACTATATGTTTTTTAGGTAGTAATTAAAAGATAGAGATGCGAGATTGCAAAATTAACTTTTGACCATTGTGATTTGGTAGCGTTAATTTCTACTGAAGAGAAAATTTACCTCTGAAACTAAAATTATTCAAAATACAGGAGCGCGCGGTCATCCCCGGCTTCCGTGTAATTAAAAACCTAAAAGCCACTAGCAAATACTTTCCTATTTAAAAATATAAAACCAAGGCAGTTTAATTTTTAACTTTATATTTCAATTATATATATACATTAATTATAAACTTTAAATTTAATCAGCTTTGAAGATTCAAAAGTATAAAAAAAACATTTCTTGAATTAATTAATTAATTTTGACTTTAAACTTAAAATGAATTAAGCTATGGTTTTATTATTTATGTAAAAGCAGAGCTATCAAATTAAATTTTAACAAAAAAATACTGACTTCACGTGCTGCGTAATTGATTCTTTAGGACTTTAATTTTATAATAACTAATAAAATAATTATAATATATTTCATAATTTCATAAATCTTTGTGTATATAAATGGACTTTTATATACGTAATAAGTTAACTGATTGTGTTTTTGTGTAGGTATTGTTTATTTTAATTCTTATATGTTTTTTAAGTAAGTTCTGTCTGTTTTTAAAAGTTAAAATTATATTAGCTATTTTGATTTATCTACAGCAAAGATGAGTAAAATTATTTACCTAATAAAAATAAAGATATTTTTTTTTGTATTAACTTTTATAAAAAAAAACAAAATTTAATAAGATTACAAAAGAAAAACCATTGAAACTTTCTTATACATACAGTACTACTAACCTTTTTATCTATTAGGTAAATTTAGTTTAATAAAAACGCATAAAAGCCATAAAACTTATACTAAACCCTTATAAAAGGAACTTACTCTACCTACGTAACGAAATATCTACTTGTACATCGTACTGTACAATCCCGTGCTGCATAATGGGTGTAAAGGACTCTAATTAAAGTCTTGAAAAGAAATATTGTACCTTAAAATATGGTCCGGGATTCTTATATCATAAGATAAAATGAACGGATATTTTCCAAGAAAATTCTTAACTAAAATGTAATACAAAGGAGAAAATTTTAAAAAAAAACCTTAAGGGGCTGTAGCTACTGCCTAAATTACATTTTTTGGCAAAGATTTCTCTCAATCCGCTCAGTAGATTCAATTGAAATACAAGGACGATGTTCTGCGTGATATAGTTCAATCCTGATGAACGTAAAACATTTTTTTTGAACTCCTACTTTTTTAGCAAAGAGAAAAAAATCTTCAGAGTTGTAAGTGCTATTATATTACAACTTTGGCAAAGCTAAGTCGTGATAGTGTTTTAGGCAAAAAGCATTTTTTTTATAACACTTATGTATTACTAGTTGACCGCTGGTGCTTTACCTATTCGGAAGGGATTGTACTTATTCAGAAACCCCAGCGTGTACTACACAATTTACCAAAATTTTATTGCAATCGGTTTTCCCCTTACTCAAACTCAAATTCTTTTTTTTTTATTCAAATTAACTTTTTTACAAACACAATTTTATTTTGTAGTGCGTAAGTCCGACTACTTGACCCTTTTTTCATAAAATCCTTGCCCTAACAATAACGAACACACCAAAAAGAATTATCAAATTTGGTGCAGTCGTTTGGAAGTTATGCCACCAAGGGAAACAGGGTTAATTTTTATATGTATAGAATAGGATGAAATAGTTCTTTTATTTTAATGAAATCATCAGTGAGTTAACATGCAGCTGCTCCGCTCACGCACGCTTTGTTATATATCTTGTCATCTTTGTTTTCACTCAAGTTTGCCAAGTACTTACTGTCTTTTAAGAAGTGGTATTATGTGTATAAATATTTTTACAGAAAATATGTATTCCGATTAATATCTTTATAATTTTAAGCTTATTGTATTTATAGCTTTTTCCTCCTACCTTCTTTTTCAAAATAAAATACCGATGACTCACATACTACCTTCTTTTTTAAAACAAAATGCCTCTGACGTATCTACTACCTCCTGTCTTAAAATAAAATATCAATGACGTACATAATACCTTCTTTTTTTTAAAAAAATGTATCTATGACGTATCTACTACCCCTTTTTTACACCGAGGTCCATCTGCCACTTATCTTTTCTCTCTTTAAGTTCCCTTTTTTTTCTGTGTCCAATTAGGCTGCGTTTACTAATATCGTTCGGTGATGTAATTCATGTTGTGACAAAGCAATAATATGGTACTCTGGAGCTGATTTGATGTTGTAGTGTGATGGTGGCCATAGAAACTCTGTAAAGAAATGACGCAATCTCATCGATTGTATGATTTGACTTGACAAATACTCTTTCCTTAGATGATATCCAGGGTCTGATTACGAAGTTGGATGGTGGGTACAGAAACTTTGTAATGAAACAATTACGACAGCCTAATCCCGTCGAATTTGGGGTGGTTTTGTATGATATCCAGGGTCTTATGATAAAGCTCAAAGGTAATTAAAAATATAATTTCGATTGTATTCTACTACTAGGAGAAAAGCGTGTTAGACTCTCTATTTGCCTTTTTTACACTTGTTCAATATACTATTAGAGCAAATACATTCGATAGTTTTAGGAAAATTCCTACCGAAAAGGCAGATTTCTTGCGTATACGCGCTCTTAATATTTATCCTACTAGACATCCATTTAAGCTACTCTGAATGTCTAAGAGATAATATAATATAATAATATACAATGATGATATTTTGTCTCCCAACACGCAATGGGCCAGCGCGATGGACTATGAGCTAAGCCTCCTTTCTCTATAGAGAAGCCTGTGCCCTTTAGCGAGGACAAACAACGACTGATAAAAACATATATATTGAATTTATTTGTAAAAAAACCTTTCGCCAGCGGCTCCATTCGCCCTAAATTTGGTTATTGGCGTGGTATTTTTACGTCAACCCCTTAATTATACTTATGAAGTTGAACCTTCCTACCTCATTATATTTAGTTGTACGACTTTTCCGTCTTTGTCGAACTAATTAATATTATTTTCTTTGAAAGTCAACAAAGTGCTGTAGAGATTAATGAAGTTTCTGTAAAAGCTAATTTGATTTCAGGCGGCAATCAGTTTTGTTTCAATAATTGAACTTCAAATACAAATTACTCAAGAGTCAGCTGCTGATTATAAATGGCTTGAATAAATAAAGTTAACTGAAGCTTAACCAGCTCAGCGAGGTCTGAGCGACAGGGACAATTCATACTGACTTAAATAATTTACCCAAAATATTGTGAAAAAGGTTAGTATTTTTTTATTCACAGGAACATGACAAAAAATTACTTACTAGTGTTAAATTCAATACACTGCGATCAATTACTAGTACGTCGCCTCGTAAGGTACTTCATATAAACGAGGTTTTTTATACCCTATGTTCGTTTTGGTATAAAAAATCTCCACAGCTGTATCTTTTACACTTTTGATGACGCCCGTTTTGTCACCTACACCTTGGGTAGCGTTGAAAGTTAGTTACAAAATTAATGTTTGTGCAATAAGAACGGTTGACTTAGGGTGCGTTTTGGGATGCAGAATCATTATTTTTGTTTATTTTGTTAATTGTCGTCCGTTCGTTTTGCGTTCGTGTCAAAAATATTTAAATTTTAGTATCATCTGTAACAAACTGTCATGCGTTCGTTTAAGATATTTTTTATTTTGTCACTTTTGCCACCGAAAAATGAAACTTTAGACCCATGTCTGGAGGTAGGGTTTTTGTGTTAATCTGTCAAACTGGCTATACATATTTATCGTTTATGGTAGTGTATGCCTGTTGATCATAGTTTGTGTACGTCAACCGTTCGTTTAGCAGGTTTTGCAACCAAACATTTTGTAATTGTCGTATCAAAGCTACACAAACGATAGGTGTCGGTGGTAAAAGTGTGAAAAATATTCATTGTGGGAACTCTTAACCCCAAGAAAAGCGCGCCCTTACACACATTACGAACAACCACCTAATAAACATTAATTTCATTTGAACAGTCCGCCACTGAAGTCAGTATCTCGCTAATATCGTGAGGTGCACAGTACAGCTAGACAGAGGCAAGTGCACCCGACTACCATAATGTTGTTTCTTATGGCTAGTAGGGTGCTGTCTAGACAATCAAACATTTGGTCGCAGTGCCATGACGTGTTGGACAGAGGATCAACAATTAATATTTATAGATGGTTCGACAAATTTTCCCTAAAACTCCACATCCAAAAATGGGTCTTAAGTTTTCTTTTTCGATCGCAAAAGTAACTAAGGTAATAACCAAACGCTTGGCAGTTTGTTACAGATAATGATTTTTTAATTTTCATATTTTAGACACCATTACTAGATGAACAGATGACAGATGACGAAAAAAAACAAATTAGTGATTATTTATTCCAAAATGAATGCACTCTTACTAATCATAAACTACTAAATTTCGCAGACATGATCTACAATTGAATCTAGAGCAGTAGTCGGCCGTATTTTAGTAAATTAGGTCAAAAGTTATACACGATTATTGATCTCTATGCAAACTTTCTCAGACAATATTTTATGTTAGCAAAACATTTCTCTGGATGTTGGAAAACCACGAAACATAGACGTTTACTTTTAGATCAGGTCTAAAAAAGTGTATAGTGTTTATATATATAAAACCTATATATAATAATAGGATTAAACTTATGTCCTAGCAAAGCCATAAACTATCGTTTTAACAAAACGAACATACTTATTATTATGTGAATATGACCTCAATCGATCAAATTCTTCAGGAATAAATAGAACTATTAAAAAAATACATTGCATATAAGTATCTTCATATTTGACTTTTACGGTTTTCAATGCAGAATATTAACAAAGAAAATATTAAAAAGCTATGTACAAGAATATTATAAATTAAATTTTACCTACAAACATACCAGATTGACGTTTAAGAGTACATTTCTCGCAGCGCGCTCCATACAAACGAAGTTTGAATCTATTTTGTGTAGCCGTTTATTGATTTTAATGAAATTTTATAGACCCGTATATGTATATATGTATATGTATATGTATATGTATATGTAAATGTATATGTATATGTATATGTATGTGTATGTATATGTATATGTATATGTATATGTATATGTATATGTATATGTATATGTATATGTATATGTATATGTATATGTATATGTATATGTATATGTATATGTATATGTATATGTATATGTATATGTATATGTATATGTATATGTATATGTATATGTATATGTATATGTATATGTATATGTATATGTATATGTATATGTATATGTTATTACCGTATAATGTATGCCAGTAGGTCACCACTATGCGTAGTAGTTCCGCGACTACGAAAACACACAAAAACACACAGTATCTCTTCGATAAACTTCGCGTTATGGGCGCGTTGAAAAGCGCGAAAGCACACACAGAGCGGGCCGAGAAGCAATTTCCCAGCCAATACACACAACCGAGCAGCGCTCAACACTCAGGCCGATTTTCCAAGAATTGCGGGCAATAATCCAAACAACAATTCGAGGTCGTCAGCGCTGAGGTAAAACACCACACAGGTATACGCACCAGCTGAGTCACCACTGCACGGAGCACTATGAGAGCACTTGACGCTCTAGAACACGATCGCACAACACGAAAGTCGAATCGGGAATGACTGGCTCGTACCCTTGTACCAGTATAGAAAGGAAAGGGTCCGAAAGATGAAAAGGACAGCTATAGACCTATATCTCCAATTCTTTCTATAGTGAAGTTCTTAGAATACGGCGTAACACAGCGTATTTATAATTTTTTTGAAGGAAACAAGTTACTAAGTAACAAACAATTTGCTTATAGAAAAGGCAAGTAATGTATGCCAGTAGTGCGTGACGTCATTCACAATATTATACAAACAAAGGAACGGCAGGATCATGTTGCTATTCTCTTATGCGACATGACCCGCGCATTTGACTTATGTAATCACAAAGTCCTCGCTTTAAAATTTGAACACATAGGTGTAAGAGGGCCTGCCTTAGGGTTTATAAAACAATTTCTTAGCAACAGGCTCCAAACAGTCACTTTAAAAAATGGACGTATAAGGTCCGAACAAGGCTTTACAAAAATTGGCGTACCCCAGGGGTCTGCTTTGGCAAACATATCATTCTTAGTCCAGGTAAATGATCTACCTAATGCTGTAAATGGTAACATGTATCTTTTTGCTGACGATGCCTGTGACATAATCTCAAGTAATTCATCTTCTAATCTTGAAATTCAATTTAAAAATGATGTAAGAAAACTAAAGCAGTGGTTTGTAGCAAACGGTCTAGTGCTAAATTTAAAAAAGACACAAATACTTTATTTCAACTTGGGCGGCCGTCCACCAAGACCTCTGTCAATAAACATTGATGGTGTTTCCCTACCTCAAACAAATTCCTCTAAATTCTTAGATTTAACAATTGACCATGCTTTAAAATAGGATACACATATCTCCAATTTATGTGGTAAGTCAAGTGGCACGTGCTTTGCACTATACAGATTGTCTAAGGTGCTTCCTCCCTCTGCCCTTCGGTCTTGCTACTTCTCACTACTTCACTCACAGCTAAGCAACGGAATTGAACTCTGGAGCACAGCTGCAGAATGGAAACGTGTTTATACAATTTAGAAACGTGCTGTGAGAATAATCGCTCATGTCCCCATTGGTACTCCAGCAAAAAATCTTTTTAAGGAGCAAAAAATTTTAACATTTATATCCCAATACATTTTTTCTATAGTTAAATTTGTAAGATTAAACAGAAACCTATTTCCAAACAAAACATGGTCCCATGATTATATGCTAAGACGCAAGCAACAGCTTAACTTACCTCCATCCAAGTTACAAAAAATGTCTAAAACGGTATATAGTATGGGTCCTAAAATCTACAATGGACTCCCCAACGAAATTACAGTTATTGAGAACGACAACATTTTTGAAAAAAAACTTAAATTATTTTTGACTGAACATGCTTTTTATGACATAAATGAATTTTTGACATTAAACATTTGTAATAACTCATAATCAATTAATGTATGAAATAGAATAAATATCTATATAAATTTAATTGTACCAATTAAGCATATTTAATGTATAATAATTGACTTGTAGTTGAGTATGAGTATGAGTATATCTTTATTGAATTAAAAAGTATAAGGATATTTTCATAACTTTAATTAAAATAAAATGAAATTTAAATTGATTATAGTAAAATCAATATTTTTTGAAAAATTATAATTATTTATAAGTATAGTTTAAATAAGAATCTGAATACAGTCGGTATAATGTTGGCATATTCTAAGTTAAAAAAAAACAAAAAAAACCGTTACGGTCACTACACATTTTTTTTTTAATTTTTATGTAAGTACTCTACTTGAAAATATTTTAAGATTTCGATACCTATCGAAATATTTTTGGTTACTATGTCGAACACTATGTACCTTCTAAAGATTAGATATAATATATAAAGGCATAGTTTTTTTTACTATCAAAAGGTTGTCGTTGAAATCCTACACTAACAGAATTTAGGGCGGATGAACCCGCGGTTAAAAGCTAGTTTTATATATTTCTCACAGTGTTGGGGTAAGCGCGGGGTTGCGCGGTGTGTGCGACGGCCATACGCGGCGTAGGGCGCTGCTAAGATCGGCCTCGATGCACGGTTGAATTTAGCATGTAAGCACCATTAGATATGGCATTGAGGATAAATTTTCTATGAAGACTCTAACCTTCAGAGAGTCTTAAACGAAGAAAGATTATTTCTATGTAGTATATTTATTTATATTGTATTTATTGTAATTCTATGAAGATTTTGTGTATTTGTGAGATTGATGTACTAGGAATTTATCATATAACTTCGTAGGAGTTGTTTGATATTATATTAGTTTATATTTAAATAAAAAAAATATATTGACTATATTTTATAGGCATCAGTCAAAGTATATAATTTACATCCCACTAATCACTAAAATTATAAATGCAAAAGTTTGGATGTTTGTTACTTAATCACGCTTCAACCACTGGACAGATCGAGATGAAACTTGGCACACATATAGGTTAGGTTCTAAAATAGAACTTGCCTATTCCAGAAAATACAAAAGTTTCTTCAGGAATAACTATAACGTATGTTACAGTCTTCCTGCCGCAACGGAGCAATTGAGCTGAAATTTTGCACAGAGATAGTTGAAGATACGGAGAAGGCTTTCTTTTTATCCCAGAAAATTAAAAGTTTCCGAGGGAATAACCATAACCGAATTCTACTTGAACGAACTATAACTGCAGCAATCGCTTACA
Source organism: Apoda limacodes (assembly GCA_946406115.1). Classification (NCBI taxonomy): domain Eukaryota; kingdom Metazoa; phylum Arthropoda; class Insecta; order Lepidoptera; family Limacodidae; genus Apoda; species Apoda limacodes. The sequence continues at coordinate 13,228,725 of OX291559.1, forward strand.
ATAACAAACTTCTTTAGTATAATCAAGGAGTTGCTGTAAGAATCACACGCCAATAACCAAGTTTATGGCGAGCGGCGCCGCTGGCAAATGCTATAGCACGGACGCGAAGCACAAAGAATGTCGTTCATTGACCTTTTACTTTTTAGCCTGTTTTCAGTGGTTGAATAGTAGAAATTTCTGATGACAGCGGTCGGTCATCGTATCTAGGCGAGCGCGACGGCAAATAATTATGCGTTTGCAACAGCGACAAATAGTGACCCGTCATTGAACGAAATTCTTCCTGCTCTGCGTCCGTGCTATGTAAAGTAATATGATAAACATAAGAAATTACCAGATAAAAACTCTGTTATAATAATAAAATATAAATCCATGTTGATATGACATATGGAATGTATGAAACTGTTCTGGCGATATGCAATTAGACTTAAATTAAAAGTTAAGCTTTAAGCTTTGTTATAAATTACAACATAAAACATAACACATAATTTGAAATCTTACTAAACTATAGAGTCTCCAACAATAGACATAATAATAATAAACTGCCTGGTAGGTACTACCGAAAACGCTTGAAAGTTTATAGCTGTTTTAATTGCATTCATTTGTACAGCTTTGTGTAAGGTTTATTTGTAAAAGACTTTGACAGTGACAAACAAATACAAAAACTTTACTTTTGTTGTTTTTTTTTTATATAGGTTTCCATTTTTATCTATTTGGTGACATTTCGTGGAATCAAATCAAATGGATTTTTTTGCAAGTTATGAGCTAAAAATGTACTTAAGCACTTTGTATTACCACATTTAGGGTGCGTTTATTTTGTCACCTGTCGCTCAATTGTTTAGCATTGTTGTCAAAATATCGAAATTTCAGTATCACCTGTAACAAAAATCGGGGCGTTTGTTTGCGATATTTATGTTATTTTTGCCACTTTATCAACCAAAAAATAAAACTTTAGACTCATGTCCGGAGGTGGGGTTTTGATGTAAATCTGGCAAACTGCCCATACATATTCTTTATTCATGGTATTGTGTGTGTGATTATTGTAATGTGTAACATACATGATGTACACGAACGGTAAGTCGGTGGCAAAACTGGCATTATCAAAAGTGTGAAACATATCACATGTAGGAACTTCTTATCCCAATAGAAAAACACTTTTAGACAAATAATTTTTTTATTAAACCTTTATCAAAATTTTAAAATCAAACTATTTTTTCCCAAAAAAATAAGACTTCTTACTGTAGGTACCATTGAACTTATTTCAATCACAACATGTAACAGATACTATACAAAACATATATATGAATTTAGCCATGGATGTTTTAAGGGTAACAAATTTAAACTATTTTCCGCTGTGGCTGCGTCACGTTTTTGCGAGTCACTCACCGAAAAAGGTTTTTTACATTCTGCCATGACTGTTACAAAAACTGCTGCTAACATCTGCGGACACACATACGTACTTTAGTTATGTAGTTACGCCGAATTATCAGTACCACAATAATCTAACCGGTGTGAAGTTAGCGGCCAAAAAGTTAGTGGCCGTATTACGCGACCAAATTAGGAAGGTCAAAAGGTTGAGTAATTAAAATAACGGCAAATCATTTGTAGAACTGCTGTTCTTTTCTTTTTAGGTGTTTTAAGTTAAATTCATTTAATTTCTACGAAAATCAAAAACAGAAAAAAGTTTTTTTTTAAATTAGGATATTTCAAACATAATTCAACTAGTGAAAAAGGACCACGTGCAATAAGCTTAACAGGGTTACAAAAGTAAAGAAAATCCAAAAAACAAACTACATATCCTAATAAAGTTTTAAACTTAATTTTAGAGCAAAATAATACCAAATAATTATAAAAGAAATGACAATTCAGCTTAGACTAGGTGGAAAATAAATAAAACAAGATTGTAAAGTAACTACAATAATCAAAAGACATGTCACAAAAATCCGTCAAAATTTGACGGATCACTTCACATACAGTAGAAAATTGACGTAATAAGATAATCAAGAACACAAAATCTTAAAAATCAGCAAAGTGTCAAGGAAACTAGATTCCCTGTTGCCGATTTTATATAGACTGTATATTCTTATACCATTTACGAAAACAATAGTGAAAATCACTGACGGACCGTCTCTCACAGTGAAAAAAAATGAATTGTGAGGATAGGAACAGAAAAAAATCCTATTAAATTCAAAAATTCAGGAAAGTGTCAAGGAAACTAGATTCCCTGTTGCCGATTTTATATAGACTGTATATTCTTATACCATTTACGAAAACAATAGTGAAAATCACTGACGGACCGTCTCTCACAGTGAAAAAAAATGAAGTGTGAGGATAGGAACAGAAAAAAATCCTATTAAATTCAAAAATTCAGGAAAGTGTCAAGGCAACTAGATTCCCTGTTGCCGATTTTATATAGACTGTATATTCTTATACCATTTACGAAAACAATGGTGAAAATCACTGACGGACCGTCTCTCACAGTGAAAAAAAATGAATTGTGAGGATAGGAACAGAAAAAAATCCTTTTAAATTCAAAAATTCAGGAAAGTGTCAAGGAAACTAGATTCCCTGTTGCCGATTTTATATAGGCTGTATATTCTCATACCATTTACGAAAACCATAGTGAAAATCACTGACGGACCATCTCTCACAGTGAAAAAAAATTAAGTGTGAGGATAGGAACAGAAAAAAATCCTATTAAATTCAAAAATTCAGGAGAGTGTCAAGGAAACTAGATTCCCTGTTGCCGATCTTATATAGACTGTATATTCTTATACCATTTAATAAAAAAAAAATGGTGAAAATCACTGACAGACCGTCTCTCACAGTGAAAAAAAATGAAGTGTGAGGATAGGAACAGACAAAAATCCTTTTTAATTCAAAAATTCAGGAAAATGTCAAGGAAACTAGATTCCCTGTTGCCGATTTCATATAGACTGTATATTCTTATACCATTTACGAAATCAATAGTGAAAATCACTGACGGACCGTCTCTCACAGTGAAAAAAAATGAAGTGTGAGGATAGGAACAGAAAAAAATCCTTTTAAATTAAAAAATTCAGGAAAGTGTCAAGGAAACTAGATTCCCTGTTGCCGATTTTATATAGACTGTATATTCTTATACCATTTACGAAAACAATAGTGAAAATCACTGACGGACCGTCTCTCACAGTGAAAAAAAATGAAGTGTGAGGATAGGAACAGAAAAAAATCCTATTAAATTCAAAAATTCAGGAAAGTGTCAAGGCAACTAGATTCCCTGTTGCCGATTTTATATAGACTGTATATTCTTATACCATTTACGAAAACAATGGTGAAAATCACTGACGGACCGTCTCTCACAGTGAAAAAAAATGAATTGTGAGGATAGGAACAGAAAAAAATCCTTTTAAATTCAAAAATTCAGGAAAGTGTCAAGGAAACTAGATTCCCTGTTGCCGATTTTATATAGGCTGTATATTCTCATACCATTTACGAAAACCATAGTGAAAATCACTGACGGACCGTCTCTCACAGTGAAAAAAAATTAAGTGTGAGGATAGGAACAGAAAAAAATCCTATTAAATTCAAAAATTCAGGAGAGTGTCAAGGAAACTAGATTCCCTGTTGCCGATCTTATATAGACTGTATATTCTTATACCATTTAATGAAAAAAAAATGGTGAAAATCACTGACGGACCGTCTCTCACAGTGAAAAAAAATGAAGTGTGAGGATAGGAACAGACAAAAATCCTTTTTAATTCAAAAATTCAGGAAAATGTCAAGGAAACTAGATTCCCTGTTGCCGATTTCATATAGACTGTATATTCTTATACCATTTACGAAATCAATAGTGAAAATCACTGACGGACCGTCTCTCACAGTGAAAAAAAATGAAGTGTGAGGATAGGAACAGAAAAAAATCCTTTTAAATTCAAAAATTCAGGAAAGTGTCAAGGAAACTAGATTCCCTGTTGCCGATTTTATATAGACTGTATATTCTTATACCATTTACGAAAACAATAGTGAAAATCACTGACGGACCGTCTCTCACAGTGAAAAAAAATGAAGTGTGAGGATAGGAACAGAAAAAAATCCTATTAAATTCAAAAATTCAGGAAAGTGTCAAGGCAACTAGATTCCCTGTTGCCGATTTTATATAGACTGTATATTCTTATACCATTTACGAAAACAATAGTGAAAATCACTGACGGACCGTCTATAACAGTGAAAAAAAATGAAGTGTGAGGATAGGAACAGAAAAAAATCCTATTAAATTCAAAAATTCAGGAAAGTGTCAAGGCAACTAGATTCCCTGTTGCCGATTTTATATAGACTGTATAATTCTTATACCATTTACGAAAACAATAGTGAAAATCACTGACGGACCGTCTCTCACAGTGAAAAAAAATGAATTGTGAGGATAGGAACAGAAAAAAATCCTTTTAAATTCAAAAATTCAGGAAAGTGTCAAGGAAACTAGATTCCCTGTTGCCGATTTTATATAGACTGTATATTCTTATACCATTTACGAAAACAATAGTGAAAATCACTGACGGACCGTCTCTCACAGTGAAAAAAAATGAAGTGTGAGGATAGGAACAGAAAAAAATCCTATTAAATTCAAAAATTCAGGAAAGTGTCAAGGCAACTAGATTCCCTGTTGCCGATTTTATATAGACTGTATATTCTTATACCATTTACGAAAACAATGGTGAAAATCACTGACGGACCGTCTCTCACAGTGAAAAAAAATGAATTGTGAGGATAGGAACAGAAAAAAATCCTTTTAAATTCAAAAATTCAGGAAAGTGTCAAGGAAACTAGATTCCCTGTTGCCGATTTTATATAGGCTGTATATTCTCATACCATTTACGAAAACCATAGTGAAAATCACAGTAAAAAAAAATGAAGTGAGAGGATAGGAACAGAAAAAAATCCTATTAAATTCAAAAAATCAGGAAAGTGTCAAGGAAACTAGATTCCCTGTTGCCGATTTTATACAGACTGTATATTCTTATACCATTTACGAAAACAATAGTGAAAATCACTGACGGACCATCTCTCACAGTGAAAAAAAATTAAGTGTGAGGATAGGAACAGAAAAAATCCTATTAAATTCAAAAATTCAGGAAAGTGTCAAGGCAACTAGATTCCCTGTTGCCGATTTTATATAGACTGTATATCCTTATACCATTTACGAAAACAATAGTGAAAATCACTGACGGACCGTCTCTCACAGTGAAAAAAAATGAATTGTGAGGATAGGAACAGAAAAAAATCCTTTTAAATTCAAAAATTCAGGAAAGTGTCAAGGAAACTAGATTCCCTGTTGCCGATTTTATATATGCTGTATATTCTCATACCATTTACGAAAACCATAGTGAAAATCACATTAAAAAAAAATGAAGTCAGAGGATAGGAACAGAAAAAAATCCTATTAAATTCAAAAATTCAGGAAAGTGTCAAGGAAACTAGATTCCCTGTTGCCGATTTTATATAGACTGTATATTCTTATCTCATTTACGAAAACAATAGTGAAAAACACTGATGGACCGTCACTCACAGTGAAAAAAAATGAATTGTGAGGATAGGAACAGAATAAAATCCTTTTAAATTCAAAAATTCAGGAAAGTGTCAAGAAAACTAGATTCCTTGTTGCCGATTTGATATATACTGTATATTCTTATACCATTTACGAAAACAATAGTGAAAATCACTGACGGACCGTCTCTCACAGTGAAAAAAAATGAAGTGTGAGGATAGGAACAGAAAAAAATCCTATTAAATTCAAAAATTCAGGAAAGTGTCAAGGAAACTAGATTCCCTGTTGCCGATTTTATATAGACTGTATATTCGTATACCATTTACGAAAACAATAGTGAAAATCACTGACGGACCGTCTCTCACAGTGAAAAAAAATGAAGTGTGAGGATAGGAACAGAAAAAAATCCTGAATTTTTGAATTTAATAGGATTTTTTTCTGTTCCTATCCTCTCACTTCATTTTTTACCACTGTGAGAGACGGTCCGTCAGTGATTTTCACTATTGTTTTCGTAAATGGTATACGAATATACAGTCTATATAAAATCGGCAACAGGGAATCTAGTTTCCTTGACACTTTCCTGAATTTTTGAATTTAATAGGATTTTTTTCTGTTCCTATCCTCACACTTCATTTTTTTTCACTGTGAGAGACGGTCCGTCAGTGATTTTCACTATTGTTTTCGTAAATGGTATAAGAATATACAGTATATATCAAATCGGCAACAAGGAATCTAGTTTTCCTGACACTTTCCTGAATTTTTGAATTTAAAAGGATTTTTTTCTGTTCCTATCCTCACAATTCATTTTTTTTCACTGTGAGAGACGGTCCGTCAGTGATTTTCACTATTGTTTTCGTAAATGGTATAAGAATATACAGTCTATATAAAATCGGCAACAGGGAATCTAGTTGCCTTGACACTTTCCTGAATTTTTGAATTTAATAGGATTTTTTTCTGTTCCTATCCTCACACTTCATTTTTTTTACTGTGAGAGACGGTCCGTCAGTGATTTTCACTATTGTTTTCGTAAATGGTATAAGAATATACAGTCTATATAAAATCGGCAACAGGGAATCTAGTTTCCTATACACTTTCCTGAATTTTTGAATTTAATAGGATTTTTTTCTGTTCCTATCCTCACACTTCATTTTTTTTCACTGTGAGAGACGGTCCGTCAGTGATTTTCACTATTGTTTTCGTAAATGGTATAAGAATATACAGTCTATATAAAATCGGCAACAGGGAATCTAGTTTCCTTGACACTTTGCTGATTTTTAAGATTTTGTGTTCTTGATTATCTTATTACGTCAATTTTCTACTGTATGTGAAGTGATCCGTCAAATATTGACGGATTTTTGTGACATGTCTTTTGATTATTGTAGTTACTTAACAATCCTGTTTTATTTATTTTCCACCTAGATTAAGCTGAATTGTCATTTCTTTTAAAATTATCTGGTATTATTTTGCTCTAAAATTAAGTTTAAAACTTTATTAATTTTTTTTAATAGGATATGCAGTTTGTTTTTTGGATTTTCTTTACTTTTGAAACCCTGTTAAGCTTATTGCACGCGGTCCTTTTTCACTAGTCTAATTATGTTTGAAATATCCTAATTAAAAAAAAAAACTTTTTTCTGTTTTTGATTTTCGTAGAAATTAAATGAATTTAACCTAAAACACCTAAAAAGAAAAGAACAGCAGTTCTACAAATGATTTGCCGGTATTTTAATTACTCAACCTTTTGACCTTCCTAATTTGGTCGCGTAATACGGCCACTAACTTTTTGGCCGCTTACTTCACACCGGTAATAATCTATGGGTTTATTTCAGACTTTATCCGATTAATTTAACTAATTGCTAAAAACATAAACATTAACATTTGAAATTACCAGAGAAAAACTTACATACTTATAATAATAAAATATAAACTTATGTATTTACATATGAAATTGTTCTAGTGATATGCAATTAGGACAAAATTAAAAGTTAAGCGTTGAGCATTTTAACTAATTACAACATAATACCTATAATTTGAAATTTTACTTAACTATGGAGTCTTCCAACTAGAGATAAAATAAAATTCACTACTGGGTACTACCGAAAACAAATTGTTCGGAATGATGCCCTCGGCTATTTCCTACCATCGCAACCCTCGCCATTGGCAGGGAATACTTTCTCATACTTTAGGATAGAAATGGTCGCGTACAGTGCCGTTTTGAGAAACTTCCTTCCGCAAACGCTTGGGTTGTGGAATCAGCTCTCTGTCAAGGTTCTCTCTTAGGACTGCAGAACGGGGTTCTTCAAGAAAGAAGTTATTAGATTCCTGAAGGGACGGCAACGCGCGAGTGATACCCCTGGTGTTGCAGGCGTCCATAGGTTACGCTTACCTTTAGCGGACCGCAAGCTTGTTTGCCATCTTAGTAGTATAAAAAAAACATTCTAACGCAGTTTAAGAATCTTTCTTTAAGAATCAATTGTTTAGTTGTTTTAAATAATATTTTTTAAATTATGTATCCTGTTCAAATTTATGAAAATAATAATTTTTAATCCTGAATTATTTTTTTTTTTTTATACCACTAAGGTGGCAAACAAGCTTACGGTTCGCCTGATGGTAATATTTAAGGGACGATTCGTGGAGCCTCGGAGCGTTCTTCTTACAAACAAACTTTTGATTTTCAAGTTGTTTATGATATGAAATTGCAAAATAAAGCATGAAAAAACAACCACAAGAATCTGTTTTAAATCATAAGTTAGCAGAATTTTTATAGAAAATACTTCGTGCAATAAGTTAGCGATCCTTTTGTACTCTTTTCCTTGAGTCTAACACAGTAGTAAAGAGATTAATGACCACGGATATATGTAGAGTTAGTGAAAAATGAGACGTATTTCATTTATTTGTAAAGGCGAATTTATTTCTCGAGGCAAATGTTCAAATAGATGCAATTGGTATCCCTGAATAAGCTTAGGAATCCAGATTTTGTTAAGGTCCCAAAAAAGTAAAGTTGAAGAATGAATGGAGAAAAGCTTTAACAATTTATATTGTGATTGAGGGTTAAGGAGACTGATATTGATAGAAGTTTAAAAGGAAGTGTTGTTTATGGCGTTTTATAGCCACCACATAATCACTAGGGTCGTCGTAAGGATTTTTTTGGGCTCGGAAAAAAGAAAGTTTTGTAAAACTATTTCCGTCTTTAGTGCAATAAGGAAAAATGTTGTTCATTTACCTAGTTTGATAATACACATGCCAACGCGACGCACTGGCCGTCATACAAGAACCGTGTCTCTGACAAAACAATACAGCCGGAGAGCGCAATGTGGGCTGGTTGCTGTTATTGCGCTACAATGGTCATATTAAGAGTGTGCCAATGCATGTCTGCGGAAGCGAAATGAATATATATACAGAAATGAGTACACAAGAAAGGGACAATAATATTTCCTATTTCGAAGAGATCGTTAAAATATCATAAAATATTTAAATTATAATATCGAAGTGATATTCAAATATTACTCTGTCACGATCTAGACTGACGTATAAACCAAGTTTACGAAGCAGCGATGGTGACTTGGCCCATAGTACAAAAAGTAAAAGCTGATTTAGATAGATAGATAATAAGATTTATTGAACACCTGGCGGTCTTATCGCTTAAAAGTGATTTCTATCAGACAACCTTGGGGTAGAAGATAATAACAAAAATGATCAAAAGTAGGTGAACCAAAATAAAGATGAAATATTAACAAATAAAGGAATATATTAAATTTCACTTAAATATATTTTTAAATAATATTTAGATACAATATGAATACATATTATTATATACATTAAATGAAAACATATAAGTAATACATAAATACAAATAAATATCATTTTATATTCTATGACACAGTGATCCGCTAATGTTAGTAAAATGTGTTTCCGAAAGTCGTTTAATAGTATTAAGAGATTGGGCTTTTCTAAATAATTAAGGCAGAAAATTCCAAAGTTTGATGGTTTGGACCGTGAAGGATTTGTTGTTAAAGTTAGTGGAATAAGCAGGTCGAAGCTTGGAATTGGAACTACATATAAATTAGAAATGGTCTTTAAGGTATGCATGCAGGTATAAAGGCAGAGGATACGAACCTAAAAGTATTAATAATCACTGCAGATTCTTATAATGTATTCACCTGTTGCTCAATTGTTTAGCATTGTTGTCAAAATATCGAAATTTCAGTATCACCTGTAACAAACATCGGGGCGTTTGTTTGCGATATTTATGTTATTTTTGCCACTTTATCAACCAAAAAATAAAACTTTAGACTCATGTCCGGAGGTGAGGTTTCGTTGTAAATCTGGCAAACTACCTATACATATTCTTTATTCATGGTATTGTGTGTGTGATTATTGTAATGTGTAACATACATGGTGTACACGAACGGTAAGTCGGTGGCAAAACTGGCATTATCAAAAGTGTGAAACATATCACATGTAGGATATTCTTATCCCAATAGAAAAACACTTTTAGACAAATAATTTTTTTATTAAACCTTTATCAAAATTTTAAAATCAAACTATTTTTTCCCAAAAAAAATAAGACTTCTTACTGTAGGTACCATTGAACTTATTTCAATCACAACATGTAACAGATACTATACAAAACATATTTATGAATTTAGCCATGGATGTTTTAAGGGTAACAAATTTAAACAATTTTCCGCTGTGGCTGCGTCACGTTTTTGCGAGTCACTCACCGAAAAAGGTTTTTTACATTCTGCCATGACTGTTACAAAAACTGCTGCTAACATCTGTGGACACACATACGTACTTTAGTTATGTAGGTACGCCGAATTATCAGTACCACAATAATCTATGGGTTTATTTCAGACTTTATCCGATTAATTTAACTAATTGCTAAAAACATAAACATTAACATTTGAAATTACCAGAGAAAAACTTACATACTTATAATAATAAAATATAAACTTATGTATTTACATATGAAATTGTTCTAGTGATATGCAATTAGGACAAAATTAAAAGTTAAGCGTTGAGCATTATAACTAATTACAACATAATACCTATAATTTGAAATTTTACTTAACTATGGAGTCTTCCAGCAAGAGATAAAATAAAATTCACTACTGGGTACTACCGAAAACAAATTGTTCGGAATGATGCCCTCGGCTATTTCCTACCATCGCAACCCTCGCCATCGGCAGGGAATACTTTCTCATACTTTAGGATAGAAATGGTCGCGTACAGTGCCGTTTTGAGAAACTTCCTCCCGCAAACGCTTGGGTTGTGGAATGAGCTCTCTGTCAAGGTTCTCTCTAAGGACTGCAGAACGGGGTTCTTCAAGAAAGAAGTTTTTAGATTCCTGAAGGGACGGCAACGCGCGAGTGATACCCTTGGTGTTGCAAGCATCCATAGGTTACGCTTACCTTTAGCGGACCGTAAGCTTGTTTGCCATCTTAGAAGTATAAAAAAAAAAAACATTCTAAAGCAGTTTAAGAATCTTTAATTACTATTCAACGAAACCCAATCAATTGTTTAGTTGTTTAAAATAATATTTTTTAAATTATGTATTCTGATCAAATTTATGAAAATAATAATTATTAATCCTGATTTTCTTTTTTTTTATACCACTAAGGTGGCAAACAAGCTTACGGTCCGCCGGTGTTAATATTTAAGGGACGATTCGTGGAGCCTCGGAGCGTTCTTCTTACAAACTTACAAACAAACTTTTGATTTTCAAGTTGTTTATGATATGACATTGCAAAATAAAGCATGAAAAAACAACCACAAGAATCTGTTTTAAATCTTAAGTTAGCAGAATTTTTATAGAAAATACTTCGTGCAATAAGTTAGCGATCCTTTTGTACTCTTTTCCTTGAGTCTAACACAGTAGTAAAGAGATTAATGACCACGGATATATGTAGAGTTAGTGAAAAATGAGACGTATTTTTCTTTTGTTACTTTGTAAATGCGAATTTATTTCTCGAGGCAAATGTTCAAATACAAGCAATTGGTATCCCTGAATAAGCTTTGGGCTCCAGATTTTGTTAAGGTCCCAAAAAAGTAAAGTTGAAGAATGAATGAAGAAAAGCTTTAACAATTTATATTGTGATAGAGGGTTAAGGTAAATCATTTACCTTTATGACTAGTATATGGACACTGATATTGATAGTAGTTTTGAAGGAAGTGTTGTTAATGGCGTTATATAGCCACTACATAACCACTTGGGTCGCCGTGCAATAAGGAAATATTTTGTTCATTTACCTCGTTTGATAATGACGACGCAAAGCACTGGCTGTCATACAAGAACCGTCTCTGACAAAACAATACGGCCGGAGAGCGCAATGTGGGCTGGTTGCTGTTATTGCGCTACAATGGCCATATTAAGAGTGTGCCAATGCATGTCTGAGGAAGCGAAATGAATATATACAGAAACGAGTACACAAGAAAGGGACAATAATATTTCCTATTTCCAAGAGAACATAAAAATATCGAAAAATATTTGTTTTAAAAGTAATATTCAAATATTACTCTGTCACGATCTAGACTGACATATAAACCAGGTTTACGAAACACCGATGGTGACTTGGTCCATAGTACTAAAGTAAAAGCTGATTTAGATAGATAGATAATTAGATTTATTGACAACCAGCATGTTTTCATTTACATATAGAGATTAAAGGTTGACAAAAGTATAAAATGAGGCGGTCTTATCGCTTAAAAGTCATTTCTATCAGTCAACCTTGGGGTAGAAGATAATAACAAAAATATATTTTTAAATAATATTTAGATACATTATGAATACATATATGCATAAAATTAAAACATGTAAGTAATACATAAATACAAATAATTATCATTTTATATGCTATGACACTTACAGTGATCCACTAATATTACTAAAATGTGTTTCCGAAAGTTGTTTAATAGTATTAAGAGATTGGGCTTTTCTAAATAATTAAGGCAGAGATTTCCCAAGTTTGATGGTTTGGACAGTGAAGGATTTGTTGTTAAAGTTAGTGGAATGAGCAGGTGTTTTAAAAAGATGAGTGGAGGGACGAAGCTTGGAATTGGAACTGCATATAAATTGGAAATGGTCTTTAAGGTATGCATGCAGGTATAAAGGCAGAGAACACGAACCTAAAAGTATTAATAATCACTGCAGATTCATATAATGTAAATGGAAACGTAAGTAATGTAAGTGTTTTCAATTTTTGTAAGAGATTTGGCTTAATTCAACGGTCAAAGCTTAAATTTAATCTCGTTTTAATGGCTTGACTAAAAAGTTCATTTGTAAGTCGTTTACTCGGCTACTGTTTATTTTAATAGCTACGTGATTAAAGTGCCCGGAAAAATTTGGCATTATTTAGATACTTATAGTGATTACTGGTGATGAATGAAATCATAGTAAATATTACAGCAATTATTGTAAAGTAAGAAAATAAATTAATTGTGTGTGTTGTTATTAGATTAGAATTAGCCGATAGTAGCAGTACCTATATTGGCAAACTTATTGCTAATAAAAACACATTTGCAGCACCCGTCTCACAAGTATTACGGGTTGTGTTTTATTGTGTTATACAGGACTTATAATGGTGCACTTTGTAATAAATTTTTAATGTGTGTGTTTTATTCATCTCTTATATAATTTTCTATAATTCAAAAATAATTATATTGTTTATAAAACAACGCAAAAACACATTTAAAACCCGTTTAAAATTGTATCCTGATTAATTATAATTAAAAATCACACTAATCGGTCTAATTAAGTTAATAAATTCTTTACCATAAAACCATTACGACATTTATCCCCAAAGGGTATTTAGTAATACGTTAACTGAAGCAACTATATTCCATCCCACAAACGTGAGACGTAAGCGGCATCATCGGCATCGCACAGGACAGTGCACAAAAAGTCAACAACTGAAAAGTTCACTATTTGTAACAATATTGGTTGCCCCTACCAGTCAGTAAAGTGCTTCCTGCAAGAAAAGTTCCTAGTAAATCAAACTAGCTCACGTAATTGTGCCGCCGACTCTTGTGTCCTCTTTGAAAGTTTCGCGGCTGAGTATTTAATTGTAGAAGTTTGCAGCTTTAAACGATTCCGTGTATAATGGCAGACCTTGGCTGAAACGTTAACATGCTATGCTGAAAATAAAGAGTCGATGAAATGAAGGTCGACAAGGAGGAGGCTGAAAAGAAGATCCCTCGCAGCCTAGTTGGTAGTGTGGCCAGCTGCTGTGCAGAGGTTGTGGGTTCGATTCTCACACTGGACAAACATTTATGTCATAATATAAACATTTGTGTTTGTCTTGAGTATGGCTGTATTTATGTATGTATTTACAAAAAAAAAGTAATATTTATGTATTTGTATACGTTGTCTGGTACCCATAACACAAACTTTGCTTACTTTGGGGCCAGTCGAGTTGTGTGTAATGTCCGAAAATATTTATTTATAAAAAAAAAAGAGTTTATGTAATAAAGGTAGAGTGTAACTCTTTGGACACGTTTTAATGATGTTGGGCACCTGACAAACAAACAAATATTCTTTATTGCACAAAATAAAATACAAACTTATGAAATGAATAATGTAAAATTCACAATAGGCGATCTTATCGGCAGATGGCGATTTCTGTAACCTAAACGAAAAGAGAGGAATAAATAGAAAATAGTAGGAAGTGCAATATCATACATAGACTACATAAAAATACATATAAATACTACATACTACTACTACATGTAAATTCTAAAAAACTTAAGTGCAACATGGTTACAATAAATTTGCATAGCAACATTAAAATATATTTTATTGTTGAGATTTGTATTTGTAATTGATTTTTTTTATTACAGTGACAAGAAATGCGCCTTCACTGACTGACTTTCTTTATATGGTTTTTACTTAACTTGTGGTCGTTGATTTTTACTCCAAAGTAGGATTAGACCTATTGGACATAAAAAGCAAACTTTATTCACTATACCGGATTACATCGGATGTACTTGCGGCTATGGGCTTACACCTGTCACGCAAGCTAAAGTGGTTGGCTGCTGCCTACATAATTATGTTTGTGTGTAAGCCCCCCATTGACCCTTTTGCGGATTAAATCGTTAAAATATCCTATCTTATTAATATAATGAATGTAAAAGTGTGTTTGCTGCTTGATCACGTCACAACGAAGCATCCGATTGATCTGAAATTTACCACAGAAATAGTTTAAGATTCAAAAGTTTCCGCAGGAACAACTATAACTTAATTCCACTTGAAAAACCATCTAGTTCCGAGATGACTCTGACATGCATTGTCCATTTACTTTACGTTTTAATTAAAAAAAATGTGTGGAATAAGTTGATGGTTATAACTTACATTGCGGACTTAATCGTTATTCTACACATTTTTGCAATGTTCGTACGGATTTATTTGTAAAATGTTAAAGGTACCACGTGCAGTGCTTATGTGTTCCAATATTACATAGTTACTATATAATTATTATTAGTTACGTAGGTATTAAATATTTTTATGGTAATACGTGATCCACCTGATTTTCGATGTTCACATTGGTATTAGTATAACATAATACCTGACCTACATTAACTTCCCCACCTATGATATCAAAATACCTATTTTGCAGAGAGTACAGGCCTCTTTGTTACTGCCTTCCTACAATATTAATATCCTTAAAATCTTGGTAATAAATAACATAGTGTCATCGACAATTCTAACCGATTTTTGCGTTAAAATTCAGTGAGATCGATTTTTGTATTGAATTTGACATACTTACTTACTGGCGCGGCGCCGCCGCCTGCGCTATACGCACCTTGCAAAAACGACAGATATGGCCAAGTAAAGCTTTACAAGTTGCATTTTAATATTAGGAATAATGACCGTTTTTCTTTTCATAAAAAACTACTCCAAACAAAAAACTACAAACACAATAAAAAAGAAATCACCGGATTTGGTCGAGTCGTTCTCAAGAGATGCTTTGTCATACAAGTGTCAATTGATTTTTAATTATATAGATTTTAAGACATAAAAAACTACTCGTTCATATATGTGTATTCGTATCTTACGCGAAGAAACAAGGATTTATGTGTGAGATTTACCTCGATGAGGAGTTTGCACAAACTAGTCTCTTAAGTTTGGACGAGGGGAATTGTTAAGATGAATGTCACAACTAAGATTACATGGACATTAAACAATAACTGGATGTGATAGTTTAAATCTTTGTGTGTTTGTTACAAAGCAAAACACGTTACATATAAAGTTAATGTTAACTATCCAATCTATATTTAAATTACAAGTGTTGTTTATAGTTGACTTTGGTTCACGCCGATAATCCAATTTAGCGCGAGCGGAGTTCTGGGGAAAAGTTAGTATATTAAACCAAATAATATACTAGCTTTTATGAACATTGCATGGGTTTGCTAAATATTTATGCGCTGTGTGTGTGTCACAGGAAAAAATCTAGAATGTTATGTAGAACATATCAATATATTATATATAAAACTTATATTATATTATACATTACTATATGTCCAACTATTGTAGTTATGTCACTATAACTACTTTTGTACATTTAAAAAGTTGATAGAAATGCCGACCAAAATCAGACCATGTTATTCATACCTTTGTCTTGATTCTTATCCAAATAAATAATTTAATATTGAAGGTTTATCGATACCTGTAATTTACTTCATGCATTATTCAATTCGGACATTCATTCAAAAGACATCACGAATTTAAAAATGTCAAGTTAAACAAAATACCTACTAATAGAAAACCGCGCCACGCCGTTATTGGCTCATACGACGGTAGTTTTCTTGCTCCCTCCCTCCCTACGCAGCGGACGCAACTGACATTGAATTGAATATTTTGACTCTTTTCGAGGAAAAAATCTTTGAGAATAAAAATAGGTTTATGGATAAAATATTAATTGTATTTTGAAAAAAAACTATTTATGTTATGCATAGACACATTTACTCTACGTTTATCCCAAATATTTAAAAATTAAAATCTACCTGTGCGAAGCCGGTACGGGCTGCCAGTACAATAAATTAAAAAAAAACAAAGGCATACTAACGTGCAGCCAAATATTTAAATGCATTAAGAAATACTGCATAGAAAAAAGGCGCAATTGGCACCAATAAACCTTCTTTTATGCACGCTTACATGAAAAGAAATATTTATTCAGTGTGCGGCATAAGGCGGAAAACAAAAAATATACACATATACTATTTATTTTCAACCGACTTCAAAAAAGGAGGCGTTCTCAATTCGACCATATAAGTCTTAATTTTTTTATGTTGATAATTGAATAAAATTTTGTTACGTGTATGGATGTTTTGAGTTAACTCGTCACTGAAAGGTAAAAAATAAAAACTTTTTAACAAAAAAAACAACCGGATTCCAAAAGATGCACTAAAAAGGTAAAAATAAGTACTTATTTCCAAAAATATGATCTGAATTACAGATTGAAGTTGGTTCCTGTGTACCTAACAGTTTATAACACACGTCACTTGCATGAAACCAACTTAAAACTATAATTCAGATCAGATTTTTATTGGAAATAAGTAATTATTTTTACCTTTTTAGTGCATCTTTTTGAAGCTGGTTGTTTTTTTTTGTTCAAAGCTTTTTATTTTATTTAAATAATTAAACGTCTGATAGTGACTTGGAATAGAGTCTTTAGCTTGAAATGTGTAACGAAGAAAGCTATTACAGCAAAAAAAATCAGCTTTCAAAGTTCAGGCTTTATATGAAAAATGCTACGAAGATTTTTATAAGTGGTGGGAATCTAGTAATGTGCCAAAAATATCATTCTTGGAGACTGTTTAATTGGTTTCTTTAGTATGGAGAAATAAACTAAAATATTATGTTGTTTTATATAGAGTATGTAGCGTATGGTAAATGTTAAGTATCAAATTGACCATAATATTATTATTTCTTAACTTATTTCCTTTAATATGTGTTTTTTTTTTCAGTCGTAAATAAAATTTGGTATGCAACTGCACGAAATTGGTATTTTATTACTCGCGCCAAAGCTATTCTGTTACGGCGCTCATACCTTCAATTGATAAATAATACCTTCATTTAGTGACACTTGCATAAAAAGATATTATGATTTAGCGTTTGTATTGTACCAATTTTTTGATATATACTAGCACTTATACCATTTTTCATAAAAAAATTATGTTAAACACTTTTGTGAGGGACTTGGTCGTTTTTTGGAGTACCTACTCTTTTTGATTAGATTAAATATTAACTTTCTGGTCTGTGCACAGTAATTAAAATTAAACCTATTAGGTTTACGTTGTACTATTACACAATTTCGAAATAAGAAACTAGTACACGTTCACATTCCATAATACGCTACTAATTAATTCCCCACTACCTAGTAAATACGGGTAACTGCCATTAGAGAGCTCATCTGTGTACTCCTGTCTACATGCTGGAGTTAGTTTAAATTTATCAGGTCCTGTTTAATTAAACGTTAGGGCCATAATCAAAAGCAATGGCTTCGGAGCTAAGCTGAGCGCTGCGCTGTGAGGAAATTATATAACTCCCTGTGCATTACATATAATAATATAATAGCCAAACCTTCATTTGAAGAAATGATTGTTTGTAATATGTTGCGCTTTAGAGTATCTTGTTAAAAACTTTCATTACTGAGTTTGTAACTATATTTCTTTTGTTTTGTACAATTATTATTAATATTACATACTACGTAGTCCAATGAAATGTTACATGAGCTTTGCCTTTGTTAGAGGACGCGATTTAATTTTTGGGACATGTGTGGGAGGTCAATAGAAGCTTAACCTCAAGTTTGAGGGGTCGCCACCCTTGTCATCCGGCCGCCATCTTGGAAAAGGGGTAAAAACACTTTTTTCGCGATATCTCGGAAACTATGCGTCTTACAAAAAATTCGTACGACATATTTTGTAGCAAATTGTTTTGCCTACAAATATGTTTCTGTAACTTTTTGCCCTAAATTAAAAATTAAAGAAGTTATAAGCAAAAAAGTGAGATTTTTTTTATAAAAACTTTCTTTTTGATCTATTACTATCTTTTATACATTTTACAAAAAATTACCTCAGACCAATCTTGTAGATAATCTTTTGAGGAAAATTTTTCTGTCTAATTTTTTTAATTTTATTCATTTAAACCGCTGTTACAGCGCTCCAAAGTTGACCGGGTTCGTCAATGCTCATGAGAATCCGGTCAAAGCGAAATGTTTAACTTATTTATGATATTTTTTTTATTGTAAATATATTCTTAAAATATTTTTGGAAATTCGTACTACTTTACTTATTCATTCCTAACTCCTCCGCCACCTGTGACGTAGAGTCTGTAGGCGCGGTTTATTTTACGTGACATCCTGACTTAGCTGGTGGTACCGCGCTATTCCTGAGTGGAAAAGTTGATCCATCTTCGCTCACTCTTGTTGGCGAACGTTTTTTCATAGCTTTATACGGCGGTAATACAGACGACTCACTAGACGGCTTGTGATACAAACGATTCGCCAAGACAGTGACAAAATATTCATTTAATTTATCATCGCTGCCTCCAACACAAGATGCAGCTCGTTTTCACAGTCTCTGAGTATATCACTGGGTTCAGTCGTGGCTCGGAAGATATCAAAATCCTGAAGATTGGGGCTGGAAAAAGCATGCAAACATTTGGATGCCAATACAAGCTTCCAAACCTCCAGCACCCCCCGATCTTATGAAATTAATTTTCTGCAGATGCAAGGGAAACTGGAAGCATGTGTGGCTGCAGAAAAGCAGGCCTGAAATGCTCTTATGGAAATGTCAAAGTTAATGGAAGAAAATGAATTGGAAGATGAACTTCCAACTATGACTCCAATTTTAACTCCTGTCATTCCTCGAACTTTCACATTTGACGTTGATTTAGAGATTCTGAGCCACAGCCTGGACCATCGAAGAAAAGAAGATTAAAGTAGCAAGCTAATAAGTGATTGAAAATTTTATGATGTCGAGGATTACCTTATAAGTAATTATTTGTAATAATATTTTGTAATTACAAATTTTTTTATAAGACGCATAGATTCCGAGATATCGCGAAAAAAGTGTTTTTTACCCCTTTTTCCAAGATAGCGGCCGGATGACATGGGTGGCGACCCCTCAAACTTGAGGCTAAGCTTCTATTGACCCCGCACACATGTCCCAAAAATAAAATTGCGTCCTCTAACAAATGCAATATTCGGTCCTTAAATTGTAACATTTCAATGGACTAACGGTGGGCTCTGATACATCCTCATATATTTCACTTTGGAGTATCTTGTTTTAAACGTTCATTATAAAGTTTATTTCAACCTGAGGCTTCATCGTTGTTTGCACGACACATGTTTGGAATTTTCTGAAATATAGAGGGTAGAAACGATAAGTGATCTCAATCGATTACTTCTTCCATACTAAATGTATGAAAGCTTAAGACATCAAATTCTCGAATAGATCCAGTATTTTATAAACCATTATTGATACCGTTGGATAGAGCTCATGAAACACTTTCGGGATCAATAACCAGTATTCGATAGCGTGTATGGTTTAGGTTCCCACACTGTATAATGAGTTACCGGAAACAATCAAAAGGGTGCGTACACTGTAAAAAATCTGTCTCGGAAATATTTTCTTCGTAAACTAAAAAAATCAATCATAAGTAATCGTTTTACTAGATTTTTATTCCTTTTTGTCGTTATCAAATACATTCCTATTGTGATCGATATTTTGGAATGTATGTAGGTAATTATAAGCAGCTTTAACATGATCGAAAGTACTATTTGTAGTGCTAGCTGGCCCGGCAGACGTTAATATACCCTTTAAGACAATATTCGCTACTTCGATTCACACTTTACATTTTTAAGCAGTCTCACTCCTTCCTGAAGGTGCAAGATATAACCATGCCAAATTGCATCGCAATAGGATAAAAATTATGGCAGGTATAATATACGAACAAACAAACATAGATTTCTATATATTATTTTAGTGTATATTATATGTAACTATATTAAATTATAATAGGTACTTTATTTAGTTTTTTACATTATAAAATATATAAATACAAAATTAAATAGTTAAGTTAGTCATTATTTAAATACCTATATGTTCTAAATGAAACAGTTAATTTAGTCATTATGTAAAAACCTATATGTTCTAAAAATGCTGTTACTTTCTACACACCTACTCGTATAATAGAAAAAGAAACAAATAAATAAAATATATTAATGGCAGATCTGGTCAATTGAATTCAAAATTAAATTTTAAAATAGCACTTTCAAATCTGTCTGCCACAATGCTAAACTCGCGATAATGGTCTGCCATTGTTGTTTTTTGATAATAATAATAATATATTATCAAATTTCAAAACGGCAGACATAGTCAACGCCTGACGGTAAGCGGCACAGTGTTATCAGTTGTGATGAAGTCGACCTGATCTCCACTGAGACCACATCCACTACAGTTACATCCGTGACCTCTGTTGCTGCAGCTTCCATGGAGACGAAAGCTAACAAGTCGAGGAAGACAACCAAAAAATAGCCGGTGTCGCTATCCCTAGTGCAAGCCACGAAACTCATTGCAATGACGTTGGCAAATAACTGGTCGCACGCCACTCAATTTTTCACTACACGAACATATCACTTTTAATGTAAAATTACCTTCGTTTTTAATAATGTTTTGTATTAGTCAGGTTATTTTCTGTTTTGTTATCTTTTTTAATTGACATTTCTTTTTTTTTTTTGCGGTCTGGATACACACTATTCAGATTCAGGTGTATTCAGATAATAGAATGAGTGTAGGTACTTCTAATAATTTTCTTTCTTTAGACAGCTGGCAGATGGAGTATTTAGTTATACACCTTGTTTATATATTTTATTGTTGGTTAAGTATATTGTGTATTTAGTATTTATATAATATTATTTATATTTAAATATATGTATAACATAGGTGTTGATGATGATAAAATAGTGATGATTTTTTGTCCTGTTCTTCAGACGGATTGAACAGTGACATTAGTTTCCAAAGTTTTACTGCTTCTCTCAGCGCAACCTTGACTTCAACCTTCTCAGATTCACTGAAAAATTTTAATGTCGTTCACTTCAACGTCCAGAGTATCCCAGCTCATTACTCTGATATGCTAGCATCCTTTGATAACAAAGATATTCATGCCATCCTTGTGTCAGAATCGTGGCTGAAACCCTGTCTACCTTCTACTTCTTATTCCTGACAGAGGTGGTGGTGGGGTAGCTATTTATCTCCGTTCCCATATTCCATATTCTATTATTGCGACGTCTCCTCAAGTTTCCTCTTTGAATACTGCCGAGTACCTTTTTATCGAAATAGTTATTTCTAATACGAAAATTCTACTCGGCGTACACTATAGTCCTAATCTTCATAGTAACTACTTCTCTAATTTTGAAAATATCCTGGAAACCCTAACACCTCAATACAACCACACTATTATTATGGGTGACTTCAACACTTGTCTGTTAAAAAATAACAGCCGTGATCATCAACTAAGGACAGTTGTGGATGGATGCAACTTGCACATATTACCTATCACTGCTACGCACTTTTTTCCCAATAGCACTCCTTCTTTACTGGACTTAATGATAGTTTTATCCCACACACGTTTTTAAGGATGGTCTGTGCGCTGCTGACGCATTTTCATACCATGACTTGGTTTACTTATCATACAAGATTCGTCCTCCCAAATCCAAATCGAGAATGCTTTAGCAACGCAATTTTAGTGGCTTGGATATTAAACTCCTGTCTGATGATGCTTGCAACATCGATTGGTCTATGGTCATTAATGCGCCTACTGTTGATGAAAAAATAAGATTATTTAACTCATTTATTATCGATTTGTATAACATTCATGCTCCTATACATACCGTTAAAATCAAACATGTTCCGGCTTCCTGGCTTACGGACGAAATAAAATCTTTGATGACGAAACGAAATCGTGCCAAGGCCAAATACAAGGTTAATCCTTGCGACAGTAATCGTACAAAATACACCCTCTTGAGGAATCGCTCCAATAGGATGTGTAGAGATGCACAAAGACGCCATATTCACAAATCCGTTGAAAACGGTGATCCAGCAAAAGTCTGGAAATTTCTTAAGTCGTTAGGAGTTGGGAAAACGAAACTTCCTTCTATTTCAAATATCAATCTCCTTAATCAACACTTTATTTCTAGAAGAACATACTCGCCATTTCATCCAATGCTGTCGGTGAAGATTGCATTAGTCGTAATATGATCGTTCCCATCCTTGATACTATAACTCCTGTCATTACCAATATCCTGAATCATTCCATTTCCACAGGTGTTTTTCCTGAATCCTGGAAGGATGCTAATGTAATTCCCTTACCAAAGAAATATAATCCATCATCCTTTTCTGATTTTCGTCCTATATCCATTCTTCCTTTCTTGTCAAAAGTTTTGGAACGGCTTGTATATCAACAGTTGTCCCATTTTCTTACAAGAAACAACCTTTTAAATCCCTTACAATCTGGTTTCCGTCCTGGTCATAGTACGACTACTGCACTTGTCAAAATAACTGACGATATACGTTTTGGCATGGAAAATAAAGAGCGGTTCTGACACTCTTAGATTTTAGCAACGCTTTTAACACCGTAGATCTGGACATTCTGCTACTCATTCTTAGTTCTCTTAACATTTCTCCAATCGTTATCGATTGGTTTCATAGTTACTTGCGTGAACGCCGGCAGCGCATAAACGGCGATGATACTCTATCTGACTGGTGCAACACAGCCGCTGGTGTTCCGCAAGGTGGCGTTTTGTCTCCTCTCCTGTTTGCTATTTTCATTAATTCTATAACATCTCAATTATCTTTTCTCTAACATCTCTATGCAGACGATCTTCAGATTTACACACAAACTCCTATTAGTGAACTGACAAACGCTATCTCAATAATTAATCGAGACCTTGATCAAATTGTTAAATGGAGTGAATCCTATGGCCTCATTGTTAATCCTACGAAAACACAAGCAATCATCGTAGGCAGTTCTAGACTTATATCCAAAATTGACTAGAACGAACTCACATTAGTAACTGTGAACGGAGTTTCTATCCCTTACAAAGATACAGTTAAAAACCTGGGTATATTTATCGATCGAACACTATCTTGGGGTTCGCAAATAAAGGAAGTTAGCAAGAAAATATTTGCTTCAGCTAAATCTTTAGGCAGATTGCGCAATTTTTTACCAATTCCCACTAAAATTGCTCTTGCGAAATCTCTTCTTCTGCCTATTTTCGATTATGCTGATGCTAGTTATATTAACCTTACCGAGGAGCAGCTTAATAAACTTGAGCGACTTCGAAACTTCTGCATTAGACTCATATTTGGTCTACGTAAGTACGACCATATTTCCGAATTCAGATCAAAGCTCAAGTGGCTCCCAATTCGACTTCGCCGGGATGCTCATGTTCTCTTTCTTCTGTATAACGTCCTGTTCAATCCAAACACACCAGTATACTTAAAGAAACGTTTTAATTTTATCGGAAATACTTCTCTTCGTATCTACTATCTACTACACGCTGTATGCTAAAAATTCCTTTGCATTCCTCACAATTTTATAATGATTCTTTTACTGTAAAGGCTGTTAGATTATGGAACGCTTTACCTTTAGAAATAAAAAGAGCAAAATCGAAGGCAATATTTAAAAATCTTATTATTGCTCATTACTTGAGAACTAAAATAACATCACTACCTATATATGTTTATATACATTTACTTATACGTAGTACTATTATAATTATATTTATTATACATGTGTATTTATATATGTACTTCTATTTATGTATATTTATACATACATTATTCATATATGTTATTTATGTGTAATTATTTACTTTATATGCATTATTGTATTATATATATACTTCTTAATAACTGTATCGAAACACACCTACTATACTTTGTTAAACTTTATTATTTCCTCTACCCAAAGGTTGTCTGGAAGAGATCGCTTTAAAGCGATAAGATCGCCGTTTGTTTTTCTCTATTTGTAAATATTTTTTGTTTGTAATTTTTTTATGTTGATGCAATAAAGTATAATAATAATAGTCAAATGTTTTTAAAATTCGCGAAAATTCGATACCTGTCTTTCATGAGAGCGCGCCGCGTCCACCACTTGGGGCTTAGTGACCCCCTATCTCATATATGGTAGGTATAGAGGCCTCACTGTACAAAACCCCAGGTCTGGTCAAATACATACAGGTAGCTTTCCACTGGCTCTTAATCGTTTTACAAGTTGCAAGAAATATTTTAAATCTGTACTCAGCTGTATTATTGCAGCAAATACTTCGAGCAATAAGTAAGCGATCCCATTGTACACTTTTCCTTGAGTCTAACACAGTAGTAAAGAGATTAATGACCACGGATATATGTAGAGTTGGTGAAGAATGAAACGTAGTTTTCTTTTGTTCATTTGTAAAGCAATTGGTATCCCTGAATAAACTTTGTGCTCCACATTTTATTTAGGGGTCAAATAAATTAAACTGCAAAAAGTATAAAAAAGCTCTATGTATTTATTGTTAACTAGCTTTTACCCCCGGCACCGCCCGCCCTAAATTTGGTTATCTTACGGCAACTCCTTGATTGATACTAAAAAGTAGAAAAAAGAAGCTGCAGCTATGGTTCGTTCGTATAATTTTGTTGTAGATACTCCCGCGGGAACTTTTTAAATAATATTTAAATAAGCATATTTAATA
Organism: Apoda limacodes; assembly: GCA_946406115.1. Lineage (NCBI taxonomy): Eukaryota > Metazoa > Arthropoda > Insecta > Lepidoptera > Limacodidae > Apoda > Apoda limacodes. The sequence goes on from OX291559.1 coordinate 13,253,979, forward strand.
AAATAAAATAAAGGACTTTAGTCATTCTCCTGTAGTATCAATAAAGTACAGAGGACATAAAAAAGAAAAAGGGGAGATAAAAGTATAAAAAATATTGAGTTGTAGGCTTGCATAATTGTACATAATGTTTTTTTAAACTAGTTTTATAAAATATGGCCATTTTTGTTGCATATTGTGACACAAAAAATCAAAACCTATGCGGTACTTCCGATGACCTAGAAACATAAAATTTAGCAAAAATCTAATCAAGAATCAATCACAAATAGAGGGAAAAACCAAAAACTGACAACTAAGGCATAAACCTGTGAGACTAAATCTCATGATGGAAGAACATTCTACATATTTTAGAAAGTTTTGTAAGGAACCATCAGTGCGCGAGCCACACATGCACTTGACCTTGTTTTTTAACAGAACCGAAAAAAAATATACAGGTTACGGACGTACAGTCAATACTAAAAAAAGTTGACCACAAAGTGAATGGGAACGGGAGCGAGCGATTTTGATTTTCGTTCGTGTTTTATTAAAAAACTTTTTTTTTTAATATTAAATATTATCGTTAAGTTCATAATAAGGTTATTAAATTGATTATACTGTTTACTTCAACATCCACGTGATCATCGTAATTCAAATAATAAAATAAATAAACGTTCAATGGTCAACAGGAGCTTTTGTTGTAAGAGTTACAATACAGAAAGAAAATTTTAAATACACACAGTCTGTATGCATAGTTAGTACACATTTTTAACACCTTTTTCTACACATAAGTGACATGTTAATAAGGAACTAATAATAATATACCATCACGACACTTATCCCTGAAGGGTTGTCAAAGATATTACGAAAGTATACCTGTAACATCTACGTTACTTCGATGGTATTCCGTCTCACAAACGTGATAGATGGTGAGCCCGTGTCTGTGCCGGCACAAGCCAAAGTCGAGACAACTACAATTAAGAAGTTGTAACAGTATTATTTGCCACTTACTGAGAATCGAACCCGGGACCATCGGCGGCCGCACGCTCTACCACTGTGCTTCTCGGTCTTCATGTAAATAAATATAGAAGTATAATCACTTTTGTGCCAATGCCCACAGCGCTTTCTGGTCCCAAAATAGGCAAAGCTTGTAGTTCTATATATTATCAGACAACAGATACAAATACATAAACATACTTTTGACTGAAGAAGACGAACACAAATGTTTATCACATAAATATTATTCCGGTGCGGGAATAGATCCCACGCCCCTCGGTCCAGCAGGCAGGTCACCCACCCACAGAGTCACGAAGCCGCCTGCTGAATGTTTGTGAATAAGGAGGCCCTAAACAAACTCCAATATTTACATACGCACTCATCCGTTTATTTTCTCCGATTAAAATGAAAGAGCTGTAAATAATTTTCTGAAACTAGCTAATTACGTTACGTTACGTAGACGTTGGACCTAAGACAATTTAAATAAGATTAGTAATTGTCTGAGTTGTTCCATGAATTTTATTAAAATATTATTATTTTCTATTCTAAGTCAACTTTTCAGTTGTGTTTTAAATTTTAGCTTATTCAATATAGTTAAAGTATTTATTTACAACATTTATAGAATAACTATATGTTTTTTAGGTAGTAATTAAAAGATAGAGATGCGAGATTGCAAAATTAACTTTTGACCATTGTGATTTGGTAGCGTTAATTTCTACTGAAGAGAAAATTTACCTCTGAAACTAAAATTATTCAAAATACAGGAGCGCGCGGTCATCCCCGGCTTCCGTGTAATTAAAAACCTAAAAGCCACTAGCAAATACTTTCCTATTTAAAAATATAAAACCAAGGCAGTTTAATTTTTAACTTTATATTTCAATTATATATATACATTAATTATAAACTTTAAATTTAATCAGCTTTGAAGATTCAAAAGTATAAAAAAAACATTTCTTGAATTAATTAATTAATTTTGACTTTAAACTTAAAATGAATTAAGCTATGGTTTTATTATTTATGTAAAAGCAGAGCTATAAAATTAAATTTTAACAAAAAAATACTGACTTCACGTGCTGCGTAATTGATTCTTTAGGACTTTAATTTTATAATAACTAATAAAATAATTATAATATATTTCATAATTTCATAAATCTTTGTGTATATAAATGGACTTTTATATACGTAATAAGTTAACTGATTGTGTTTTTGTGTAGGTATTGTTTATTTTAATTCTTATATGTTTTTTAAGTAAGTTCTGTCTGTTTTTAAAAGTTAAAATTATATTAGCTATTTTGATTTATCTACAGCAAAGATGAGTAAAATTATTTACCTAATAAAAATAAAGATATTTTTTTTTGTATTAACTTTTATAAAAAAAAACAAAATTTAATAAGATTACAAAAGAAAAACCATTGAAACTTTCTTATACATACAGTACTACTAACCTTTTTATCTATTAGGTAAATTTAGTTTAATAAAAACGCATAAAAGCCATAAAACTTATACTAAACCCTTATAAAAGGAACTTACTCTACCTACGTAACGAAATATCTACTTGTACATCGTACTGTACAATCCCGTGCTGCATAATGGGTGTAAAGGACTCTAATTAAAGTCTTGAAAAGAAATATTGTACCTTAAAATATGGTCCGGGATTCTTATATCATAAGATAAAATGAACGGATATTTTCCAAGAAAATTCTTAACTAAAATGTAATACAAAGGAGAAAATTTTAAAAAAAAACCTTAAGGGGCTGTAGCTACTGCCTAAATTACATTTTTTGGCAAAGATTTCTCTCAATCCGCTCAGTAGATTCAATTGAAATACAAGGACGATGTTCTGCGTGATATAGTTCAATCCTGATGAACGTAAAACATTTTTTTTGAACTCCTACTTTTTTAGCAAAGAGAAAAAAATCTTCAGAGTTGTAAGTGCTATTATATTACAACTTTGGCAAAGCTAAGTCGTGATAGTGTTTTAGGCAAAAAGCATTTTTTTTATAACACTTATGTATTACTAGTTGACCGCTGGTGCTTTACCTATTCGGAAGGGATTGTACTTATTCAGAAACCCCAGCGTGTACTACACAATTTACCAAAATTTTATTGCAATCGGTTTTCCCCTTACTCAAACTCAAATTCTTTTTTTTTTATTCAAATTAACTTTTTTACAAACACAATTTTATTTTGTAGTGCGTAAGTCCGACTACTTGACCCTTTTTTCATAAAATCCTTGCCCTAACAATAACGAACACACCAAAAAGAATTATCAAATTTGGTGCAGTCGTTTGGAAGTTATGCCACCAAGGGAAACAGGGTTAATTTTTATATGTATAGAATAGGATGAAATAGTTCTTTTATTTTAATGAAATCATCAGTGAGTTAACATGCAGCTGCTCCGCTCACGCACGCTTTGTTATATATCTTGTCATCTTTGTTTTCACTCAAGTTTGCCAAGTACTTACTGTCTTTTAAGAAGTGGTATTATGTGTATAAATATTTTTACAGAAAATATGTATTCCGATTAATATCTTTATAATTTTAAGCTTATTGTATTTATAGCTTTTTCCTCCTACCTTCTTTTTCAAAATAAAATACCGATGACTCACATACTACCTTCTTTTTTAAAACAAAATGCCTCTGACGTATCTACTACCTCCTGTCTTAAAATAAAATATCAATGACGTACATAATACCTTCTTTTTTTTTAAAAAATGTATCTATGACGTATCTACTACCCCTTTTTTACACCGAGGTCCATCTGCCACTTATCTTTTCTCTCTTTAAGTTCCCTTTTTTTTCTGTGTCCAATTAGGCTGCGTTTACTAATATCGTTCGGTGATGTAATTCATGTTGTGACAAAGCAATAATATGGTACTCTGGAGCTGATTTGATGTTGTAGTGTGATGGTGGCCATAGAAACTCTGTAAAGAAATGACGCAATCTCATCGATTGTATGATTTGACTTGACAAATACTCTTTCCTTAGATGATATCCAGGGTCTGATTACGAAGTTGGATGGTGGGTACAGAAACTTTGTAATGAAACAATTACGACAGCCTAATCCCGTCGAATTTGGGGTGGTTTTGTATGATATCCAGGGTCTTATGATAAAGCTCAAAGGTAATTAAAAATATAATTTCGATTGTATTCTACTACTAGGAGAAAAGCGTGTTAGACTCTCTATTTGCCTTTTTTACACTTGTTCAATATACTATTAGAGCAAATACATTCGATAGTTTTAGGAAAATTCCTACCGAAAAGGCAGATTTCTTGCGTATACGCGCTCTTAATATTTATCCTACTCGACATCCATTTAAGCTACTCTGAATGTCTAAGAGATAATATAATATAATAATATACAATGATGATATTTTGTCTCCCAACACGCAATGGGCCAGCGCGATGGACTATGAGCTAAGCCTCCTTTCTCTATAGAGAAGCCTGTGCCCTTTAGCGAGGACAAACAACGACTGATAAAAACATATATATTGAATTTATTTGTAAAAAAACCTTTCGCCAGCGGCTCCATTCGCCCTAAATTTGGTTATTGGCGTGGTATTTTTACGTCAACCCCTTAATTATACTTATGAAGTTGAACCTTCCTACCTCATTATATTTAGTTGTACGACTTTTCCGTCTTTGTCGAACTAATTAATATTATTTTCTTTGAAAGTCAACAAAGTGCTGTAGAGATTAATGAAGTTTCTGTAAAAGCTAATTTGATTTCAGGCGGCAATCAGTTTTGTTTCAATAATTGAACTTCAAATACAAATTACTCAAGAGTCAGCTGCTGATTATAAATGGCTTGAATAAATAAAGTTAACTGAAGCTTAACCAGCTCAGCGAGGTCTGAGCGACAGGGACAATTCATACTGACTTAAATAATTTACCCAAAATATTGTGAAAAAGGTTAGTATTTTTTTATTCACAGGAACATGACAAAAAATTACTTACTAGTGTTAAATTCAATACACTGCGATCAATTACTAGTACGTCGCCTCGTAAGGTACTTCATATAAACGAGGTTTTTTATACCCTATGTTCGTTTTGGTATAAAAAATCTCCACAGCTGTATCTTTTACACTTTTGATGACGCCCGTTTTGTCACCTACACCTTGGGTAGCGTTGAAAGTTAGTTACAAAATTAATGTTTGTGCAATAAGAACGGTTGACTTAGGGTGCGTTTTGGGATGCAGAATCATTATTTTTGTTTATTTTGTTAATTGTCGTCCGTTCGTTTTGCGTTCGTGTCAAAAATATTTAAATTTTAGTATCATCTGTAACAAACTGTCATGCGTTTGTTTAAGATATTTTTTATTTTGTCACTTTTGCCACCGAAAAATGAAACTTTAGACCCATGTCTGGAGGTAGGGTTTTTGTGTTAATCTGTCAAACTGGCTATACATATTTATCGTTTATGGTAGTGTATGCCTGTTGATCATAGTTTGTGTACGTCAACCGTTCGTTTAGCAGGTTTTGCAACCAAACATTTTGTAATTGTCGTATCAAAGCTACACAAACGATAGGTGTCGGTGGTAAAAGTGTGAAAAATATTCATTGTGGGAACTCTTAACCCCAAGAAAAGCGCGCCCTTACACACATTACGAACAACCACCTAATAAACATTAATTTCATTTGAACAGTCCGCCACTGAAGTCAGTATCTCGCTAATATCGTGAGGTGCACAGTACAGCTAGACAGAGGCAAGTGCACCCGACTACCATAATGTTGTTTCTTATGGCTAGTAGGGTGCTGTCTAGACAATCAAACATTTGGTCGCAGTGCCATGACGTGTTGGACAGAGGATCAACAATTAATATTTATAGATGGTTCGACAAATTTTCCCTAAAACTCCACATCCAAAAATGGGTCTTAAGTTTTCTTTTTCGATCGCAAAAGTAACTAAGGTAATAACCAAACGCTTGGCAGTTTGTTACAGATAATGATTTTTTAATTTTCATATTTTAGACACCATTACTAGATGAACAGATGACAGATGACGAAAAAAAACAAATTAGTGATTATTTATTCCAAAATGAATGCACTCTTACTAATCATAAACTACTAAATTTCGCAGACATGATCTACAATTGAATCTAGAGCAGTAGTCGGCCGTATTTTAGTAAATTAGGTCAAAAGTTATACACGATTATTGATCTCTATGCAAACTTTCTCAGACAATATTTTATGTTAGCAAAACATTTCTCTGGATGTTGGAAAACCACGAAACATAGACGTTTACTTTTAGATCAGGTCTAAAAAAGTGTATAGTGTTTATATATATAAAACCTATATATAATAATAGGATTAAACTTATGTCCTAGCAAAGCCATAAACTATCGTTTTAACAAAACGAACATACTTATTATTATGTGAATATGACCTCAATCGATCAAATTCTTCAGGAATAAATAGAACTATTAAAAAAATACATTGCATATAAGTATCTTCATATTTGACTTTTACGGTTTTCAATGCAGAATATTAACAAAGAAAATATTAAAAAGCTATGTACAAGAATATTATAAATTAAATTTTACCTACAAACATACCAGATTGACGTTTAAGAGTACATTTCTCGCAGCGCGCTCCATACAAACGAAGTTTGAATCTATTTTGTGTAGCCGTTTATTGATTTTAATGAAATTTTATAGACCCGTATATGTATATATGTATATGTATATGTATATGTAAATGTATATGTATATGTATATGTATATGTATGTGTATGTGTATGTATATGTATATGTATATGTATATGTATATGTATATGTATATGTATATGTATATGTATATGTATATGTATATGTATATGTATATGTATATGTATATGTATATGTATATGTATATGTATATGTATATGTATATGTATATGTATATGTATATGTATATGTATATGTATATGTATATGTATATGTATATGTATATGTTATTACCGTATAATGTATGCCAGTAGGTCACCACTATGCGTAGTAGTTCCGCGACTACGAAAACACACAAAAACACACAGTATCTCTTCGATAAACTTCGCGTTATGGGCGCGTTGAAAAGCGCGAAAGCACACACAGAGCGGGCCGAGAAGCAATTTCCCAGCCAATACACACAACCGAGCAGCGCTCAACACTCAGGCCGATTTTCCAAGAATTGCGGGCAATAATCCAAACAACAATTCGAGGTCGTCAGCGCTGAGGTAAAACACCACACAGGTATACGCACCAGCTGAGTCACCACTGCACGGAGCACTATGAGAGCACTTGACGCTCTAGAACACGATCGCACAACACGAAAGTCGAATCGGGAATGACTGGCTCGTACCCTTGTACCAGTATAGAAAGGAAAGGGTCCGAAAGATGAAAAGGACAGCTATAGACCTATATCTCCAATTCTTTCTATAGTGAAGTTCTTAGAATACGGCGTAACACAGCGTATTTATAATTTTTTTGAAGGAAACAAGTTACTAAGTAACAAACAATTTGCTTATAGAAAAGGCAAGTAATGTATGCCAGTAGTGCGTGACGTCATTCACAATATTATACAAACAAAGGAACGGCAGGATCATGTTGCTATTCTCTTATGCGACATGACCCGCGCATTTGACTTATGTAATCACAAAGTCCTCGCTTTAAAATTTGAACACATAGGTGTAAGAGGGCCTGCCTTAGGGTTTATAAAACAATTTCTTAGCAACAGGCTCCAAACAGTCACTTTAAAAAATGGACGTATAAGGTCCGAACAAGGCTTTACAAAAATTGGCGTACCCCAGGGGTCTGCTTTGGCAAACATATCATTCTTAGTCCAGGTAAATGATCTACCTAATGCTGTAAATGGTAACATGTATCTTTTTGCTGACGATGCCTGTGACATAATCTCAAGTAATTCATCTTCTAATCTTGAAATTCAATTTAAAAATGATGTAAGAAAACTAAAGCAGTGGTTTGTAGCAAACGGTCTAGTGCTAAATTTAAAAAAGACACAAATACTTTATTTCAACTTGGGCGGCCGTCCACCAAGACCTCTGTCAATAAACATTGATGGTGTTTCCCTACCTCAAACAAATTCCTCTAAATTCTTAGATTTAACAATTGACCATGCTTTAAAATAGGATACACATATCTCCAATTTATGTGGTAAGTCAAGTGGCACGTGCTTTGCACTATACAGATTGTCTAAGGTGCTTCCTCCCTCTGCCCTTCGGTCTTGCTACTTCTCACTACTTCACTCACAGCTAAGCAACGGAATTGAACTCTGGAGCACAGCTGCAGAATGGAAACGTGTTTATACAATTTAGAAACGTGCTGTGAGAATAATCGCTCATGTCCCCATTGGTACTCCAGCAAAAAATCTTTTTAAGGAGCAAAAAATTTTAACATTTATATCCCAATACATTTTTTCTATAGTTAAATTTGTAAGATTAAACAGAAACCTATTTCCAAACAAAACATGGTCCCATGATTATATGCTAAGACGCAAGCAACAGCTTAACTTACCTCCATCCAAGTTACAAAAAATGTCTAAAACGGTATATAGTATGGGTCCTAAAATCTACAATGGACTCCCCAACGAAATTACAGTTATTGAGAACGACAACATTTTTGAAAAAAAACTTAAATTATTTTTGACTGAACATGCTTTTTATGACATAAATGAATTTTTGACATTAAACATTTGTAATAACTCATAATCAATTAATGTATGAAATAGAATAAATATCTATATAAATTTAATTGTACCAATTAAGCATATTTAATGTATAATAATTGACTTGTAGTTGAGTATGAGTATGAGTATATCTTTATTGAATTAAAAAGTATAAGGATATTTTCATAACTTTAATTAAAATAAAATGAAATTTAAATTGATTATAGTAAAATCAATATTTTTTGAAAAATTATAATTATTTATAAGTATAGTTTAAATAAGAATCTGAATACAGTCGGTATAATGTTGGCATATTCTAAGTTAAAAAAAAACAAAAAAAACCGTTACGGTCACTACACATTTTTTTTTTAATTTTTATGTAAGTACTCTACTTGAAAATATTTTAAGATTTCGATACCTATCGAAATATTTTTGGTTACTATGTCGAACACTATGTACCTTCTAAAGATTAGATATAATATATAAAGGCATAGTTTTTTTTACTATCAAAAGGTTGTCGTTGAAATCCTACACTAACAGAATTTAGGGCGGATGAACCCGCGGTTAAAAGCTAGTTTTATATATTTCTCACAGTGTTGGGGTAAGCGCGGGGTTGCGCGGTGTGTGCGACGGCCATACGCGGCGTAGGGCGCTGCTAAGATCGGCCTCGATGCACGGTTGAATTTAGCATGTAAGCACCATTAGATATGGCATTGAGGATAAATTTTCTATGAAGACTCTAACCTTCAGAGAGTCTTAAACGAAGAAAGATTATTTCTATGTAGTATATTTATTTATATTGTATTTATTGTAATTCTATGAAGATTTTGTGTATTTGTGAGATTGATGTACTAGGAATTTATCATATAACTTCGTAGGAGTTGTTTGATATTATATTAGTTTATATTTAAATAAAAAAAATATATTGACTATATTTTATAGGCATCAGTCAAAGTATATAATTTACATCCCACTAATCACTAAAATTATAAATGCAAAAGTTTGGATGTTTGTTACTTAATCACGCTTCAACCACTGGACAGATCGAGATGAAACTTGGCACACATATAGGTTAGGTTCTAAAATAGAACTTGCCTATTCCAGAAAATACAAAAGTTTCTTCAGGAATAACTATAACGTATGTTACAGTCTTCCTGCCGCAACGGAGCAATTGAGCTGAAATTTTGCACAGAGATAGTTGAAGATACGGAGAAGGCTTTCTTTTTATCCCAGAAAATTAAAAGTTTCCGAGGGAATAACCATAACCGAATTCTACTTGAACGAACTATAACTGCAGCAATCGCTTACAATAACAAACTTCTTTAGTATAATCAAGGAGTTGCTGTAAGAATCACACGCCAATAACCAAGTTTATGGCGAGCGGCGCCGCTGGCAAATGCTATAGCACGGACGCGAAGCACAAAGAATGTCGTTCATTGACCTTTTACTTTTTAGCCTGTTTTCAGTGGTTGAATAGTAGAAATTTCTGATGACAGCGGTCGGTCATCGTATCTAGGCGAGCGCGACGGCAAATAATTATGCGTTTGCAACAGCGACAAATAGTGACCCGTCATTGAACGAAATTCTTCCTGCTCTGCGTCCGTGCTATGTAAAGTAATATGATAAACATAAGAAATTACCAGATAAAAACTCTGTTATAATAATAAAATATAAATCCATGTTGATATGACATATGGAATGTATGAAACTGTTCTGGCGATATGCAATTAGACTTAAATTAAAAGTTAAGCTTTAAGCTTTGTTATAAATTACAACATAAAACATAACACATAATTTGAAATCTTACTAAACTATAGAGTCTCCAACAATAGACATAATAATAATAAACTGCCTGGTAGGTACTACCGAAAACGCTTGAAAGTTTATAGCTGTTTTAATTGCATTCATTTGTACAGCTTTGTGTAAGGTTTATTTGTAAAAGACTTTGACAGTGACAAACAAATACAAAAACTTTACTTTTGTTGTTTTTTTTTTATATAGGTTTCCATTTTTATCTATTTGGTGACATTTCGTGGAATCAAATCAAATGGATTTTTTTGCAAGTTATGAGCTAAAAATGTACTTAAGCACTTTGTATTACCACATTTAGGGTGCGTTTATTTTGTCACCTGTCGCTCAATTGTTTAGCATTGTTGTCAAAATATCGAAATTTCAGTATCACCTGTAACAAAAATCGGGGCGTTTGTTTGCGATATTTATGTTATTTTTGCCACTTTATCAACCAAAAAATAAAACTTTAGACTCATGTCCGGAGGTGGGGTTTTGATGTAAATCTGGCAAACTGCCCATACATATTCTTTATTCATGGTATTGTGTGTGTGATTATTGTAATGTGTAACATACATGATGTACACGAACGGTAAGTCGGTGGCAAAACTGGCATTATCAAAAGTGTGAAACATATCACATGTAGGAACTTCTTATCCCAATAGAAAAACACTTTTAGACAAATAATTTTTTTATTAAACCTTTATCAAAATTTTAAAATCAAACTATTTTTTCCCAAAAAAATAAGACTTCTTACTGTAGGTACCATTGAACTTATTTCAATCACAACATGTAACAGATACTATACAAAACATATATATGAATTTAGCCATGGATGTTTTAAGGGTAACAAATTTAAACTATTTTCCGCTGTGGCTGCGTCACGTTTTTGCGAGTCACTCACCGAAAAAGGTTTTTTACATTCTGCCATGACTGTTACAAAAACTGCTGCTAACATCTGCGGACACACATACGTACTTTAGTTATGTAGTTACGCCGAATTATCAGTACCACAATAATCTAACCGGTGTGAAGTTAGCGGCCAAAAAGTTAGTGGCCGTATTACGCGACCAAATTAGGAAGGTCAAAAGGTTGAGTAATTAAAATAACGGCAAATCATTTGTAGAACTGCTGTTCTTTTCTTTTTAGGTGTTTTAAGTTAAATTCATTTAATTTCTACGAAAATCAAAAACAGAAAAAAGTTTTTTTTTAAATTAGGATATTTCAAACATAATTCAACTAGTGAAAAAGGACCACGTGCAATAAGCTTAACAGGGTTACAAAAGTAAAGAAAATCCAAAAAACAAACTACATATCCTAATAAAGTTTTAAACTTAATTTTAGAGCAAAATAATACCAAATAATTATAAAAGAAATGACAATTCAGCTTAGACTAGGTGGAAAATAAATAAAACAAGATTGTAAAGTAACTACAATAATCAAAAGACATGTCACAAAAATCCGTCAAAATTTGACGGATCACTTCACATACAGTAGAAAATTGACGTAATAAGATAATCAAGAACACAAAATCTTAAAAATCAGCAAAGTGTCAAGGAAACTAGATTCCCTGTTGCCGATTTTATATAGACTGTATATTCTTATACCATTTACGAAAACAATAGTGAAAATCACTGACGGACCGTCTCTCACAGTGAAAAAAAATGAATTGTGAGGATAGGAACAGAAAAAAATCCTATTAAATTCAAAAATTCAGGAAAGTGTCAAGGAAACTAGATTCCCTGTTGCCGATTTTATATAGACTGTATATTCTTATACCATTTACGAAAACAATAGTGAAAATCACTGACGGACCGTCTCTCACAGTGAAAAAAAATGAAGTGTGAGGATAGGAACAGAAAAAAATCCTATTAAATTCAAAAATTCAGGAAAGTGTCAAGGCAACTAGATTCCCTGTTGCCGATTTTATATAGACTGTATATTCTTATATAATTTACGAAAACAATGGTGAAAATCACTGACGGACCGTCTCTCACAGTGAAAAAAAATGAATTGTGAGGATAGGAACAGAAAAAAATCCTTTTAAATTCAAAAATTCAGGAAAGTGTCAAGGAAACTAGATTCCCTGTTGCCGATTTTATATAGGCTGTATATTCTCATACCATTTACGAAAACCATAGTGAAAATCACTGACGGACCATCTCTCACAGTGAAAAAAAATTAAGTGTGAGGATAGGAACAGAAAAAAATCCTATTAAATTCAAAAATTCAGGAGAGTGTCAAGGAAACTAGATTCCCTGTTGCCGATCTTATATAGACTGTATATTCTTATACCATTTAATAAAAAAAAAATGGTGAAAATCACTGACAGACCGTCTCTCACAGTGAAAAAAAATGAAGTGTGAGGATAGGAACAGACAAAAATCCTTTTTAATTCAAAAATTCAGGAAAATGTCAAGGAAACTAGATTCCCTGTTGCCGATTTCATATAGACTGTATATTCTTATACCATTTACGAAATCAATAGTGAAAATCACTGACGGACCGTCTCTCACAGTGAAAAAAAATGAAGTGTGAGGATAGGAACAGAAAAAAATCCTTTTAAATTAAAAAATTCAGGAAAGTGTCAAGGAAACTAGATTCCCTGTTGCCGATTTTATATAGACTGTATATTCTTATACCATTTACGAAAACAATAGTGAAAATCACTGACGGACCGTCTCTCACAGTGAAAAAAAATGAAGTGTGAGGATAGGAACAGAAAAAAATCCTATTAAATTCAAAAATTCAGGAAAGTGTCAAGGCAACTAGATTCCCTGTTGCCGATTTTATATAGACTGTATATTCTTATACCATTTACGAAAACAATGGTGAAAATCACTGACGGACCGTCTCTCACAGTGAAAAAAAATGAATTGTGAGGATAGGAACAGAAAAAAATCCTTTTAAATTCAAAAATTCAGGAAAGTGTCAAGGAAACTAGATTCCCTGTTGCCGATTTTATATAGGCTGTATATTCTCATACCATTTACGAAAACCATAGTGAAAATCACTGACGGACCGTCTCTCACAGTGAAAAAAAATTAAGTGTGAGGATAGGAACAGAAAAAAATCCTATTAAATTCAAAAATTCAGGAGAGTGTCAAGGAAACTAGATTCCCTGTTGCCGATCTTATATAGACTGTATATTCTTATACCATTTAATAAAAAAAAAATGGTGAAAATCACTGACGGACCGTCTCTCACAGTGAAAAAAAATGAAGTGTGAGGATAGGAACAGACAAAAATCCTTTTTAATTCAAAAATTCAGGAAAATGTCAAGGAAACTAGATTCCCTGTTGCCGATTTCATATAGACTGTATATTCTTATACCATTTACGAAATCAATAGTGAAAATCACTGACGGACCGTCTCTCACAGTGAAAAAAAATGAAGTGTGAGGATAGGAACAGAAAAAAATCCTTTTAAATTCAAAAATTCAGGAAAGTGTCAAGGAAACTAGATTCCCTGTTGCCGATTTTATATAGACTGTATATTCTTATACCATTTACGAAAACAATAGTGAAAATCACTGACGGACCGTCTCTCACAGTGAAAAAAAATGAAGTGTGAGGATAGGAACAGAAAAAAATCCTATTAAATTCAAAAATTCAGGAAAGTGTCAAGGAAACTAGATTCCCTGTTGCCGATTTTATATAGACTGTATATTCTTATACCATTTACGAAAACAATAGTGAAAATCACTGACGGACCGTCTCTCACAGTGAAAAAAAATGAAGTGTGAGGATAGGAACAGAAAAAAATCCTATTAAATTCAAAAATTCAGGAAAGTGTCAAGGCAACTAGATTCCCTGTTGCCGATTTTATATAGACTGTATATTCTGATACAATTTACGAAAACAATGGTGAAAATCACTGACGGACCGTCTCTCACAGTGAAAAAAAATGAATTGTGAGGATAGGAACAGAAAAAAATCCTTTTAAATTCAAAAATTCAGGAAAGTGTCAAGGAAACTAGATTCCCTGTTGCCGATTTTATATAGACTGTATATTCTTATACCATTTACGAAAACAATAGTGAAAATCACTGACGGACCGTCTCTCACAGTGAAAAAAAATGAAGTGTGAGGATAGGAACAGAAAAAAATCCTATTAAATTCAAAAATTCAGGAAAGTGTCAAGGCAACTAGATTCCCTGTTGCCGATTTTATATAGACTGTATATTCTTATACCATTTACGAAAACAATGGTGAAAATCACTGACGGACCGTCTCTCACAGTGAAAAAAAATGAATTGTGAGGATAGGAACAGAAAAAAATCCTTTTAAATTCAAAAATTCAGGAAAGTGTCAAGGAAACTAGATTCCCTGTTGCCGATTTTATATAGGCTGTATATTCTCATACCATTTACGAAAACCATAGTGAAAATCACAGTAAAAAAAAATGAAGTGAGAGGATAGGAACAGAAAAAAATCCTATTAAATTCAAAAAATCAGGAAAGTGTCAAGGAAACTAGATTCCCTGTTGCCGATTTTATACAGACTGTATATTCTTATACCATTTACGAAAACAATAGTGAAAATCACTGACGGACCATCTCTCACAGTGAAAAAAAATTAAGTGTGAGGATAGGAACAGAAAAAATCCTATTAAATTCAAAAATTCAGGAAAGTGTCAAGGCAACTAGATTCCCTGTTGCCGATTTTATATAGACTGTATATCCTTATACCATTTACGAAAACAATAGTGAAAATCACTGACGGACCGTCTCTCACAGTGAAAAAAAATGAATTGTGAGGATAGGAACAGAAAAAAATCCTTTTAAATTCAAAAATTCAGGAAAGTGTCAAGGAAACTAGATTCCCTGTTGCCGATTTTATATATGCTGTATATTCTCATACCATTTACGAAAACCATAGTGAAAATCACATTAAAAAAAAATGAAGTCAGAGGATAGGAACAGAAAAAAATCCTATTAAATTCAAAAATTCAGGAAAGTGTCAAGGAAACTAGATTCCCTGTTGCCGATTTTATATAGACTGTATATTCGTATACCATTTACGAAAACAATAGTGAAAATCACTGACGGACCGTCTCTCACAGTGGTAAAAAATGAAGTGAGAGGATAGGAACAGAAAAAAATCCTATTAAATTCAAAAATTCAGGATTTTTTTCTGTTCCTATCCTCACACTTCATTTTTTTTCACTGTGAGAGACGGTCCGTCAGTGATTTTCACTATTGTTTTCGTAAATGGTATAAGAATATACAGTATATATCAAATCGGCAACAAGGAATCTAGTTTTCTTGACACTTTCCTGAATTTTTGAATTTAAAAGGATTTTTTTCTGTTCCTATCCTCACAATTCATTTTTTTTCACTGTGAGAGACGGTCCGTCAGTGATTTTCACTATTGTTTTCGTAAATGGTATAAGAATATACAGTCTATATAAAATCGGCAACAGGGAATCTAGTTGCCTTGACACTTTCCTGAATTTTTGAATTTAATAGGATTTTTTTCTGTTCCTATCCTCACACTTCATTTTTTTTACTGTGAGAGACGGTCCGTCAGTGATTTTCACTATTGTTTTCGTAAATGGTATAAGAATATACAGTCTATATAAAATCGGCAACAGGGAATCTAGTTTCCTTGACACTTTGCTGATTTTTAAGATTTTGTGTTCTTGATTATCTTATTACGTCAATTTTCTACTGTATGTGAAGTGATCCGTCAAATATTGACGGATTTTTGTGACATGTCTTTTGATTATTGTAGTTACTTAACAATCCTGTTTTATTTATTTTCCACCTAGATTAAGCTGAATTGTCATTTCTTTTAAAATTATCTGGTATTATTTTGCTCTAAAATTAAGTTTAAAACTTTATTAATTTTTTTTAATAGGATATGCAGTTTGTTTTTTGGATTTTCTTTACTTTTGAAACCCTGTTAAGCTTATTGCACGCGGTCCTTTTTCACTAGTCTAATTATGTTTGAAATATCCTAATTAAAAAAAAAACTTTTTTCTGTTTTTGATTTTCGTAGAAATTAAATGAATTTAACCTAAAACACCTAAAAAGAAAAGAACAGCAGTTCTACAAATGATTTTCCGGTATTTTAATTACTCAACCTTTTGACCTTCCTAATTTGGTCGCGTAATACGGCCACTAACTTTTTGGCCGCTTACTTCACACCGGTAATAATCTATGGGTTTATTTCAGACTTTATCCGATTAATTTAACTAATTGCTAAAAACATAAACATTAACATTTGAAATTACCAGAGAAAAACTTACATACTTATAATAATAAAATATAAACTTATGTATTTACATATGAAATTGTTCTAGTGATATGCAATTAGGACAAAATTAAAAGTTAAGCGTTGAGCATTTTAACTAATTACAACATAATACCTATAATTTGAAATTTTACTTAACTATGGAGTCTTCCAACTAGAGATAAAATAAAATTCACTACTGGGTACTACCGAAAACAAATTGTTCGGAATGATGCCCTCGGCTATTTCCTACCATCGCAACCCTCGCCATTGGCAGGGAATACTTTCTCATACTTTAGGATAGAAATGGTCGCGTACAGTGCCGTTTTGAGAAACTTCCTTCCGCAAACGCTTGGGTTGTGGAATCAGCTCTCTGTCAAGGTTCTCTCTTAGGACTGCAGAACGGGGTTCTTCAAGAAAGAAGTTATTAGATTCCTGAAGGGACGGCAACGCGCGAGTGATACCCCTGGTGTTGCAGGCGTCCATAGGTTACGCTTACCTTTAGCGGACCGCAAGCTTGTTTGCCATCTTAGTAGTATAAAAAAAACATTCTAACGCAGTTTAAGAATCTTTCTTTAAGAATCAATTGTTTAGTTGTTTTAAATAATATTTTTTAAATTATGTATCCTGTTCAAATTTATGAAAATAATAATTTTTAATCCTGAATTATTTTTTTTTTTTTATACCACTAAGGTGGCAAACAAGCTTACGGTTCGCCTGATGGTAATATTTAAGGGACGATTCGTGGAGCCTCGGAGCGTTCTTCTTACAAACAAACTTTTGATTTTCAAGTTGTTTATGATATGAAATTGCAAAATAAAGCATGAAAAAACAACCACAAGAATCTGTTTTAAATCATAAGTTAGCAGAATTTTTATAGAAAATACTTCGTGCAATAAGTTAGCGATCCTTTTGTACTCTTTTCCTTGAGTCTAACACAGTAGTAAAGAGATTAATGACCACGGATATATGTAGAGTTAGTGAAAAATGAGACGTATTTCATTTATTTGTAAAGGCGAATTTATTTCTCGAGGCAAATGTTCAAATAGATGCAATTGGTATCCCTGAATAAGCTTAGGAATCCAGATTTTGTTAAGGTCCCAAAAAAGTAAAGTTGAAGAATGAATGGAGAAAAGCTTTAACAATTTATATTGTGATTGAGGGTTAAGGAGACTGATATTGATAGAAGTTTAAAAGGAAGTGTTGTTTATGGCGTTTTATAGCCACCACATAATCACTAGGGTCGTCGTAAGGATTTTTTTGGGCTCGGAAAAAAGAAAGTTTTGTAAAACTATTTCCGTCTTTAGTGCAATAAGGAAAAATGTTGTTCATTTACCTAGTTTGATAATACACATGCCAACGCGACGCACTGGCCGTCATACAAGAACCGTGTCTCTGACAAAACAATACAGCCGGAGAGCGCAATGTGGGCTGGTTGCTGTTATTGCGCTACAATGGTCATATTAAGAGTGTGCCAATGCATGTCTGCGGAAGCGAAATGAATATATACAGAAATGAGTACACAAGAAAGGGACAATAATATTTCCTATTTCGAAGAGATCGTTAAAATATCATAAAATATTTAAATTATAATATCGAAGTGATATTCAAATATTACTCTGTCACGATCTAGACTGACGTATAAACCAAGTTTACGAAGCAGCGATGGTGACTTGGCCCATAGTACAAAAAGTAAAAGCTGATTTAGATAGATAGATAATAAGATTTATTGAACACCTGGCGGTCTTATCGCTTAAAAGTGATTTCTATCAGACAACCTTGGGGTAGAAGATAATAACAAAAATGATCAAAAGTAGGTGAACCAAAATAAAGATGAAATATTAACAAATAAAGGAATATATTAAATTTCACTTAAATATATTTTTAAATAATATTTAGATACAATATGAATACATATTATTATATACATTAAATGAAAACATATAAGTAATACATAAATACAAATAAATATCATTTTATATTCTATGACACAGTGATCCGCTAATGTTAGTAAAATGTGTTTCCGAAAGTCGTTTAATAGTATTAAGAGATTGGGCTTTTCTAAATAATTAAGGCAGAAAATTCCAAAGTTTGATGGTTTGGACCGTGAAGGATTTGTTGTTAAAGTTAGTGGAATAAGCAGGTCGAAGCTTGGAATTGGAACTACATATAAATTAGAAATGGTCTTTAAGGTATGCATGCAGGTATAAAGGCAGAGGATACGAACCTAAAAGTATTAATAATCACTGCAGATTCTTATAATGTATTCACCTGTTGCTCAATTGTTTAGCATTGTTGTCAAAATATCGAAATTTCAGTATCACCTGTAACAAACATCGGGGCGTTTGTTTGCGATATTTATGTTATTTTTGCCACTTTATCAACCAAAAAATAAAACTTTAGACTCATGTCCGGAGGTGAGGTTTCGTTGTAAATCTGGCAAACTACCTATACATATTCTTTATTCATGGTATTGTGTGTGTGATTATTGTAATGTGTAACATACATGGTGTACACGAACGGTAAGTCGGTGGCAAAACTGGCATTATCAAAAGTGTGAAACATATCACATGTAGGATATTCTTATCCCAATAGAAAAACACTTTTAGACAAATAATTTTTTTATTAAACCTTTATCAAAATTTTAAAATCAAACTATTTTTTCCCAAAAAAAATAAGACTTCTTACTGTAGGTACCATTGAACTTATTTCAATCACAACATGTAACAGATACTATACAAAACATATATATGAATTTAGCCATGGATGTTTTAAGGGTAACAAATTTAAACAATTTTCCGCTGTGGCTGCGTCACGTTTTTGCGAGTCACTCACCGAAAAAGGTTTTTTACATTCTGCCATGACTGTTACAAAAACTGCTGCTAACATCTGTGGACACACATACGTACTTTAGTTATGTAGGTACGCCGAATTATCAGTACCACAATAATCTATGGGTTTATTTCAGACTTTATCCGATTAATTTAACTAATTGCTAAAAACATAAACATTAACATTTGAAATTACCAGAGAAAAACTTACATACTTATAATAATAAAATATAAACTTATGTATTTACATATGAAATTGTTCTAGTGATATGCAATTAGGACAAAATTAAAAGTTAAGCGTTGAGCATTATAACTAATTACAACATAATACCTATAATTTGAAATTTTACTTAACTATGGAGTCTTCCAGCAAGAGATAAAATAAAATTCACTACTGGGTACTACCGAAAACAAATTGTTCGGAATGATGCCCTCGGCTATTTCCTACCATCGCAACCCTCGCCATCGGCAGGGAATACTTTCTCATACTTTAGGATAGAAATGGTCGCGTACAGTGCCGTTTTGAGAAACTTCCTCCCGCAAACGCTTGGGTTGTGGAATGAGCTCTCTGTCAAGGTTCTCTCTAAGGACTGCAGAACGGGGTTCTTCAAGAAAGAAGTTTTTAGATTCCTGAAGGGACGGCAACGCGCGAGTGATACCCTTGGTGTTGCAAGCATCCATAGGTTACGCTTACCTTTAGCGGACCGTAAGCTTGTTTGCCATCTTAGAAGTATAAAAAAAAAAAACATTCTAAAGCAGTTTAAGAATCTTTAATTACTATTCAACGAAACCCAATCAATTGTTTAGTTGTTTAAAATAATATTTTTTAAATTATGTATTCTGATCAAATTTATGAAAATAATAATTATTAATCCTGATTTTCTTTTTTTTTATACCACTAAGGGGCAAACAAGCTTACGGTCCGCCGGTGTTAATATTTAAGGGACGATTCGTGGAGCCTCGGAGCGTTCTTCTTACAAACTTACAAACAAACTTTTGATTTTCAAGTTGTTTATGATATGACATTGCAAAATAAAGCATGAAAAAACAACCACAAGAATCTGTTTTAAATCTTAAGTTAGCAGAATTTTTATAGAAAATACTTCGTGCAATAAGTTAGCGATCCTTTTGTACTCTTTTCCTTGAGTCTAACACAGTAGTAAAGAGATTAATGACCACGGATATATGTAGAGTTAGTGAAAAATGAGACGTATTTTTCTTTTGTTACTTTGTAAATGCGAATTTATTTCTCGAGGCAAATGTTCAAATACAAGCAATTGGTATCCCTGAATAAGCTTTGGGCTCCAGATTTTGTTAAGGTCCCAAAAAAGTAAAGTTGAAGAATGAATGAAGAAAAGCTTTAACAATTTATATTGTGATAGAGGGTTAAGGTAAATCATTTACCTTTATGACTAGTATATGGACACTGATATTGATAGTAGTTTTGAAGGAAGTGTTGTTAATGGCGTTATATAGCCACTACATAACCACTTGGGTCGCCGTGCAATAAGGAAATATTTTGTTCATTTACCTCGTTTGATAATGACGACGCAAAGCACTGGCTGTCATACAAGAACCGTCTCTGACAAAACAATACGGCCGGAGAGCGCAATGTGGGCTGGTTGCTGTTATTGCGCTACAATGGCCATATTAAGAGTGTGCCAATGCATGTCTGAGGAAGCGAAATGAATATATACAGAAACGAGTACACAAGAAAGGGACAATAATATTTCCTATTTCCAAGAGAACATAAAAATATCGAAAAATATTTGTTTTAAAAGTAATATTCAAATATTACTCTGTCACGATCTAGACTGACATATAAACCAGGTTTACGAAACACCGATGGTGACTTGGTCCATAGTACTAAAGTAAAAGCTGATTTAGATAGATAGATAATTAGATTTATTGACAACCAGCATGTTTTCATTTACATATAGAGATTAAAGGTTGACAAAAGTATAAAATGAGGCGGTCTTATCGCTTAAAAGTCATTTCTATCAGTCAACCTTGGGGTAGAAGATAATAACAAAAATATATTTTTAAATAATATTTAGATACATTATGAATACATATATGCATAAAATTAAAACATGTAAGTAATACATAAATACAAATAATTATCATTTTATATGCTATGACACTTACAGTGATCCACTAATATTACTAAAATGTGTTTCCGAAAGTTGTTTAATAGTATTAAGAGATTGGGCTTTTCTAAATAATTAAGGCAGAGATTTCCCAAGTTTGATGGTTTGGACAGTGAAGGATTTGTTGTTAAAGTTAGTGGAATGAGCAGGTGTTTTAAAAAGATGAGTGGAGGGACGAAGCTTGGAATTGGAACTGCATATAAATTGGAAATGGTCTTTAAGGTATGCATGCAGGTATAAAGGCAGAGAACACGAACCTAAAAGTATTAATAATCACTGCAGATTCATATAATGTAAATGGAAACGTAAGTAATGTAAGTGTTTTCAATTTTTGTAAGAGATTTGGCTTAATTCAACGGTCAAAGCTTAAATTTAATCTCGTTTTAATGGCTTGACTAAAAAGTTCATTTGTAAGTCGTTTACTCGGCTACTGTTTATTTTAATAGCTACGTGATTAAAGTGCCCGGAAAAATTTGGCATTATTTAGATACTTATAGTGATTACTGGTGATGAATGAAATCATAGTAAATATTACAGCAATTATTGTAAAGTAAGAAAATAAATTAATTGTGTGTGTTGTTATTAGATTAGAATTAGCCGATAGTAGCAGTACCTATATTGGCAAACTTATTGCTAATAAAAACACATTTGCAGCACCCGTCTCACAAGTATTACGGGTTGTGTTTTATTGTGTTATACAGGACTTATAATGGTGCACTTTGTAATAAATTTTTAATGTGTGTGTTTTATTCATCTCTTATATAATTTTCTATAATTCAAAAATAATTATATTGTTTATAAAACAACGCAAAAACACATTTAAAACCCGTTTAAAATTGTATCCTGATTAATTATAATTAAAAATCACACTAATCGGTCTAATTAAGTTAATAAATTCTTTACCATAAAACCATTACGACATTTATCCCCAAAGGGTATTTAGTAATACGTTAACTGAAGCAACTATATTCCATCCCACAAACGTGAGACGTAAGCGGCATCATCGGCATCGCACAGGACAGTGCACAAAAAGTCAACAACTGAAAAGTTCACTATTTGTAACAATATTGGTTGCCCCTACCAGTCAGTAAAGTGCTTCCTGCAAGAAAAGTTCCTAGTAAATCAAACTAGCTCACGTAATTGTGCCGCCGACTCTTGTGTCTTCTTTCGCGGCTGAGTATTTAATTGTAGAAGTTTGCAGCTTTAAACGATTCCGTGTATAATGGCAGACCTTGGCTGAAACGTTAACATGCTATGCTGAAAATAAAGAGTCGATGAAATGAAGGTCGACAAGGAGGAGGCTGAAAAGAAGATCCCTCGCAGCCTAGTTGGTAGTGTGGCCAGCTGCTGTGCAGAGGTTGTGGGTTCGATTCTCACACTGGACAAACATTTATGTCATAATATAAACATTTGTGTTTGTCTTGAGTATGGCTGTATTTATGTATGTATTTACAAAAAAAAAGTAATATTTATGTATTTGTATACGTTGTCTGGTACCCATAACACAAACTTTGCTTACTTTGGGGCCAGTCGAGTTGTGTGTAATGTCCGAAAATATTTATTTATAAAAAAAAAAGAGTTTATGTAATAAAGGTAGAGTGTAACTCTTTGGACACGTTTTAATGATGTTGGGCACCTGACAAACAAACAAATATTCTTTATTGCACAAAATAAAATACAAACTTATGAAATGAATAATGTAAAATTCACAATAGGCGATCTTATCGGCAGATGGCGATTTCTGTAACCTAAACGAAAAGAGAGGAATAAATAGAAAATAGTAGGAAGTGCAATATCATACATAGACTACATAAAAATACATATAAATACTACATACTACTACTACATGTAAATTCTAAAAAACTTAAGTGCAACATGGTTACAATAAATTTGCATAGCAACATTAAAATATATTTTATTGTTGAGATTTGTATTTGTAATTGATTTTTTTTTATTACAGTGACAAGAAATGCGCCTTCACTGACTGACTTTCTTTATATGGTTTTTACTTAACTTGTGGTCGTTGATTTTTACTCCAAAGTAGGATTAGACCTATTGGACATAAAAAGCAAACTTTATTCACTATACCGGATTACATCGGATGTACTTGCGGCTATGGGCTTAACACCTGTCACGCAAGCTAAAGTGGTTGGCTGCTGCCTACATAACCCTTATGCGGATTAAATCGTTAAAATATCCTATCTTATTAATATAATGAATGTAAAAGTTTGTTTGCTGCTCGATCACGTCACAACGAAGCATCCGATTGAGCTGAAATTTACCACAGAAATAGTTTAAGATTCAAAAGTTTCCTCAGGAACAACTATAACTTAATTCCACTTGAAAAACCATCTACTAAATCGTTATTCTACACATTTTTGCAGTGTTCGTTCGGATTTTATTTGTAAAATGTTAAAGGCACCACGTGCAGTGCTTATGTGTTCCAACATTACATAGTTACTATATAATTATTTTTAGTTTCGTAGGTATTAAATATTTTTATGGAAATACCTCATCCACCTGATTTTCGATGTTCACATTGGTATTAGTATAACATAATACCTGACCTACATTAACTTCCCCAGCTATGATATCAAAATACCTATTTTGCAGAGTGTACAGGCCTCTTTGTTACTGCCTACCTACAATATTAATATCCTTAAAATCTTGGTAATAAATAACATAGTGTCATCGACAATCCTAACCGATTTTTGCGTTAAAATTCTGTGTGATCGATTTTTGTATTGATTTTGACATACTTACTTACTGGCGCGGCGCCGCCTGCGCTATACGCACCTTGCGAAAACGACAGATATGGACAAGTAAAGCTATACAAGTTTTATTTTAATATTAGGAATAATGAACGTTTTTCTATTCATAAAAAACTACTCCAAACAAAAAACTACGAACACAATAAAAAAGCGATCACCGGATTTGGTCGAGTCGTTCTGAAGAGATGCTTTGTCATACAAGTGTCAATGGATTTTTAATTATATACATTTTAAACACACACATTAATAAACGAGGCAATAATTACATAAAAAACTACTCGTTCATATATGTGTATTCGTATCTTACGCGAAGGAACAAGGATTTATGTGTGAGATTTACCTCGATGAGGAGTTTGCACAAACTAGTCTCTTAAGTTTGGACGAGGGGAATTGTTTAGATGAATGTCACAACTAAGATTACATGGACATTAAACAATAACTGGATGTGATAGTTTAAATCTTTGTGTGTTTGTTACAAAGCAAAACACGTTACATATAAAGTTGATGTTAACTATCAAATCTAGATTTAAATTACAAGTGTTGTTTATAGTTGACTTGGTTCACGCCGATAATCCAATTTAGCGCGAGCGGAGTTCTGGGGAAAATCTAGTATATTAAATCGAATAATATACTAGCTTTTATGAACATTGCATGGGTTTGCTAAATATTTATGCGCTGTGTGTGTGTCACAGGAAAAAATCTAGAATGTTGTTACAAATATAATACTACCTATGAAAATTGCAACAGATACTGGAGCCGTAGTTAATTTTGAAAATTGAAAACCTAACTGATTCTAAGTATAAGTAAATTGAAAAAAAAAGTTATAAATTATATAATAACATAATATTTAATAACAATATATAATAATTCAAATGAAACATCAATACGTGTATGTAAAAGATAAACTTTTTTAGTGTTGTGTAAGTCGTAAATAAAAGTTACTAACAAATCTAAATTCAATGATCCTACAAGCAGCAAAATCAATTTTGAAACATTTACATAAAGAGATTTCGCTAGGGACTGCTAAGCTAAGAATTGTTTGTACCATAGTAGTAACTGTGCAAAGGGAAATAGCAAAAAGATTTTGTTAGTAATTTAATTTGGTTGGCCGAAATTCAACGCATAAGTTTATTGAAAAAAGGCAGGTTGTTACATGTGTATTTATTTTCATGGAGAGCTGTATTTTTAGTTTTTTAATATTATTTGTGAATAATGTTCATAACAAAATATTTATGTGTGTTAATAATTTTAGTGCCATCCCTATATAGGTACGCTTCCTACAAATATATAGGGTTTTATCAGTTGTTAGATATATTCATTAAAAAAACTTCATTGTAATAAATTTAGAATTTTAAGAATAATGATCTTTTAAAATATATATATTTTGCCCGCGGTTCCACTCGACCAAAAATGGTTTTCGGTGTAGGATTTTAACGGCAACTTCTCTATTATAGAAAAAACCGACTCACGCTTGACCTTTTTAAGTTTACTTTGTCCTTTCTCGGGACTCAAACTATCTCCATGCCAAATTTATAAATCTTATTCAGTACAACGGTTTAAGCATGCAGAGGAAACAGACAGGCAGACAGACAGAGTTACTTTCGCATATGTTAATATGGATTTAATGTTTATTTATCGATTTCAAATTTGGTCTTCATTGCGAATCACTGCGACGTATAATCTACATCTACACTAATATTATAAAGAGGAAACATTTGATTTTTTGTATGTTTGTTACAAATACACTCAAAAACTTCTGGACCGATTTCAAAAATACTTTCGCGATTAGAATGATACATTATCTTCGAGTAACAAAGGCTGTATTGATTACTAGGAAAAAATAGGGATCCCAACTAAAACTTTAATAATATAACCCAAGGTGTAAAAAAAATTGCCATTAAATGTTTTTCATCGCATGCGCTGCGTAAACTATTTATGATAGAACAAAAAAATGATGTGCAATATTAAAGAACATATCAATATATTATATATAAAACTTTACATTACTATATGTCCAACTATTGTAGTTATGTGACTATAACTTCTTTTTTACATTTAAAAAGTTGATAGAAATGCCGACCAAAATCAGGCCATGTTATTCATACCTTTGTATTGATTCTTATCCAAATAAATAATTTAATATTGAAGACTGTATCGATACCTGTAATTTACTTCATGCATTATTCAATTCGGACATTCATTCAAAAGATATCACTAATTTAAAAATGTCAAGTTAAACAAAATACCTACTAATAGAAAACCGCGCCACGCCGTTTTCGGCTCATACGACGGTCGTTTCCTTGCTCCCTCCCTCCCTACGCAGCGGACGCAACTGACATTGAATTGAATATTTTGACTCTTTTCGAGGAAAAATCTTTGAGAATAAAAATAGGTTTATGGATAAAAATATTAATTGTATTTTGAAAAAAAACTACTTATGTCATGCATAAAGACACATTTACTCTACGGTTATCCCAAATACTTAAAAATTAAAATCTACCTGTGCGAAACCGGTACGGGCTGCCAGTACAATAAATTAAAAAAAAACAAAGGCATACTACCGTGCAGCCAAATATTTAAATGCATTAAGAAATACTGCAAAGACAAAAGGCGCAATTGGCACCTATAAACCTACTTTTATGCACGCTTACATGAAAAAAAATATTTATTCAGTGTGCGGCATAAGGCGGCAAACAAAAAATATACAAATATACTATTTATTTTCAACCGACATCAAAAAAGGAGGCGTTCTCAATTCGACCATATAAGTATTAATTTTTTTATGTTGATGATTGTATAAAATTTTGTTACGTGTATGGATGTTTTGAGTTTACGTCTTTAAATTCGTCACTGAAAGGTAAAAAATAAAAACTTTTTAACAAAAAAAACAACCGGCTTCCAAAAGATGCACTAAAAAGGTAAAAATAAGTACTTATTTCCAAAAATATGATCTGAATTACAATTGATCTAAATCAGGTTTCAAAGTTCAGGCTTTATATGAAAAATGCTACGAAGATTTTTATAAGTGGTGGGAATCTAGTAATGTGCCAAAAATATCATTCTTGGAGACTGTTTTATTGGTTTCTTTAGTATGGACAAATAAACTAAAATATTATGTTGTTTTATATAGAGTATGTAGCGTATGGTAAATGTTAAGTATCAAATTGACCATAATTTTATTATTTCTTAACTTATTTCCTTTAATATGTGTTTTTTTTTCAGTCGTAAATAAAATTTGGTATGCAACTGCACGAAATTGGTATTTTATTACTGGCGCCAAGCTATTCCATTATGGCGCTCATGTTGATAATACCTACATATCGTAACAGTTGCATAAATAGATATTATGATTTCGCTTTTGAATTGTACCAATTTTTTTGGTATATACTAGCACTAATACCAATTTTCATAAAAAAAAATTAAGTTAAACACTTTTGTGAGGGACTTGGTCGTTTTTTGGAGTATCTACTATTTTTGATTAGATGAAATATTAACTTTTTGGTCTGTGCACAGTAAGTAAGATCCTATCTATAGTAAGATAAACTAGTACACCTTCACATTACATAATACGCTATTAATTAATTCCCCACTACCTAGTAATTACGGGTAACTGCCATTAGAGAGCTCATCTGTGTACTCCTGTCTACATGCTGGAGTTAGTTTAAATTTCTCAGGTCCTGTTTAATTAAACGTTAGGGCCATAATCAAAAGCAATGGCTTCGGAGCTAAGCTGAGCGCTGCGCTGTGAGGAAATTATATAAGTCCCTGTGCATTACATATAATATCACAGCCAAAACCTTCATTTCATGAAATGATTGTTTGTAATATGTTGCGCTTTAGAGTATCTTGTTAAAAACTTTTATTACTGAAATTGTAACCAACTATATGTCTTTTTCCTTGCATAATTATTATTAATATAACATACTACGGTGGGCTCTGATACATCGTAATATATTTTACTTTGGAGTATCTTGTTTTAAACGTTCATTATTAAGTTTATTTCAAACGATAGAAACGATAAGTGATCTCACGCGATTACTTCTTCCATACTAAATGTATGAAAGCTTAAGACATCAAATTTTCGTATAGGTCCAGTATTTTCTATACCATTATTGATACCGTTGGATAGAGCTCATGAAACACCTTTGGGATCAATAATCAGTATTTCGATATCATGCATGGTTAAGGTTCCCATTGCATAATGAGTTACCGGAAACAATCAAAAGGGTGCGTACACTGTAAAAAATCTGTTTTGGAAATATTTTCTGCGTGAACTCGAAAAATCAATCATAAGTAATTGTTTTACTAGTTTTTTTATTCCTTTTCGTCGTTATCAAATACATTCCTATTGTGATAGATATTTTTGAAGTGAAAACTTCTTTAGCGGCGCTGTGCACTTTTTTTGGTATGGGTAAAAAATGATAAACTCGCGTCAGGTCACGTGTCCTAATCGTGGAATGCGTAAGACGGAAACCGTAATGCCACGCCTATTATAATTTTTATTTTAAGTATTCGCGATTATGAGTAGGAGTAGGAGTAGGTTGTTTGTTTGTTTGTTTGTTCGTTCGTTCGTTCGTTCGTTCGTTCGTTCGTTCGTTCGTTCGTTCGTTCGTTCGTTCGTTCGTTCGTTTGTTCGTTCGTTCGTTCGTCGTTCGTTCGTTCGTTCGTTCGTTCGTTCGTTCGTTCGTTCGTTCGTTCGTTCGTTCGTTCGTTCGTTCGTTCGTTCGTTCGTTCGTTCGTTCGTTCGTTCGTTCGTTCGTTCGTTCGTTCGTTCGTTCGTTCGTTCGTTCGTTCGTTCGTTCGTTCGTTCGTTCGTTCGTTCGTTCGTTCGTTCGTTCGTTCGTTCGTTCGTTCGTTCGTTCGTTCGTTCGTTCGTTCGTTCGTTCGTTCGTTCGTTCGTTCGTTCGTTCGTTCGTTCGTTCGTTCGTTTGCATGCACTTTTTTTGTGATGGGTAAAGACTGTTAAACTCGCGTCAGGTCACGTGTCCTGATCGAAAATTCGTAAGATGTCACTCGCGTTAGGACACGTGACCTTTATTTACATTAGTTTAGTT
Source organism: Apoda limacodes (assembly GCA_946406115.1). Classification (NCBI taxonomy): domain Eukaryota; kingdom Metazoa; phylum Arthropoda; class Insecta; order Lepidoptera; family Limacodidae; genus Apoda; species Apoda limacodes. Next base: position 13,283,419 of record OX291559.1, read on the forward strand.
CTTATTTTTAGTATATGGCGGTTATGAGTAGTACAGGGAGGTTGGATATGGGATTTTAATTCTATGACAGATTGAGCTGTCAAATGTCAAAAAAGTAAATAAACAAAAGTTATTATTTTTAATAAATAAATATGGATAAGAAGTGATGGGAAGTAAATAGCGAGTATGTGTTCACTTCTGCCGGCACTCCCGGAGTGCAACCCGTTTTTTTTTATATTAGTTTGTATTGAATACGTATTAAACTACACAGCATTGACTGATTTACGTAGACTATATTGAAGTGCAAGGATAAAGAAAAGTTTATATGTATTTTTAGGGTTCAGTACCCAAGGGGTCCCAACAAAAGCCTATAACTAAGCCTACGCCTTCTGTCTAATTTTACGTCTCACCTTTAGAGAGCTCTGTTTTTAGAATCGTAATAATTGCTGATATTTGCATTAAAATATGTGTTTTACAATGGATTTCCCTACAACATTCTTTGTAATAATAAATAGCAAACAAAAATTACGACGAATCCTCACATTATATTTAATGTATTTAATAATTTAATGTTTGAAAGATCTCGAGGAGAAATGAAGAAAGTTAAAATATTCCCATACTTTGCATTAGCAATTGAAACTTTGGTCCAAAATAATTTTACGTAAATTGTGGATCATTTTAATTTGAAACACTCTTTGACTTCAGAAAATTCACAGTAAAACACAAATAAAATTAACTGCCTGAGCCTACGGCAAGGGTAGCAAATTTTATTGCCTAGTAAATTGCATTAATTGGTTGTTTGTTTTTTTATTATGGGATATTTACAAAAAAAACCTTTAGGAATGATTTTATGGGTATAATGTTTATGGTTATTATTTATGAATACATTTAATATAAAAAACCGTTTAACTCCTATACAAAAAAGTCTCCTTTCTCTAAAGTTATATGCTCGTACAATGGTGATCGTAATCGGTTTCGAATCCAACACCATTGCCGCGTGCTTATGTATTAGGTACGTACCATTCCAATCCAACATCCTTCCTGGCGCTTTAGCTAGATGACATCCACTGAACTAACCATGTCGTCTGTTCACCTGGTAGAAGGCTGCCCCACACTGCGTCTTCCGGTCCAAGGTCGCCACTTTTGAATCTTTCTTTCTCATCGATTTTCAGTTGGATAAGCAATGTGGCCCAACCATTACCAATTCAGATGGCTAACTGTTTGAGCTAAAATCAGTAACTTTGGTTCTTCTGCGAATTTCCTTGTTGCGGATTTTATCGCGTAAAGAAACACTAAGCAATGTTTTTCTATAGCCGGCTAAGTGGGTTTCAGCTTATTCAAAAGGCCAACAATTAGAGACAATGTTTCTGTACCAGAAGTCATTATCATTGGCAACAACACTGATTGTAGACTTTTGTCTTCAGCCACTAATGTATTTTGGACGAAAAGATATAACGTAATTTCCCGAACGCTTCCCAACCGAGCTAAATTCTTCGGTTAACCTATTTCTCAATGTTGGACCTTCCTAAGTCGACTACTTACCCTAGGTACATGTATTCGTCAGCAACGTCAAGAGTAGCATTCCCAACAACAAAGCGGTAAAGGCGTGACATTTAAATTGAACAGTACCTTCGTTTTATCCATATTCATTTTAAGGCCAACCTGTTGGGACCCTGAGCTGAGCTCTAAGAGTATCAAGCTTAGGTCTCCAGCGATTCTGTCGTGACCACTATGTCGTCGGCATATCGATGGTGATTGATATACTCGCCATTTATGTTGACGCTATCCATTCTAGAGGCTTAAACATATCTTCCAACGCAGTTGTGAACAGTTTCGGAGAAATAACGTCTTCCAGTCTCATTCCTGTCTGCAGGGTTTTCTCCAAGGACTACAGTATGGGGATCTTCAAGAAAGAAGTTATTAGATTTCTGAAGGGTCGGCAACGCGCGAGTGATAACCCTGGTGATACAAGTGTCCATAGGCTACGGTGACCGCTTACTATCAGGCGGACCGTAAGCTTGTTTGCCAGCTTAGTGGAATAAAAAAAAAAAGTGGGTTTGTGTTCTACTTTTATAGCCGGACAGACATCTTTTCTCTGTTATACAAACACTTCAGCACTTCTATGTACCGATAGTAAATATGGCATCGCTAAAGATGCCAATTATACTTCTCTGCCATCATTGCCATAGAATGGAAAGGCAGATTTAAGATTTAAACACTATAAAAATTGTCATTCAAAATAGGATATATCATTCAGGTTCTTCCCGTGTTCGTCATTCAGCTTCTTGCCTTTTTTCTAACTTAGTTTTACAAGCTAAAAAACAATAAAATTTTACAAGCTAAAAAAAATAAATTTCAAATCCTACCTCAGTTGTATAATTGCAGCAAATACTTCGAGCAATAAATAAGCAATTCTATTGTCCTTTTTTCCTTAAGTCTAACACAGTAGTAAAGAGATTAATGACAATGAATGTAACATATAGAGTTAGTGATGAATGATACGTATTTTTCTTTTGTTCCTTTGTAAAAGCGAATTTATTTCTCAAAGCAAATGTTCAAATGGAAGCAATTGGTATCCCTGAATAAACTTTGTGCTTCACATTTCATTCAGGGCTAAAATAAATAAAACTGAAAAATGTATAAAGAAAAGCTCTATGTATTTATTGTTAACTAGCTTTTGCCAGCAGCTCCGCCTGCCCTAAATTTGGTTATACGGCAACTCCTTGATTATACTAAAGAAGTTTGTTATAGCAAGCTATAGCTGCAGCTATGGTTCGTTACAAGTACTACCGTGGGAACTTTTTATATATATAATATTTAAATAAGTATATATAATAAAATAAAATAAAGGACTTAAGTAATTCTCCTGTAGTAGCAATAAAGGACAGAGGACATAAAAAAGAAAACAGGGAGATAAAAAAAATATATTGAGTTGTAGGCTTGCATAATTTAAAATAATGTTTTTTTTAAACTATTTTTAGAAGCAGAAAGACTTAGGCCATCTCTTACCTTATGTGAAAGCGCGTTCCATAGTTAAAGATGGCTCCTCAGTGGCATCCGGATAGCAAACGTCCGCATAGTCTAGAAGAGGAAAAAGACGAGACTGTGCTAGTGAAATTTTGATTTTTAGAGGAAAAAACTTACTGTTTTACTAAGTTTGTTGACATTAACTGACCAGGAATGGTTGCTTGAGATGTATTAACTAAGGTTTTTGACATTTTCAGACAACGGTATATCTACGCTATCGAATGTTACCTCAGACACAAAAGGTTTTTTTACACAGGTTAATGAGTGACGACTTCCTATTATTATGCATTGTGTTAAGGCTGGGTTTACCAAAAGAACGATTGATTTTGCCCAATTTGAAATGTTCACCAGCCCCTGATTGATTTTTGAACAGCCACCTTAACATCTTGATGGTGAAAGCTATAATAAACTTGGAGATCATCTACATAAAGATGGTAGCGCGCAGAAATGATTTTGGTGACTGAGTTAATGCCAATAGGAAAGATAATAAAACGCTACTTTGAGGAACTCCTGCACACCACTCTGTCTTTGTTTCGCCAATTCGTTTACAGTGCAGTCGTCACCTAAGGAATGATGTAAACCATTCTTCTACTAGTGGAGATACCTTAAAAAACTGAAGGATGGCCAAAAGTATATCAAAATCGTCAGAATTGAAGGCGCTACTGAAGTCTAACAGAGTCAATAGTGTAAGATTTTTATTGTCCATCGCTGTGAAAATAAATGAATACATAAATATTTTTGGACATTGGGTACACACAGCACCGTCTGGCCCCAAAGTAAGCAAAGTTTGTGTTATGGGTACCAAACAATGGATAGAAATACATAAATATTACTTGTATTTTGTAAATACATACATTCATACATAAACACACCCAGACTCAAGACAAACACAAATGCAACATATTATGACATCAATGTTTGTCCAGTACGGGAATCGAACCCACACTCTCTGCACAGCAGCTGGCCACGCTACCAACTAGGCTGCGAGGGATTAGCTAATGCTGTGGCGGTGCTATGGGCAGTGCGAAAACCAGATTGATATAGACTCAATAACCCATGTGTGTTAAGGAAGATTAATAATTGATTGTACACAATACTTTTGAGAATTTTGGAAAGGATAGATAGAATAGAAATGGGACTTATAATTAATTACTGTCATACAGGATTTTTTTTCACTCTTCGGGGAATATGCAAGTATTATGAGTATTTAACTGTACGTGTGATAATCTGGGGAGTTTCATCCAAGATCAAATTTGACATATTGGAACAAATCTCAAAATTTCGTATCCATAAGATTTTTTAACTTCAGTAGTGATAGTGTTGAAGTTAAAACAATTTACAGGTTTTTGAAATTTTTTTAAGGCACTGAGAGTGAAAGGCTTAGTTTGAGAGTCCAGTGTCGTAGGAACTAAACTGAAATGATCATTAAGAGAGTTAATGTCTACATTATTGTAGGATGTATTATTTTTGGAGTAGCCAATCCCATTTTTTTTACAAGTTTCATTCCTGTACTGGGCTAAATTATTATTTATTTTTGAAGTAAAGATTAAGACATTATTATTAACTTTTATGTCATGTACATTACAATAAAACAAGTATTAATTAAAAGTAGGTATTTTGTATATAAGGGCTGAAAACAGGTAACGAGAGGCTAATTCAGAAGCCTGAGACTGAAGACTTTAATGACTCGAGTTTGTTATTCCTTTAGCGTCCATGTCACATACGATGTTTTTTATTATATTTGCAAGTAACTAAGTAAGTTAAATATAAAGTGTTTTTTATTAAAAGTACATTTAGAACTATCAAAGTTATAGTGTAAAAGGATAAACAGCCACCAGTGATTTATTAAAAAAAATATAGTTGTAAAATAATGTAAAACAAAAAATATTTTGCAGTCTTAGATTTAAAACATACTTCAGTCCGGAAATAGCAGCACAAGTAACTAAAAATTTCCTGAATGTAGGCCTAACGGCCCGCTTTTTCTGTATGTTTATAGACTGTTTACGAGCGAATGTAATAAAAAAGATACTTATTTACACAAATATTGATGCAGTCATCGTTCAAGCTCGCTATTACAATAATGGTGCGGCTAAAGCTTTCTTGTAAACACCATTCACGGGACCCAGTTAATATGTCTCATAGTAATACATACTTCAGGGTTCCGTACCTCAAAAATAAAACATGAACCCTCATAGGTTCACTTCGTTGTTAGTATGTCAGCAACGTGTGAAGGTATTAAGTTGAAATTAATTGAAGCTTTAAGAAAATCAAGCTTCTAAGTCAATGCAACTTAACAAAATAAGACCTTTTTGTCGCATAGTTTTGCATTTACATATAAATCTAAACATTTCCGTTTTCCTATAATCATGAAATTTGACACGATGTAAGGTCTTACATCACAAATGAATGAAAAAAACTTTAATCTTTATTTATAACCCATTATAAAAAAACTTCGTTGTAAAAATCGAGCTTCTAAGTTAATTCAATAAAAAAATGTGCCCAAAATACGGTCATTTTTGTCACATATTGTGACACAAATAATCAAAACCTATTTTTTTGGGTACTTCAAATGACCTAGTATCATAAAATTTAGCAAAAACCAAGATGTTGTATGTTATATTCTTGGAAAAAATATAAAACTGACAATTAAGTACGGAACCCTCAGTGCGCGAGCCAGGCTTGCACTTGGCCTTTTATTTTTACAGAATCAAAATGAAAAAATACACTACTGGGAACGGGAGCCAGCAATTTTGATTTTCGTTCGTGTTTTGGCGAAAAAACTGATTTTTTAATATTATTATTAGAAAGTTCATAATAAGGTTATTAAATTGATTACACTGTTTATTTTAACATCAACGTAATGATGAGATGAGAATGAGATAAAGTAGGTATTATTTAGATACTACGGTGGGCTTGGCTTAATAAAAAACTAAGTTTCCAATTATAGTACCTAATCAATGAAATTGTCACAGTAAATATTGTAGAAACTATTGTAAATTAAAAAACGAAATCTATCAAGTTTGTTGTTATTAGATTAGAATCAGCCTATAGTAGCAGTATCGATATTGGCAAACTTATTGCTAATAAAAACACATTTGCAGCACCCGTCTCACAAGTATTACGTGTTGTGTTTTATTGTGTCGTTGCTACCGGTTCAATGCATGTTTTGTAAATTGTAAAGTGCTTGTTAAGATTTAAACTTTATGTATAAACATATATTCTGGGCTTTTTGGGTGGTTTTTTTTTACCACTAAGGTAGCAAATAAGCTTGCGGTCCGGCTGGTGGTAAGCGGTCATTGTAGCCTATGGACGCTTCCAACACTTAGAGTAACACTCGTCCGTTGCCCAACCCTCAAAAATTTAATAACTTCTTTCTTTCAGAACCCATTAGAATACTGTACTATACTGTAGTATAACGTAGTACTGAAAACCTTGGCAGGGAGCTCGTTCCACAACCTAAGCGTTTGCGTGAGGAAGTTTTCCTGAAACCGCACTGTATACCTACATGAAAACTTTTTAACAAAAAAAAAAAATGGCGTAAAAAAGATTATTATTTATAAATTTTGTAGGGTACAGAGTGGAGCCCCCTTTCTAAATAACTTTTTTTTAAATTAATAATATTTTTTGGTAATGAATATTGTTATCTTATAAATCCGTTTGCTAAAGTAAATAAACAACATCAGCATTATGAAACTAATAAAAAAAATGAAAACATACAAAAGTGGTATCTACTATCTTCAACTTTCTTTATGGGAATCCGTATCCAAAGTGTAATAAGCGGGACCCTATTACTAAGACTCCGCTGTCCCTCCGTCCGTCCGTCCGTCTGTCACCAGGCTGTATCTCATGAACCGTGATAGTTATATCGATGAAATTTCCACATAAGATGTCTTTGCCGCTATTATAACAAATACTTAAAAACAGGATAAAATAAATATTTAAGGGGGCTCCCATACAGTACACGTGACTTTTTTGCTCGTTTTTGCACGATATTGATAACGGCAACAAGTAGACGCTTAAAATATTCATAGTTTAATAAGTTGTATACTCATTTGAAAAATAAATAATTAAATTAAAATAAAACAAATATACAAATATATCCCATACAACGAACGTGATTTTTTTGCCGATTTTTTTCTTTAAGTATACGTGTAAAAACTAATTCGTGGCTTGAAGTCACTTTACATAACGATACAATTAACTTGTGGTAAACCCTTAAAAGAATTTTAAACTGAAGTTTGTTCTTAAAGTTCTTAGTGCTTTTGTACAGAATTTACCCAGTAAATCAAACTAGCTTACATAACCGTCGTTACTCCGACTCTAGTTTCTGCTTTGAAAGTTTCGCAGCTGAGAATTTAATTGTAGAACTTTCCAGCTTAATGCGATTCAGAGTATAGTGGGTAGACGTTGGGTGAAACATTATCATGGCTATGCTAACAATAAATAGTCGAAGAAATGAAGGTCGAGCGCCAGTCTTTAGTTTTTTTGTTACTTAAGATTCCCAATAGACAGATTATCCCCCTCTGAGGATGAAAACCGTAAAGATATACCCACATACACACAACAACGTAGTAATTTTTTTTTAGGTTTAAAAAAAATCATATTGAACATAATTGAAATTTAGACTTAAAGTATAAAGTAAACTAACATTGTACTTATATGTATCTATAAAATTTTATATTACTTTTTAAACCATTATTTCTAAAGTATTAGGTAAATTTATATATATATATATATATATATATTGTGTATCTATTTATGTATTGATATGTCTCCGAGTCTTTGAAATAGGCAAACATTAGCTACTCAATTTTATTGTGTATCTATTTATGTATTGATATGTCTCCGAGTCTTTAAAATTGGCAAACATTAGCTACTCAATTTTCTTCTTTTCATAATTCATCTACCCGAAGGTTGTCAGGAAGAAATCACTTAGTTAGCGATAAGACTATTTTATATTTTAAAATGTGTATGTCTTATTTTCTGTACAATCCATACATAAATATTACAAATGCGAAAGTAACTCTGTCTGTCTGTTACTTCTTCAAGCATAAACCGCTTCACCGATTAAGATGAAATTTGGCAGAGATAGTTTGAGTTCCAAGGACTGGTTACATAGGTTACTTGAAAACGTTAAGTGTGAGTTGGTTTTTTTCTATAATTTAATGATGGAGTTTCCATTAAAATCCTACACCGAAAACCGAATTTAGGGCGGGTGGAACCGCGGGCAAAAGCTAGTAAAGAATATATTACCTATTATTATAGTAACTGACACAGCTAAAAGCTCTTCATAACACACTCATTTTCGTACAACGCATTACTCCCGAGTGGCTCATTTTTCTACCGCGCTGCAAAATTTTGTATTCTGACAAATTGGTACGCCTCTCGGTGCGGTTTGCATAATGTGAATGTTACATTTAATTTAGGCTTTGCTAGATTTTTTCGACAGGCTTGCAGGTCAGTATTGCTGATTAAACATAAGTACTAAAAGAGTCCATGTATTTTTTATCTGTGCTAATATTATGAGGTAAAATAAAGTTTTTGTTTGTATAAAGGTAATCTCTGGAAATACTAAACTGATTTTAATAATTCCTTCGTAATAAAAGGCTATAATGTTATTTTACAATACACTTGTTTATAAAGCAACGTTTACCGCACTGTTTTCAGCACCTTAATAGCGTCCATAACGTTCATTAATTGTACTTTATAGATTTTTCTGAAAATTTTTATCAATAAGAAATTATGCCTTTTTTTATTTTTGGAAAAATAAATGCAACCAGTTTTGTTGTCAAAGAACATAATAAAACTGTTAGATTTCATTAAATATCAACTTTTACAACATTATAACACTAAAATAAATATTCACCGTCCTTCAAGCTTCACTCGTGAGCTCTGCCTTATACACCTTCGTATTCGTCTCGAGCTGCAACCCACAACCTCGTCTGTAATGATTAACCTAGCTCACTAGTATCATAATATACTATCAATTTAATAATTCATTTCATACAGAATTTTTAATTAAGGGGCTAACATAAGTGAAATTAGCGCCCCCATTAGATTTTGCAATTTGTATTCATTACATAATTTTGAAAAAGTGCTCAAATAAAAGTTTGTAAGTAAGCTATTTTTAGAAAGTTTTCTAAGTCGCTATGTGTAGGCTTGACAGTTCATTTATGTTAAAAGCGGTCACTTTTAGCGTAAATGAACTTTCCAGTCTGCACGTCAATGATATTTAGCAAATAAAACTTTTTAAAAATTGCTTACTTGAACATAAAACTTTTGATTTGAGCACATTTTGATTATAAGTTTGTATTTAATGGAAATTAAAAAAATGTGGTGAGGACGCCACTTTCACTTATGTTAACCCTTAAATTCAAAAGTCGGAAGTGAAAAAGCATTTTCGTTTCATGTACAAAAGACGATCGCAATGAAGTTTGATGAATTTATCGATATACGATTTACTATTATTTACGCCAGTAACAATGAAAGATACTAATTCCTTATTTCTAAATATAAAAACCGTTATCATGTAACCGATCAACCAATTAACTGACTGACGATTAACTTACAGCCTTAACAAAGGATAATACAGACGGAACATTTAAAGGGTAGCATCCTTTGGTGAAAACTAAATAACTTGTACTAAAATTGCGTAATTCTATAAAAAGAAACAAAAAAAAAACATTAAAACTTTGATCAAAACAGTTTTGTTTAAATAAATCTAATTAATAGATTGATATTCTCGTACTATTTGCATTATGGTTTTAAAATAGTGGTTTTCTAAAAGATAAATTCATCAAAGTAATTCGTCACTGCTCCAAAACTTATTACTTCGTTGCGATACATTTAAACTTCTTGTATAGTTTAAACATTAAAACAATAATAAATCCACCGAACCCTATTAAACTATACCTACGGCTTATATGTGTGTATCTTTCACGAAGTAACAAGGATTTATGTGTGAGATTTACCTCGATGAGGACTTTGCACAAACTAGTCTCTCAAGTTTGGTCGAGGGAAATTGTTAAGATGAATGTCACAACTAAAATACCATGGACATAAAACAGTTACTGGATGTGGTTGAAAACAATAAAACCACCTTCAAAAACCCTAGTAAAAAGTAAAAAAGAAACCTTACGCAAATGGATATTAAGGTACGTACGTGTTTTCTTCTTAAAGTCGCATGCCAAAAAATAGTCTTTACTCTTGTAATATGTTGCGCTTTGGAGTATCTTGTTGAAAACTTTCATTACTGAGTTAATAATATTTCTTTTTTGTGCACAATTTTTAATTATATTAAAAAAAAGAGTCGGACCCGCGCACGTAGAGTTCCGTATCATTATCTATAAAAACGCAAAATAATCACGTTTGTTTTATGGGTGCCTCCCTCAAATATTTGTTTCATTTTAATTTAATTACTTATTTTGAAGTAAACATATAACTTGAATATTTTAACCGTTTACATGTTTGGGGTTTTTAAAATTATTACATGGTAAATGATTCATCTAAGTACATACTATGACAGATCAAATATAACACATGGACAAGGCAAAACATATTTGAATTTTTTGTAAAGTTCAACTGCATACAGAATAATTTATAATATTTATAACTTAAAGTTTTGACTGTAATGTAATAATGCTTCATAAATTGCGCAGCATTTCATTTTAAAATAGCTTCTGAATTTTTGTAACAAAATACAAAATTAAATTAACTGCCTATAAACATTTTCTTGTACCTGTAGTAGGCTAAGGCCAAAGACATTAGAGTAGCATAGACCGTGTAGTGTATCCAAGCCTTAGATAAAGAATTGTGGTAACTAGTGAATTTAAACTATGGTCGAGAGAGCTTAGAGGGAAATCAATAATATACGGCGTTGCATGGGGAGAAGATAACCAGGAGGTTAAACTATATGAAGAGTATCGATCGATAATTCATTAGTTACCTGATATAAACGCTGTAGGGTGCGAAAAGGATAGAAGAGTAGACTCAGCGCCGTTCACGACGCGACTCCATTATGTAAACTTATCGAATATGTGTAATCGAGCCATGGAAAAGGGGAGAATCTTGATCAACGGATAAAGAAATTAGTAAAATCGGTTTACGCTTTCGATTCAATTATGCGACTATTACTATAAAGTAACTGGCCGCTAAATGCGAGGCACGCTTGTACACGTGGAAGTAAAATAAAGAAGAAATTAACTGGCGTCGCGAAACCTAGACGGTATAGCGTGGTCAGGCCGCGTCTATCGTGGGGGAGGGGAAAACATTTATAAGCGATTGGCGTCAGTTGCGACACCCTTTTTCACTGACATCGCGGCGTGAGGCTGGTTGCATTCTGGTTCCTAATTTGAAGAAATCTAATACCGTCGCCGGGTATAACCTTGAAACCACTTCGCAGAGATAAAATTGCAGTAAGTGTCTTATGTGAGGACTGAGACTAGCAATGTCAGTTATTATTGATGGTTTTGTGAGGGACTTCCTTTATACAAATATGTTAAGACAGTGTAAAGGGGTTAGGTTGTCGCGTCTTAAAAGGGGTAAAGGGTCGGTAGGGGTAGGTTTAAAATGATTGACTTTTGGGGTTGGGTTTCGTCTGGGCTTGTTAGGTGTGATTCTGGCGTAACTTAAAAGATACATATTAAAATGCGGAGATAATTTGCTAACACTGTCGGTTATGTACTCTCTCTCTAATGGAAAAGGACTGCCAATTCTTTTAGAGAATCTAGTGGAGTAAAAGGTTCCTACGGGGATCGGTGTCATTTGACATGATGTTGTTAATTTTGTGTTTCTTTGTGGGAAAAAAACCCGTAAACAAGCCCTGATTTTATAAGGTTAATTATGTTTAGGGTTGGGACTAGTAAATTGTTACCAGACCTATGCAGGCGCAAGGTTGACGCCCGGTGGAGTAGCCCCCCCTTGTTGTACAGATAGTGCTGATAGGGTTGATTGCCTTTTGAGATGATTCGGTAGGATAATACTTGTGTAGACCCTGCCCTGTATATATATGTATATTCTTATTAAAGAAAACCCTACGCGAATCCTGACTAGCAATTCCTCGCACTGGCTGCAATCGGAGGTGAAGGGATTTACTCATACAATTCGGTAGGATAATCCTTGTGTAGATCCTGCCCTGAATATATATGTGTGTTTTCTAATTAAAAAAAACTCTACACGATTCGGTAGATGCCTAGTAGAATGGTACCATTCTGTTGCATGTAATTGACTATGTCACTATGTTAATGATATCTCTATATTTGCTATTTACTATCATAATAATTTTATTCCGAAATCCTGCTGCTCTGCTGTATGATAACCAATACGAGTAGGGACGCTCGGTAGGCCGAGGCGTGAACAAGGACAGGGGCACACACAGTAAGGGTTGTTCAAGCGGGACCTGACTTTTTAGAAGGTTAGGGAAAATCAGGACTAGGTTAACTGCAAGCCTCGAGAATTTGAGGGTGTGAGGAAGGGCTGACCGAATTCAGATCCAAGTTGGCTCCATTTCCACCCTTCGCCGGTGACAAGTGAGAAAGCTAAACTTTTAGGAAAATCTGACCCGGTTCTAAAATAAATGTATATATATATAATTTGTATGTTTTATGTGTCAGGTCTTTAATCTCATAAGATAAAGAAATTAATTGAGTGATATGTAGATAACAAAATTGGTTGTGTAAGATCCGGATTAGATTCCGTCTAGGTAATGGGTGGATAAAATTTAATGTGGGATTCTTTTAACCCAATCTCCTTAAGGAATTCATAGATAAATAAAAACCCTCAACCCCACCCATTGCTGCAACGGATAGACAGAAAAGCAACCTTGACCAAACTTTATTAACAGGCTATGAAGTGACGCTAGTGGGTCAGGATTTGTTCTATTCTTCGCCATGAATCACCCTGTTGGGAAACGTATTAGTATAACCATACACAATTCTCTACTAACTGACGAGGTTCGGAATTGTTGTATGGATGGCCGAAACGTTAAGTTCTAAACACCCAGAAAAGGGCAAACCCTTATTTGACCCGGCTAATGCGCTAGGTCCTGATTGTGGATATACCTTCCCTACAGATTACCTTAAGCATGTTTACTATGCTTTGAACTAGGCGTTCTGTCGCCATTATTACTTTAATGAACAATTTACCACATAACTATATATATATAATTGTCCTTCTGATCTAGGACCGAAAGTACTTAAATGGTCCTCTTTAATGAGCTATTGTTCACCCATTCTATTATTTCTTAGTGAACTTAGTCTCTGGGGGTGTGATTTAACCTTAAGGGGTAGACTGTAGTATGTATTCGAATAGTGAAGAAACGTTACCCTTAGTTCCGTAGTTAGTTATAGTAGTACGGTTATACATATGGTCGCCTACTTGTTTGCTACTTCTGCGGCGTTATAAATGTAGGAGTTGGTGGCGAGCCCTACTTTCCTATTTTAAAAATAGGTTAGGGCATAATACACGAAAGTTCAATGTTCAACTATCTATTCAATTACTAAACGACAGGAAAGGGGGAAGCCACAAGGCAAGCTAGTTTGACTAAACCTATCTACGAGTCTGTCCAGAGTTGGCTGTTATATACATTCTTTGCTAAAGGGTTCAATGTGTTAGTCAGATAATAGATGCCGTACATTTAATAACTACTTAAGGGCTGGACAGTAGTCAAGGCTTTTAGGATTGGTTAAAACCCAGAATATAAACCATTTATTTCCAATATTAATTTCAGTAAAAGGGCCTGAACAATCGGACGTACAAGTTAGACAACTTTAGGCTTTGTCTTGATTCGATAGTATTGCTTTCCATAAGCTCTCATATCCGAGTGTAGATAATCCCCATAGTTTGTAATCATAAACCCCATTCTAGATCTAATAGCAAAATTGGTGTCGTCCGGGTTGCGAGGTACTAAAAAAAACCGAACCAACGTATATTAGTCTAAGGATGGTTGAGCAGTACGTTTAGACTATATCCGTGCAAAGCGCCAATTTGCGAACTTCTGCGCATCACGTGACCCCAGGGACGACAGCTGATCACTTCGATGCACAGGCAAATTGTATGAAAATCTGACAATTTATTCTTTGATCTACCAAAGTGATTATTCTGTGGCGGGCCCAGCAATCCTGGATAGAACAACTTACGAACCCTTAAGGTATGGTTTTATATGCCAATTTTCCTGGACGATTCCCAGTTAGGGTTACATGTAAGTACACGTAAAAGTAGGTTTGGATAGAATTTCATACTAAAATGACTTTGTCAACCGCGCCCTCTATAAGGCCTCCTCGATACCTCCAGGATTATTAGATAGCTAACTAGGGTATCGATCGATTGAGTAGTTCTACGATTGGTACACAGATAGCGATGGTCACAGTGGTAAAATAATAATTATGAAGGTATGTGGACTTCCAGGTACGTTTAGAGCGAATCCATTACTTTACTTAAGAGGAAGGCTGTAGTTTTACTTCTGGGATACACTTACATCTAATCTGTTTGTTCGTCTTTACGATGTTTCTCCGTATACTTTTTTAAGGTTACTTAAGGGGTAGTCAGGGAAAATCGCAGTGGGTTTTTAATACATGTAATCTGTCTCGCTGGTTTTGAGGTGATTCCTCATATAACATTTTGGTGTATATTTCCACTTAAGGGGTCGTTAAAACCCCTGTTATTTGTATACTTAGTATGTTCATCTGTCTATGGTCTTCTTGATACTACATTACATTCGCCGTTCCACTTAAGGGTGAGCTAGGAAATCTACCGACAGATTACTTATTTAGGTTATGATGTTTACTTAAGGGGAAGATCGTGAGTATATCTGTGAGTGGTTTCGTATTTAATCTGTTAGTCCGTCTTTACGGCGATTCTTCATATACTATCAGAAGATTATAAAGTCAGTTAAGGGATAGCTAGTACGGGTAGTGGCAGGCCCCTTATATACTTAGGTGTTCTGTCCGTCTTTGGGGTGGCTCCTCATATACCGTTATAATTTTATAATTTTACTTAATGGGTCACTAGCGAGCTATCACTTGATTGAAATCCACTTGGATTAGTTATGTAGATACTAAATCTGTCGGCCCGTCTGTGGATGGACTTTCGAGTACTATTATTATAGTTCTATAATTTACTTCAGGGGTAGCCAGCGAGTGTATTTGTGAATTATCCTTATATATAATCTGTTATTTTGTCCTTACGGTGACTACACCCTTGTATTATTATAAGCTTTTGACCTCAATTAAGGGATACTTATAGAGTTTATTCAGGGAACAACTTTATACTTAGACTATCGGGTTGCCTTAAATTGATTCCCCTTAAGCCATTGTAAGATTATAATCCCTTTCAAGGGGTTTTAATGAGTCTATTGGTAGATTACTGGTTTAACTTGGGTCGTCTGTCTCTCTCTGAGGTAATGTCTTACATACTATTCTAATTTTATAATATCATTTAAGGGGTCGTCAATGATTTATTTATGTACTTAGTACGCCTGTTAGTATTTATAATGGGTTTCTATGTACTCTTTTATATCCATCATTTCAATTAAAGGTAGCTAGGCTTTTAATGATAGATCATTTAAGTAGTTCATCATAAATTCACCACAGGAGTTGTTAGTTGATTGATTAGGTAAATACTAAACTCGTCGGTTCGTCTGTATGCGAATTCCCTAGTACTGTTATAGCGATATTATAGGTTTATTTAGGGGGTAGTTAGTAAGATAGCTGTGGGTCCTCTATATACTTAATCTGTCAGTCTGTCCTTAAAGTAATTCCTCAGGTACCACTCTAATCCCATAATTTCATTTAAGAGGGCGATATAGGCCAGATAGCTAATTTCTGTAATTCTAACGTTGTGTATGTAAATGCACTATAAATCATTAGATAATGTCTGATACATTACTATGAGATATATATGTTATATTCTTCTTTAGTAATTTATACCGTAATGACGCCTTGAAATTTTAAATTTTTTGTATAAAATTTAACGTTATTACCGTTTTGTAGTCACATTTATTGACTTTTTGCTACAACTTAGAGTCCAAGCACTAGATAATAAGCTATTCTCATTATTTAACCAACTTTCATTACAAACAAAGGCAAAACACGCTTTAAAAATTTGCACAGTGTTGAAACAATGGTCAATTCCAGATTTTTTATTGCATTTAATACGTTAAATTAAAATCATTCAGTAAAGTAATGCACTAGACAAAAGCCAGTTGTATGACATATATTTTTTTCAATCCTTTAGATGCAATAGTTTAGCCACAAAATTTGCACAAAAACGGCGTATTTTTGCGCTCTAGCATATACCGCAGCCTTAATCAATGATTAATGATGCAGCCTTAATGAATAAGTCAATGATTTATTCATGTACTCGTTGTATCTGTTTGTATCTATAGTGGTTTCCTATGTAATATTTTATCTCCATTATGACACTTAAAGGGAAACTAGTGGGTTTATAGATAGATTATTTACATTTCTAAGGGTTCTTCCTAGGGTGATCTTCATACACTACTATGAGGTTACAATTTTACTCAAGGGGAAACTAGTGGATTTATTGATAGATTATTTACCTTTTAAGAGTTCTTCTTTGAGGCGATTCTCATACATTACTATAAGATTACGACTTTACTTAAGGGGTACGCGGTTTTGGAGTTTCATATGAGATTTCGTATACTATCATAAAGTTATAACTTTATGACCTATCGTGTTCAAGGGGTAACCGCGATATTACGAGGTAGGTTTGGAGTTGTAAGGAGGTAGCTAGACTAGTGATTAGGGCGGCTCAGTCTTAGGTACTCCAACCATGGGTCTACGTTAGGATAACAAACCACATATATATTTAATTAGGAGCTCAATTTTAGTAATTTAAATTCCGGTCTAATGCTAATTAGGACGTAGGGACTGAGCGGTTAAGGATTAGTTATTGACCAATGTCTTTAATGTAGGCATAAAGTAAGATTAGGGTTTTGTTTTTATTTCTTCATATCTGGGACTGACTGAATCCATACCTCTTAAGATCTTGGGTTATTATCGGTCACAACGAGGGGTCCAAATCGACAATAACGCCATTAGACGATCACAGCCAAATAATAATTATTAATTTTCTTTAATAATAATAATAACTCTACCTTAATAATAACATGAATAACGTCTTACAAATATCATTAACATCTTTAATAATAATAAAGGCAAATAATAATATGTTAGGATTACGTACGTCCATTACATATTCAAATTGCCGACCACGCCACTATACTCCACTTTGAGTTCAGAGTTTGGATTTAAATAAAAGAAATTTTATTTCTACTTTTTGAAGGGGGGGGTTACTACAACCGGTAAAGCAGGCGAAAATGTATGAGCCCCCGCTCACCGTCTATCGGCGCCCTCGCCGAATTCCAGCTGATCCAGCATTTGACACTGTGCCTTCGAACAAGAATGTTCTCAAGTTTTTAATAACAAAAGTCCGCCTTGCAGTATTTTATGGTACAAAATATGTTCGGCCTTTAATGTCTAAACCTGTGAACTTTTAAAAAACCATCGCTTTTCAAGGCAGTTCATTTTAAGTCACAAAAACTACCAAATGCACTATCCACTTGTAAGCACAAAATATTATTTACTTTTTTAGTTAAACTGTAATTATTGGGGCTAAGGAACAATATTATACAGCCGAGTTTAATGTTCTTTAAAATTTATGTTTTGAAAGTCAGCCTTTCATTTTAAATACCTTTATTTTTATGCATTCAAAATACGAAATAAATATTGTTTGAATTGTGGAAATTAGGATATATCTTTGAGATTTGTATTTTATCGGTTCACAGGTTTCTTCTTAAAAAGTAAAACTCAAACATAGATATTGGAGCTCATGACAACAAAAACATTTAAAGTCTATTTGCCGCTTTTACCGTTTTTGGAAATTTTGTTATTTTGCACAGAATGTTGGTTAAAAAGGGTTTGCTAAAATTTGCATATATTTTACCTCAAAATATTAGGAAAAACATATATCGTGATTAAGAGTAAGAATATATGTATGTTTGAAGACGGAATGACAGTAGGTATTCTATTTTGTTTTGTCAGTTAGTTTCCGAGTTTCACACGTTGTTTGAGATAAAAGGTATAGTCAATTTATAATAAATAGCTAGGTTATCTTTAAATCTATGTTTAAAGAAAATATCTGTAATTTTTATCTTACAAGTTTTTACTCTGCTATGATTATTTTTAAATTTTTTAAATTCTAATGTCTTTGGCTGAGGCAATCAAGACTTTTCCTTCCTGTGTGTTCTACCGCCTGTATAATGGGATGTGTTCTAAGGAATTGTTCGAAATGATGCCTATGGCTAACTTATACCATCACACCGCTCGCCATAAGCATAGAATTCATTCTCACAATTTAGAATCGAAATAGTTTCGTACAGTGCGGTTTCAAAAAACCTTCTTCCGCGTACGCTTGGGTTGTGGAATGAGCTTCCTGCCAAGGTGTTCTCTAAGGCCTACAGTATGGGGTCTTCAAAAAAGAAGTTATTAGTTTTATAGCGCGGTGCCTCCGGTGTTGCAAGCGTCCATAGGCTACGGTGACCTCTTACCATCAGGCGGACCGTAAGCTTGTTTGCCACCTTAAACTTTATCCCTAAATACAGTCATTTAAGGATAAACAACATTGGTTAATTTTTACGCTTAATGTTATTAAAAGTAACTATAAACGGAACGCACTTCTGACAAGCATTTCACTGTTTTTTTTATCATGTGTATTAGTTTCCATAATGTCAATTTTGCCACAATTTTTCATTAATTTATATTATAATACCTGTCTACCTAATAGAAGGAGTATAAAGTTAAAGTGAAAGTACAACTCTAATGTTGTAATGTCTAAAAAGATACACGTCCTATTTACTAGAGATCGCGTAAGTCGTTTATCTTGTTCACGCCTTTATAACCTCTTCTGGGTTAAGGAAGAAAATAAAGGGATGTAAAGAACATTATTATATTTTACTATAAAGACAAAAGAATATTTTTTTTTTTATTTATTTATAGGTCAAGTTCATCTATTCACTAGCTATGCACTTAGTTTAAACACATCCAAAAAGCGTTGTGGAATCCTTTCAAAACACGTTGTGAGTGTGACGAATATAATGACCACTGAATAAAAATCGCGTCGTCAATCTCATAAATACTCATGACATGATTTTGACCTCTACGTGTTGTAGTGATTTAGAAAAGCCATGAAGCGTGGCAATATTGGACATATCGCACAGCGCCATCTGGTTCCAACCTAAGCAAAGCTTGTATTATGAAAACCAGACAACGGATACAAATACTTTTATACTTTTTTCTGTAAATTCATACATAAATACACCCCGACTTGCAAAAAAAACAAATTTTTAGCAGCTTGGAATGTCGCTCTTATCGGTCCCTGTATGGTGGTTTATAAGCTCAGTCCTAGCCCTCAAATATCTTAAACCAGTAGCCCCAAACATTTAAGTTCGACTTGAGAGATGTTTTATATGTATGTATTAACAAAAAAAATAAGTAAGCTTTGCTTGTAATGTCCAACAACATAGAATAATGTATCTTAGTACAACTTTACAAGCCACATATTCATTTTGATATTGAATGAAATAATAATTGTAAATACGGTTAACAGCTTTGTCTTTGTAACTCGATCCATAACACTTTTCTGATGAAACATTTATGCTTTTTTCTAACGAGAACTATTTATCCATGATTTAAGAAAACAAGGCCTTCTCTTTCGAAGTGACACGCGCCTTCGTCATTAATCAGCCGTATCGTGTTTTCACCATGTTTGTCAAATGCGTTTGAGATGCAATTTTTTGCCCTCCTTCGGTCTCGGATGATGACGTAGTGTCGTGCCAGTCACGTGACCCTTTTTCTCTCGGAAAAGACTACCCTAGAGCTGTATTTTAATTTTATTATACTATGCTCTTTTATTTGTAAAATACGGCTCCGTGGCTCAGTGGGTAATGATCCAACTGCTGAATCGAGGGGCGTGCGTTCAATTTCCGCACAAGACGAACATTTTTGCGATAAATATTTGTATTTGTCTTCAGACTGGATGTTTTCTATGTTGAATATTTAGTACCTCGAGGACCGAGCTTAGCTCGTTTTTTTTAACAACGCCATATATTGTCAAGTAGCTTTAATGTTGCTGTGTCGGTTAAAATAATAGTATTACTTCTTGCCAATAGATGTCAAGAAAAGTCATATTTTCAGTTTATCATTGTCTAAAAACATGGGTAAAATGATGTTCTTTAAAAAATTAAACCTAGTTAGATCGATTTATCACACTCGAAACCCCCTGTATACTAAATTTCATGACAATCGCTGGAGCCGCTTCCGAGATTCAGATTATTAATATATATATATACAAGAATTGCTCGTTTAAAGGTATATTTATTTACAAAAATAAAGTATTTATTTGTATTTTTATCCGTTCTCTAGTTTCCGTAATGCAAGCAGTGTGTAATGTCTAACAATACTTATTTATTTATTATTATTACAATTATTATTATCCTACTAACAAAATTTTTTGATACTGATATGTGAACAGGCTATAACATGATATATTTTGTTTCAATAAGTAACCTGCGAAAAAACCACCAACGATAATGGTGAACCAAGTCGGAAAAGTCGCTTTTAGGGCGCTAAAAGTCCTGCGCTGAGCTAAATCATAAGCGATATATCAAACTAAGGCACTAGGTACATGGAGTTGCTGTATGAATCCTACGCTGATAAACGAATTTAGCGCAGGCGGAGCCGAAGACTAAAGTCAGTAAGTATATAAAATAATTATTTCAGGGAGTCGTGTCTAGATTAGTGACTTGACGTGATAAATTGTTTTTGTCGGCTCCCTTTATTCTGAGCTGACTCAAGCAGAAATTTACTAAACGTCAGATATTGTAAGATAAAAGCGTGAGCTGGCTTTATCATGGCCGTCTCATTGACTAGCCGAAGAGAATGTAACCATTACGTTTATTGCAAGCTACTGCTAGCTGACCTAAAATGATTTAATGTTTTCAAAGATATTATTAAGTTTACCTTATTCTTTATTAAAATGTATATAAGTTAAAAATTATTTTTAACTAGAGGTAAACTATAATATAAAAATTAAGGTACTGAGATAAGGTAATACTATAATATATTATTATTGTTAATATTATACAGAGTATCTCAAAATAATGAATTAATTGTCGGCTCTGTGGTTCAGTGAGTAATCGCGCGACTGCTGAATCGGGGCGTGGGTTCGATTCCAGCACAAGACAAAACATTTATATGATGAACATTTGTGTTTGTCTTGAGATATGTTTATGTATGTATTTACAAAAAAAATATATAAATTTATGTGTTTTGTAACGATTGTCTAGTATCCATAGAACAAGCTTTGCTGAGTATGTGACCAGTTTGAACTGTATGTCCAAAAAAAATTAAATATTTAAAATTCTGTTATTTCTTGAAAGTGGCTTTGCTATGTCACAGAACTGTAAAAAACTGTAAACAATAATATGTTCTTTTAAAATATGAATATAACGATTTATCAACATATACTGTACACATACAGTATAATTTAATAAAAGATAAAGAAGTAAATTTAGTAAAGCGCTGCTTTATATAAAAATTTTTTAATATTTATAAGTAAAAATCTATTTATTTGTACCACCATTTGTACTTATTTCCATTAGAATGTACCAGCAGTTTCATTTCAGTAACTACAAAATAGATTACATCACGCCCTCAGGCAGTACGTGCTGGTGTTTTTAGATAGTGAAAATTTCATTTTCGTGTTTAACAGTGCTGACATCAACATGATGTGCTAACGTCGGACTCAGCAGTTATTTGAAACATTCTTATTATACTGAGTCTTGTGTTGCTTGTGATATGTGGTGTCATAGTAGAGAATTAATGTTTAGTATAAAATTGCGAATAGTATTCACACTAATCGCAAACACACACAGTTCATTGTTTGTTTATTTCACACCACTGGCTTAATTTTGTAAACGCCATAGACTTCGAGTTCCTACGGACTTTACGTGATAAGAAAAATACCTAAAAATTATTTTATTACAAAATAGTGTGAGAAAGAAGAAATGTTCATTTATTGATTCTATTTTCTGTGATGTAATAATGAATGTACTAAAACCTGCTAATATTATAAATGTGAAAGTTTTTTCCTTGTAACTCAATCACGCTGCAAGGAAGCATCCACTTGAGCCAAAATTAAAAGACACTTTAAAAATAAGTAATTAAATAAAAATAAAAAATTAAGAACGTGATTTTTTTGCCGTTTTTATTGATAATGGTACGGAACCCTTGATGCGCGAGTCCGACTCGCATTTGTCCGATTTTTTGAAGTTAACAATTCGTGGCTTGACGTCACTTAACGTAACGATGCGTAAATGACATTTAACTTGTGGTTAACCCTTAAAAGAATTTTAAACTGAAGTTCTAAAAGTTTTTAGTGCTTTTGTACAGAATTTGCCCAGTAAATCAAACAAGCTTACATAACCGTCGTTACTCCGACTCTAGTTTCTGCTTTGAAAGTTTCTCAGCTGAGAATTTAATTGTAGAACTTTGCAGCTTAATGCGATTCAGAGTATAGTGGTAGACGTTGGGTGAAACATTATCATGGCTATGCTAACAATAGATAGTCGAAGAAATGAAGGTCGAGCGCCAGTCTTTAGTTTTTTTTGTTATATAAGATGCCCAATAGTGATTTGCCGAATGTTGGTGTGTATCCAGTCACAGATTATCCCCCTCTGAGGATTAAAACTGTAAAGATATACCCACATACATACAACCACGTAAATATATTTGATCTAGACGCATAATCATATTTAGACGGAAAGTATAAAGTAAGTTTAAATTGTACTTTTATGTATCTATATAATTTTATATTATTTTATACTATTATTTCTAAAGTATCGGGTAAATATTTATATCATATAATATATGTATATATTGTGCATCTATATATAAATTGATATGTCTCTGAGTCCTTAACCTTAGCCATTCAATTTTCTTCTTTTCACAATTTTAATTCCCAAAGGTTGTCTGAAAGAAATCACCGATAGCACTGCCTTCTTAATCTAGCTGTTTCATATTTTATAAATTGTAAGTCTTATTTACTGTGCAATCTATATATGAATATTACAAATGCCGAAGTAACTATGTCTGTCTGTTACTTCTTCACGCATAAACCGCTTCACCGATTAAGATGAAATTTGACAAAGAAATAGTTTGGGTACCTCAGGCACCGGTAACCTATGTTACTTGAAAACGTCAAGTGTGAGTTGGATATTTAAGAATTTGCCGTAGAAATCCTACACCGAAATCAGAATTTAGGGCGGGTGCGAACCGCAGGCAAAAGCTAGTAAAGAATATACTACCTATTACTATAGTATAACTGACACAGCTAAAAGCTCCTCATAACAAACTCATTTTCGCACAACGCATTACTTCCGAGTGGCTCATTTTTATACCGCGCTGCAAAATTTTGTATTCTGACAAATTGGTGCTCCTCTCGGTGCGGTTTGCATAATGTGAATATTACATTTAATTATGCTTTGCTAGATTTTTTCGACAGGCTTGCAGGTCAGTATTGCTGATAAAACATAGGTGCTAAAAGAGTCCATGTATTTTTATTATGTTTTATGAGGTAAAATAAAGTTTTTGTTTATAATTTAATAAAATTCCTTTCTTTTAATTCCTCCCTAATAGAAGGCTATAATGTTATTTTTTAATACACTTGTTCATAAAACAGCTTTCACTGCACCGTTTTAAGCATCTTAATAGCATCCATTACGTCAATTAATTGTATTACTTTATAGATTTTTCTTAAAATTTTAAGCAAGAAGAAATTATGCCTGTTCTTATTTTTTACACACACTAATATAAATATTCGCTGTCCTTCAAGTATGTTGAAAATAGTGTATGACACTCGTGAGCTCTGCTCAATACACCTTTTGTATTCGGCTCGAGCTGCAACCCACAACCTCGTCTGTAATGAGCAACCTAGCTCACTTTTATCATAATGTACTATCAATTAAATACAGAATTTTTAATTAATTCGAAAGTCGGAAGTAACTAAGTATTTCGCTTCATGTACAAGAGACGATCGCAACGAAGTAATAAGTTTTGAAACAGTAACGAATTACTTTGATGAATTTATCGATATACGATTTACTATTATTTACGTCAGTAACAATGAAAGATACTAATTCCTTATTTCTAAATATACAAAACCGTTGTCATGTCACCGATCAACTAATAAACTGACTGACGATTAACTTACAGCCTAAACAAAGAATAATAGAGACATAACATTTACAGGGTAGCATCCTTTTTTGAAAACTTAATTACTTAGTACTAAAATTGCGTATTGCTATAAAAAGAAACAAAAAAAAAACATTAAAACTTCGATCAAAACAGTTTTCTTTAAATAAATCTAATTAACAGATTGATATTCTCGTACTAATTTGCATTATGGTTTTAAAATAGTGGTTTTATAAAAGATAAATTCATCAAAGTAATTCGTCACTGCTCCAAAACTTATTACTTCGTTGCGTGAACTAAATTACTTAGTACTAAAATTGCTCAATTCTATAAAAAGAGACAAAAAAACATAAAAAATTCGATCAAAACAGTTTTATTTAAATAAATCTAATTAACAGATTGATATTCTCGTACTAATTAGCATCATGGTTTTATAATAGTGGTTTTATAAAAGATAAATTCATCAAAGTAATTCGTCACTGCTCCAAAACTTATTACTTCGTTGCGTGAACTAAATTACTTAGTACTAAAATTGCTCAATTCTATAAAAAGAGACAAAAAAACATAAAAAATTCGATCAAAACAGTTTTATTTAAATAAATCTAATTAACAGATTGATATTCTCGTACTAATTAGCATCATGGTTTTATAATAGTGGTTTTATAAAAGATAAATTCATCAAAGTAATTCGTCACTGCTCCAAAACTTATCACTTCGTTGCGATACATTTTACTTGTATAGTTTAAACATTAAAACAATAATAAATCCACCGAACCCTATTAAGCTATACCTACGGCTTATACGTGTGTATCTTTCACGAAGTAACAAGGATTTATGTGTGAGATTTACCTCGATGAGGAGTTTGCACAAACTAGTCTCTTAAGTTTGGTCGAGAGAAATTGTTAAGATGAATGTCACAACTAAAATAACAAGGACATTAAACAGTTACTGGATGTGGTTGGAGTTTTTGTAACAAAAAAATAAAACCACCTTCAAGACCCTAGTAAAAAGTAAAAAAATAAACCTTACGCAAATGAACATTAAGGTACGTACGTGTTTTCTTCTGAAAGTCGCATGCCAAAAAAAAAGTCTTTCATTTTAACTGTAATTTTTATTGTAAATTTTAATTTATATTTTTAGTTTTTTTGTGGAGATTTACTTTTTATTATAAAAAAAACACTGGCTATAGATGTAGTACGTTTATATGCAGTAAATTTTATTTTTATTAAACTATTTTTTCTATGTTTTCTGTTTTTTGACAAAGTTATGGTCTTAGTTTTTTAAAATCTAATGGCAGTTTGATTTTATAATTTATAGCTTTTGTTATTTGGAAAATTTAACCCTCTAGTTATCATTTGCTGATTCTATAAAGATTCCGTCATTCCCTGCCGCTTTTTCAGTCTTAAGTTCTTGTAGTGCTTTTTCGAATGCAGCCCTTATTAATTCTGGACCTCTCATATCTGCACCTACGTCGTCTTCATCTTCAATATCATCTTCGGGCGAAAGGCCTGTAATTCGTTGAATCGTATCTATCGCCCTTTTTGCACATTCACAGTCTTCCATGAAGACAGAAATTGCCTAGTGTGTTAGGAAAGCGCGAAGATGGCACCGACCCCAAAAAAAAGTTGGAATATTTACTTCAGAAGTTTTCGAAGTTAAAACTTTTATTTTTCCTTTTCTATTTATTAATTAAATAAGCACAGTTTTAAAGTCTGTGTTTAATTTTATTAATTTTTTTTTTATTTATTAAATTTCAGTTGTAATTGAAACTACTTTTTCATTCAAGTACATTTACATAATTATTTCTTTGTCTTTTCCGTGTATTTTTAGGTTAAATTATAGTATCTATTATGATTCACGAAGTGTTGCCATATAACCATTACGCCACTTAATGAAATTTTCATCGAGATTGTTGAGCTAGAGCCTAACTGCATGCAAACATCAAAACAACATGATTTAGAATTACGCTATTAAGCTAACGACACGTAATTCTCGTGACTGATTCACATTTTACCCTCTATCTCAAAAACTATAACACTGATTTTGATAAAACTTGCACTGTTATCTAAGTTGGGCTCTACCTAGTCCAACTAAAGATTTTGTGGCAATTCGACGCGGACAAACATATATATATATACACTGAGAAAATTCTGCACACATGTTAAAAGGCTGGTATAGACTAACACTTAATTTAATTAAAAGTAACTATAAACGAAACGCACTTCCGACAAGGATTTGACTGTTTTATAGGGTTTCGTACTCAAAGGGTAAAGAACGGGACCCTAGTACTAAGACGCTGTCCGTCCGTCCGTCTGTTACCAGGCTGTATCTCATAAACCGTGATAGTTATAAAGTTGAAATTTTCAGAGATGTATTTCTGTTGCTCCTATAACAATAAATACTAATAGGAACAGAATAACATAGATATTTAAGGGGGCTCCCATACAACAAACGTGATTTATTTGCTATTATTTGCTCGATATTGATAACGGCAACCGATAGATGCTTGAAATATTCACAGAATATTTAGTTATATATTCACTTAAAAAATAAATAATTAAATTAAAATAAAACAGATATTTAAGGGGGGCTACCATACAACAAACGTGATTTTTTTGCCGTTTTTATAGATAATGGCACGGAATCCTTCGTGCGCGAGTCTGACTCGCACTTGGCTGATCTTTTATTATCTGTATTATAGTTTCCATAATGTCAATTTTGTCACAATTTTGAAATTTTTTGGTATAGTTCTTGCATTAATTAATATTATTATACCTGCCTACCTAATAGATGGACTTTAAAGTTGAAGTGAAAGTACAACTGTATTGTTGTCATGTCTGTCACAAAAAAAGATATGCGTCCTATTTACTAGAGATCGCGTAAGTCGTTTATCTTGTTCACGCCTTTATAACCTTTTCTGGGTTAAGGAAGAAAATAAAGGGATGTAAAGAACATTATTCTATTTTACTACAAAGACAAAAGAATATAATTTTTTTTATTTATTAATAGGTCAAGCCAATATATGCACTAGCTATGCACTTAGCATAAAAAAATCCGAAAAATACGTCCAAAAAGCGTTGTGGACCTTTTAAAAAACCTAAAATGCGTTATTCGTATTAGAGATCTTTTATAAAACTAACCATAACGTGTTGTAAGTGTGACGAATATAATTACCACAGAACAAAAATCGCGTCGTCAATCTCATGAATACTCATGACATGATTTTGACCTTTACGTGTTGTAGTAATTTAGAAAAGCCATGCAGCGCGGCCATTTTGGACATATCACACAGCGCCATCAGGCTCCAAACTAAGCAAGCTTGTATTATGAAAACCAGACAAAGGATACAAATACTTACATACTTTTTTTGTGATTTCATACATAAATACACCCAGACTTAAGACAAATGTTTATCACATCGAACCCACGCCCTCTGCACATCAGCCGGCCACCAACTAGGCTGTGAAGGAGTCAAATTTTTTTGCCAAATAGATTTTTTTTCTGAATGACTACTGCAGTTGGCTGATGCAGCAATTACTGATCCACCGGGCTTTTCGGGCGAGACTCTGATAGAGTCTCAGCCCATATAGCGCCCAACGCTCAAGCCTCAGCTTGGGTTGTCGCTCTTATCGGTCCCTGTTTGGTGGTTTATAAGCCGAGTCCTAGCCCTCAAATATCTTAAACCAGTAGCCCCAAACATTTAAGTTCGTTTTGAAAGGTGTTTTGTATGTACGTATTAACAACAAAAGTATATATAAGTATTTGTATCCGTTGTCTGGTTTCCATAAAACAAGCTTTGCTTAGTTTAGGACCCGATGGCGTTGCTTGTAATGTCCAATAACATAGAAAAAATGTATCTTAGTACAACTTTACAAGCCACGAATTCATTTTGATATTGAATGAAATAATAATTGTATATACGGTTAACAGCGCTTGTCTTTGTTACTCGATCCATAACACTTCTCTGATGAAACATTTTCTTACATCTATACATATTATTATATGTAAAACTGGGCGTACTTTGTCTGTCTGCCAGTTTATGCTTTTTTCTAACGAGAACTATTTATCCATGATTTAAGAAAACAAGGCCTTCTCTTTCGAAGTGACTCGCGCCTTCGTCATTAATCAGCCGTATCGTGTTTTCATCATGTTTGTCAAATGCGTTTGCGATGCAATTTTTTGCCCTCCTTCGGTCTCGGATGATGACGTAGTGTCGTGCCAGTCACGTGACCCTTTTTCTCTCGGAAAAGACTACCCTAGTGCTGTATTTTAATTTTATTATACTATGCTCTTTTATTCATAAAATGCGGCTCCGTGGCTCAGTGGGTAATGATCCAACTGCTGAATCGAGGGGCGTGCGTTCAATGTCCGTACAAGACGAACATTTTTGCGATAAATATTTGTGTTTGTCTTGAGACTGGGTGTTTTCTATGTTTAATATTTAGTACCTCGAAGACCGAGCTTAGCTCGTTTTTTTTAACAGCGCCATATATTGTCAAGTAGCTTTAATGTTGCTGTGTCGGTTAAAATAATAGTATTACTTCTTGCCAATAGATGTCAAGAAAAGTCATATTTATTTTTTTCACGGGATAAAATGATGTTCTTTAAAAAATGAAACCTAGCTAGATCGATTTATCGCCCTCGAAACCCTCTGCATACTAAATTTCATGACAATCGCTGGAGCCGCTTCCGAGATTCAGATTATTAATATATATTGATATATATATGTATATACATATATACAAGAATTGCTCGTTTAAAGTTATAAGATGTATTTACAAAAATAAAGTATATATTTGTATTTTTATCCGTTCTCTAGTTTCTGTAATACAAACAGTGTGCGTAATGTCTAACAATACTTATTTATTTATTATTATTAAAATTAGTATTATCCTATTAACATGTTTTTTTTGATACTGATACGTAAACAGTATATTTTGATACGTATATTTTGTTTCAATAAGTAACCTGCGAAAAAACCACTAACAAATCAGAAAAGTCGCTTTTAGGGCGCTTAAATGTCTTGCGCTAAGCTAAACCATAAGCGATATATCAAACTAAGGCACTAGGTACATGGAGTTGCTGTATGAATCCTACGCTGATAAACGAATTTAGCGCAGGCGGAGCCGAATACTAAAGTCAGTAAGTATATAATATAATTATTTCAGGGAGTCGTGTCTAGATTAGTGACTTAACGTGATAAATTGTTTTTGTCGGCTCCCTTTATTCTGAGCTGACTCAAGCAGAAATTTACTAAACGTCAGATATTGTAAGATAAAAGCGTGAGCTGGCTTTATCATGGCCGTCTCGTTGACTAGTCAAAGAGAATGAAACCATCACGATTATTGCAAGCTACTGCTAGCTGACCCAAAATAATTTAATGTTTTCAAAGATATTATTAAGTTTACCTTATTCTTTATTAAAATGTATATAAGGTAAAATGTATTAATAACTAGAGGTAAACCATAATATAAAAATTAAGGTATTGAGATAAGGTAATAGTATAATGAATTATTATTGTTTATATTATACCGAGTATCTCAAAATAATAAATTAATAGTCGACTCCGTGTTGCAGTGGGTAATCGCCCGACTGCTAAATCGGGGCGTGGGTATCGATTCCAGCACAAGCCAAAACATTTATATGTTGAACATTTGTGTTTGTCTTAAGATATTTTTATGTATGTATTTACAAAAAAATTATATAAATGTATGTGACTTGAAACGATTGTCTAGTATCCATAGAACAAGCTTTGCTGAGTATGTGACCAGTTTGAACTGTATGTCCAAAAAAAATTAAATATTTAAAATTCTGTTATTTCTTGAAAGTGGCTTTGCTATGTCACAGAACTGTAAAAAACTGTAAACAATAATATGTTCTTTTGAAATATGAATTTAACGATTAATCAACATATACTGTACACATACAGACGTAAATTTAGTAAAGCGCTGCTCTATATAATTTTTTTTTAATATATATAAGTAAAAATCTATTTATTGGTACCACCATTTGTACTTATTTCCATTAGAATTTACCAGCAGTTTCATTTCAGTAACTACAAAATAGATTACATCACGCCCTCAGGCAGTACGTGCTGGTGTTTTTAGATAGTGAAAATTTCATTTTCGTGTTTAACAGTGCTGACATCAACATGATGTGCTAACGTCGGACTCAGCAGTTATTTGAAACATTGTTATTATACTGACTCTTGTGTTGCTTGTGATATGTGGTTATCATAGTAGAGATTTAATGTTTAGTATAAAATTGCGAATAGTATTAAAAATAAATTATTTATTAGAGGCATAAACAACACACACATACACTCACAATCGACTCGTGTGTTGCTTGTGATATGTAGTGTCATAGTAGACATTTAATGTTTAGTATAAAATTGCGAATAGTATTCAAACTAATCGCAAGCACACACAGTTCATTGTTTGTTTCTTTCACACCAACGGCTTTATTTGGTAAACGCCATAGACTTCGAGTTCCTACGGACTGTAGCCTTACAAAATTGGCCACACTTTAGAAAGGTACAAATCTAATATGCTGCATGCAAATATCTGTATCTTCTCTCTCTCTCTGTTAAATAAAAATAAAAATAAAACGTTAGAAACCCTGTAAAGCACAAAAAAGCTTGAAAACAGTGCCACCTATCCTAATATAATGTAATGAAAGCGAATGAACTACGAACTCCTCGAAGTAGCGTTTAATTCATATTCCTCTCATGAACGAAACGGAGTAAGGTAATGTGAATGTCCGATATAACTACTAGAGTTTTCATAATAAGGCAGTTTACGTGACAATAAAAAAACCTAAAAGTGATTTTATGACAAGATGGTGAGAGAAAGAA
The DNA here is from genome assembly GCA_946406115.1 of Apoda limacodes. Taxonomy (NCBI): domain Eukaryota; kingdom Metazoa; phylum Arthropoda; class Insecta; order Lepidoptera; family Limacodidae; genus Apoda; species Apoda limacodes. The sequence goes on from OX291559.1 coordinate 13,314,544, forward strand.
AAAAGTTTTATTTATTGCTTCTATTTTCTCTGAAGTAATAATGAGTGTATTTACTACTTAAAACGTACTAATATTATAAATGTCAAGTTTTTTCCTTGTTGCCCTATCACGCTGCAAGGAAATTTGAAACAGAGATAGTTGTAGAGATGGCTTTGAGTCCAGAAAATTTAAAAGTTTCCGCGGGAAAAACTAACCGAATCTAACATGAAACAACTATAGCTGCAGCTATAGCTTGCCATTGCAAACTTAAGTAAGTAGTAAAACCCTGTTTTATAAAGTTTATAAATTCAAATATTCAATATAAATTCATATAGGATATTCCATAACGATTGATATATTATACAACATCGCGTCCTAAGAGTGAAAATAGCTCAATGGACGCGACATTGTATACCTATGTAACACAAGTCTTCATACGTCTCTGTTCCATCGGAGCATTAGCTACCCTAACCGTGGGAAAGGCCGATTTGGGCCATCGTCCGCACGCGAGCCCATTGCGGATTGAAAATTTTACTTATTTTTGACGTATGCAGATTTCGTCACAATATTTTCCTTAACCGACCTTTGTTACTTCTTTATTCACGGCAGCCGATCCGATATACCGCTGTGAGTGTGAGCGGCCAAAAAGTTAGTGGCCGTATTACGCGACCAATTAAGGAAGGTCAAAAGGTTAAGTAATTAAAATACCGGAAAATCATTTGTAGAACTTACTGTTCTTTTCTTTTTAGGTGTTTTAAGTTAAATTCATTTCATTTTTACAAAAATAAAAAACAGAAAAACAGTTTTTTTTTTAATTAATTTTTTTTAATTCCAAACATAATTCAACTAGTGACAATGGACCACGTGCAATAAGCTCAATAAGGTTTCAAAAGTAAAGAAAATTTAAAGATAAAGTTTTAAACTTAATTTTAGAGCTAAAAATGCCAAATAATATCAAAAGAAATGACAATTCAGCTTAGACTAGGTGTAAAATAAATGAAACAAGATTATAAGTAACTACAATAATCGAAAGACATGTCACAAGAAACCGTCAATATTAGACCGGTGTGAAGTTAGCGGCCAAAAAGTTAGTAACTTTTTCTTATTTCAGTTTAAGGTGTTTTATGTTGAATTCAATAAATATTTACGACAATTTAAGACCGAATTTTTTTTTTTCCAAATTCGGATATTATAAAAATTATTCAACTAGAGAAAATTGACCACGTGCAATTAACTTAAAAGCATATCAAAAATACAGAAAATAATAAAACCAAGCTGAAAATATATAAAAACTAATAATAATATTTTTAATCTTTATTTTAGAGCAAATAAACTGTAAATAATATCAAAAAATAAATATTAAGTTCCCAGTAGATGAAAAAAAAAAAAAAAAACAACATGATAAAATTTAGAATAGAGATTGCGTATACCCCGAATTAACACATAGCTTATCCCAAAAAAATCATAATTTTCTTCAGTAATTATAAAAGATTTTCTATAACTAGGCCTATGGCAAACTTTCTGTCTTAAGGAGTTGCCGTAGGAGTCCAGGCCGCTAACCGAAATAAGCGTGTGCAGACCCGCGGGAAAAAGCTATTAATGTATAAGTTTTATTATTCCATGGAAATAAAGATCTTCAACTTTGACTTTGACCTAAAAACTGGAGCAGTACTGCAGCGTGCGGGGGCGTAATGATGCTGCTTCTACCTATTTCTATTTAGGTATCAGGATTTCTGCTAATATAAAGACAACATCGGGAGTTCTTTTCTGTATTCAGATGTTCTTTTCTATCGCCACAAGACATACATAGATTCATCTACTACCTAGGAGAATTATTATACAATATTAAACTTATCTGCAACACATCTTCTTCGATTAGGCAATCCTTCAATAGGCCTCGGGTCGTCGTGTCGATACATTGGATAAAATATACATTAGGACATTAAATCGCGATGGTGGCGATGCTTGGAATATTTTGGATACTGGAGTATCTTACTTTACGTCCACTGGCAATGTAAAGCCATTCTACCAATTCTAGGGCTCCCCGACATAGACAGGAATCGACCCTCCAAATTTATATAGACTTGTCCGATCTATATTTTTCACTGGAATGTCAATTAATAACAAAATAATGACAAGCTCGAAATTCCGATTGTTTCTATTTAAAAACGCACTGACACCATCTATTATGTTTCCTTAAAACCACTACGAAGTATTTGCTGCGTAAAAACGTTCGCTAGCCTATTTACTTCCTTTACATTCAACAAGAGGTCGTAACCTCTACAGTACCCACTTTAAAACGGATAAAAGTGCTGAAAACATAAAAACTACAAAATTATTTTGTACTAGCTTCTGCCATCGGCTTCGCCCGCCCTAACGTTCGTTATCGGCGTAGGTTCTTACGGCAACTCCTCAATCATAGAAAAAAAAAACTATCTAATCTTTCCTTCTTAATGGCATAATACATTCGTGTCTGTGAAACCATTGAAATACACATACAAAATTTTAACCCAATCGGTCAAGCCGTTTAGTAGTTGACATACCGACATACCAACCTATCGGGTCCAATTGTATATTTAAATCATCCAAGAAACTATCGAAATACCCATCTAAAAGTTCAACAAAAATTTTAATAGTAATGTAAAAAAGGTTTGTACGGCAGGATAATTCTTACTACCCATTGTCCTATTACAAATGTTCATCAGGGATAATGTCGGCTTCTAATGGTAAAAGAAATTATCAAATCGGTCCAGTAGTTTCGGAACCTATTCAATACAAATAAACAAACAAACCATCAAATCTTTCCTCTTTATAATATTAGTATATATAGAAGAATATACTATTGGTACTTTTTATTTCTTACTGATTCTAAAACCAGTCATTAATCATTTTAGTGTTCTGTTGACAAGAAGGCTTAAGGGAAAGGATACAAAAGGAACATTTTGATTTATTGGATTTGAATGGAACGACAAGCCAAAGTTTGGATAACATAATACAGTAACAGGTTCAGTACTACAATATGCTAGTATACAAATTTGTAAATACATTGTTAAGATGTTGTTTTTAAATATAGTCAAGTATTTTATTTCAGTGTTTTTTTATGATTCAATATAAATGTGTTATTCAGAACTAAGTTCCTTGTGGCACGTTACTTATTTTGATTTGAGAATGAGGGTTTGACCGAAAAAACACTTTTCACAGCCATGTATGTAGTACTGTTCGGATTTGTTTTTTCTTTTGATTTTTTTCGTTCCTTGCTCATACTAATCTCGTTAATGTAAAAGTGTCTATGTTTGTTTATAGTTCTATCCGTATCTGTGTGTGAATTTTGAACATAAGCTTTTGGTTAAAAAAATAATTGGTGATAATTTGGGACTGGTGAAGCGCCTGTTTTTTTTATAACACCACTAAGGTGGCAAAGAAGCTTACGGTCCGGCTGATGGTAAGCGGTCACCGTAGTCTATGGACGCTTGTATCACCAGGGGTATCACTCGCGTGTTGCCGACCATTCAAAAATCTAATAACTTCTTTCTTGAAGAACCCCATTCTTTAGTCCTAAGAGTAAACCTTGGCAGGGAGCTCATTCCACAAATAAAGTTAAACGTGGAACGTATAACAAGATTAAAAGGTTTAAATTTACTTCATTACGGATACTTTATGACACGATTAATGTTTCGTCAAAATTACCATTATTAGGAGTTCACACAAAAGTTGTTTATTCCGACGACAGGCTAAGGTCTCAAAATTTATTCGTCAACTTTAGAAGAAAACAGAGGACTGCTTCTAAGTGAATTTGTAAACCCAATTTCTTGAATAAAGGCCACTAAAACATAAATTGAAAATTGCGTCTAACTTAAAAGCTTTCAGGGCGCTTAATGGAACATTCTAAAAAAACTTTTAACATAATTTGAGGTTACGTTTTTACTAACGTGTTTTTTACTTTCTCATAATATAGGGTCTTTACCTATGAAACTGCCGTTTTGTATACATAAATAATTTCAAAATAAATAAATGAATAAGATTATTAGTAAATCAATTAATCATTTGTTAGTCAAACATTGACTTACATTATTTACATTTTGTTTCTATTTTGACTATTCAATGAAGTTTGCTTTAAGAGAATACCAGCGGCGCCTCTCAGCAAGCTACATACAAACGGTTTTCTCACTTATTTTTGACATAAACTAATAAAACATTGTGAAATTTTGTAAATTTTGTTCTAGGAATAAATATCTAGATCTGCAGTGTACCAGTTTTTTTTTAAATAAATAGTTTTGGACATTACACACAGCGCCGTCTGCCCCAAAGTAAGCAAAGATTTAAAATACTTTTTTTTTAAATACATACGTATCATTCATAAATATACCCAGACTCTTGACAAACACAACTGTTTATTACATAAATGTTTGTCCAGGGCGGGAATCGAACCCACACCTTCTATCCAGCATCCGGCCAAACTACCAACTAGGCTGCGAGGAGAGTCTATTGTATAGGTTGAAGTTATAGAGCACTCTAATTATTTTTTTATACAAATGGCCTCAACTGAGAATTTTTAAATTAGTAAAATCTTATTTCAGGATTTTGGAAAAGCAAAGACATAGATATTTGGCTCGAGAACATGTCTACAAAATTTCATAATACTTAATTAGAAAATGTCAAAAATAAGCTAGAAATTGGTTTTTATGTAGCACGTAGCGAAGCGCCGCGCATCGTGTTCTCTCATGTCCATCGTATTTACAATGGTTTAATGCCTTTAATTATCGCGTTGATAAACACCAAACATTGGTAGAGATGAAATTATCAATGAGAATCAATTTATTGTTAGCTGTTGTAAAAATATGTATATATTGTGACCTGTTTTAGGTGTGGTAGATAATATTATTAGTGTCAAAGTACCCCACATTTTTAAATTACCTTGTATTTATTTGCATTTGATTACAGCAAAAACTACATAAAATAGGATTTTAGAATTATTACTTTTGCAATATCAATAGTATTAATTTTACCATGACGAATTTGCCCGCTAAATCAGTGACAGGCTCTCAAGAAAGTCCGTAGTATAATAGTAAGATATATACCTTATAAACTCTTAGTTTTTACTACAAATAGGGCAACACTCAATCTTGGTTAAATGTATCGTTACGATCGACAAAATGGTTTCTTCGGCATCTGAGAATAAATGGCTTGGAAAAGGGTTTTGGTTGCCTCCTGATAGTAACAAATAACAGCCAAATGGCGTTGCTCAATCGACCCACTGTGTTAACTTAATGTGAATTTGTTCATCAGTGTCTCTATTAAGCTTGTACCTTGTGGCTAATATAGCGTAATATTATGTGTAATAAAATAGGTTGTCCAATGATTTTTATGATTCAACTTTTGATTTATTGTAATTTTTGTGGCCGATAAGAAACCTGTCAGAAACGGCTACTTTGAAGTCGAGAATCACATAAGATTTAGTATAAGTGTTGGCCTACCTCCGGTAAGCCAATACCACCTAGCACTAGAGGATTAAAGAAACTTTACTTTTAGGTGTATATTGTCTAAGGCTTATTTGTGTTTTGTCATTGGTTTTTAATGTTAAAAAATGTTGGAACCTCCTGCAACGTTTCAACCGCGTTAAGTTAAAAGATCTCAAACTCTCATCCAAAGAAAAAGTTCACACTCAACAGTTAGGCTGCTTTTTAAAAAAAATAATGAAAACCGTTATAGCTAATTTTTTATTAAGTTTTGTATGTCAATGCATGATAATGTATGTATGAATTGGTAACAGCTTAAAGAACTGCATGTGGAGATGCGTAATAGGTTAACTGTGAACAGAACAGTGTCAAGGGATGTAAAAATTAAATAAAGTGTTATGAAATTACTATCCTTTATTTAGTATGGTTGATACATATTCGGTTATGTGGCTCAGTGGGTAAATACCCGACTGTTTATTTGAGGGGCATAGGTTTGATTCCCGCACCAGACAAACATTTATGTGATGAACATTTGTGTTCTCTACGTAGGTAAAATACGTATGTTTTTACAAAAAAAAAAGTATGTACGTATTTTTATCTTTTGTCTGGTACCCATAGTACCAACAAGGTTTGCTTAGTTTGAGACCAGATGGCGCTGTGTGTAATGTCTAAAAATATTTCACAAATGAAAAATACTTTCTGATATTAAACTTTTTAAAATTTTATTATTTTGAAAAAATCGCTGGTGATTGTGTCATAGCAAATAGAAAAATAAGTACCTAATCCTCCACGGGTGCAGCCGCGGACAATAGCTATTTTAATTTATGCGCGGCACAAGAAGAGTGAGAATGTGTGAAAATTAATTCGTGGCTTTGAACTTGTATGTAAAGCTCATTAGCAGTAAATAGCGCCGCAAACGCGGCCTAACGATTTTGCCAATGTGAACACACAGGGAGTTCATTTGTGAACAGGAAATTGATTTAAACCCTTGACTACCAACAGCAGTAATTACTGTTAGTAGATTTTAAATTGATTTTGTTAAGTACAAGCTTTTATTCAGTTTCACCTGTTCCGTGTCTGTAATTAAATTTCGTGAATTAAATTTGACCCACTTCCCGGTGTTCGATTGACTTGAAATTTTGCATACACACGTAAATCGGATGACAATGCAATATAATGATGTTACAGAGCTGCTCTGATGATAGAAGGGGCTTGCCATAGGACCTCTGTAACGAAACGACGTTACCCTATCGAGTTTGGGCTTGTTTGGTTTATCTTGGCAAATACCCTGGTCTTAAATAAAATATAGAGATAGAGTCTGATGAAAGCTGTTTGTTAAAAAAAAATAGCGTAGGTAATGGTTATGGTGTAGGTGACAAATTTGAGCTTCAACTGCTTCAGGAGAGGATTTACGAAACACACATACATACATACATATGTACATTAGAAAACATTACACCAATCTTAAATTTCTTCCCACCGTACTAGAAAATAAACTATCATACTAGGTAATGAGCTAGCCTAGCCTAGTCTAGGAGAGATAAATTGATAAAAAAAATCATGTTTTATTTAAATTGCTATTCCAATGTTTTTCAAAATTTTCAAATTTAATTTAAGAATATATTTTTTAAACATTTTTGTTCGGTAACGATAATCAGTGACGTAATCGGCCTTGTCTTGGTACGACATTGACTGCGCTGGCTCACGCCCACGTGCATTTAGCACTGGAAAAATCGCGGACGAGTAAGGAAACACTCGCGGACTGCGCTCATAGTGGTGTTTTAGTTTTACGGAAGCATTGCCGAATTTAGATGCATACATGGTTGCGCGGCTCTGAAAATAGAAATTTTGTGATTGGTATTTGTGAAGTGCACATTTTTGGATTGTTGATCTACACCCTACAACAAGGGGATCGACTCCGGATACCGGATTGTTCCGGATTTTGCCACTCGTCGAGTTTTGACTAGGGCGCTGGGACTTCAGGATACCAGGATAGTTGACGGAACAAACGTTATAGCATTTTGATTAAATATACCTACTCCCCTTTTGTGTTCGATACCCTTAGAAAGTAAATTTTCTCTATACAAGCTAGGCCCCTACTGAAGATAGGACAGACGGAGCGCAACCCTGCGTCGAGACGGCCGAGCCATAAGGTTGGTAAGTAACAATTATAGAATAAAATAAATAAATAAAATATTAGAAAACCTGCTAACAATCATGAATGTCATAAGTGTGTTTAATAAATATGTATGTTGTTAATATGGATAATCTTTACCACCACAGTTTAACCCAAAAAAATTAGTTTAACTGTAAAATAAATATTAAAACTGCATGTTGTAACTCTATTTAATAAACAAAAGGAAACGTATATGTTATAAAGCTATTTCCTAATCATTCAGTTTTTAATATAATATCTCATCCAATACTCGTATCAACTTACCTAAAAAAAATTTTGTAGGTCAAAACGTATCAATTCAAGTACCTAATAGTAATTAATTTAAGATAATGTTAATGTGTTTTCTCCAAATTACCGTTACTGAAAATTTGAGACAAACTTGTTTTCTCCGACCACAAGAGAAAATCGTCAATTTATTCAACAACTTTAGTTGACTTTCAAAGGCAATTTGTAAACCCAATTACGTGAATAAAGGCACTAACGTGAATTGAAAATTGCGTACAAGTTAAATACTTTTTGGCTCTTAATGCCTTTACGTTGGAGTCAAACTATATTCATATAATTAAGAAAAGAAAAACAGCATATCATTTTCAGGGTTCCGTATCCAAAAGTTGAAAAACGGAACCCTATTACTAAGACTCCGCTGTCCGTCCATCCGTCCGTCTGTCTGTCACCAGGCTGTATTTTATAAACCGTGATAGACAGTTGAAATTTTTACAGAAGATCTATTTCTGTTGCCGCTTTAACAACAAATACTAACCTATAACCGACTATAACAGAATAAAATAAATATTTAAGGGGCTACGATACAACAAACGTGATGTTTTTGCTCGATATTGATTGATAACGGCAACAGGTAGACGCTTGAAATATTCACAGAATATTAAGGTTATATACAGATAGTCAATTTTGAGAAGCTATTGCGTAGTCCATAGGACAGATTCCTTATCAGCCTCAGACGTACCCACTGCTGGGGCACGACCTACCCTCATATACAGATGGTCAATTTTGTGAAGCTATTGCGTAGTCCATAGGACATATTCCTTATCAGCCTCAGACGTACCCACTGCTGGGGCACGACCTACCCTCACCGAAGGTCATTTGGACCATAGTTCACACGTGGGCCCTGTGCGAATTGTGTACTTTACATATGTTTTTTTTGACGTATGCAGGTTTCCTTAAGATGTTTTTCTTCACTGAAAAGCCAGTGGTGTAAATAATTAATGCAATTGAAAAAAGCCATCAAGGGACGCCTGGCAGATGTGAAACATTGAAATATTTTTTTTATTTTTCTCAACAAAACAAAAAAACATATATTACGTAATAAAAGGTAGTTATTGTTTATCACAAAAATTAATAAAATTGAAAAGATAACACACTTATCTAGTTAATAATTAGCTCATTAATAAACGTAAAAACGATAATTTATAGCCACGGCATGCATCGCCACGCTAACAATCCTGTTTACCCGCGGCTATAGATGTTTCACATCAAAAACTAAGAATAAGGCTCATTTATAAATGCGGGGCTCGAACCTCCGTCACTCAGGACGCAAGGTAAAATCGAAACCCATGGGCCACTACCTACTTTTACAGACAGAATAGGACAGAAAGAAAGGGAGAAAAGAAATGCCCTTGCTGAGTTTCTTGCCGGTTCTTCTCAGTACAAGGTCTCCCGCCCTGTAGACTTACGAACCAATGGCGTAGTGATATTTATAAGTGCTCAATTATTGTAGCCAATCTGAATAAAATTATATTGAATTGAATTGAAAAAAAAAAAAGATTACACAACCCGAAGTCTTTGAGTTGAACATTTTAAAGGATGAAAAATAAAAAATTGGCCAAGTGCGAGTCGGACTCGCGCACGAAGGGTTCCGTACCATTATCTAAAAAATTACCCTTTGAGTATGGAACCCTAAAAAAACATGCGCGACAGCGAAGAACATCGCATACCAGATTTATGAAGCTGAGGTTGATACTGGTTAAAATTAAAATTAAGTCACCTATCAATCAATTTCGTGGAATTTTTTTCCTAGGCTGTCTGTCAAGAATATTTTATTAACAAACCTTTTTAAAAATTTCAACACAAATATAAATTCAATCTATGCAAATATTTTGTAGGTCAGGTTATTTTAAAAGTGCATCCAATCTTGGTATAACGAGCTTTTCCTGCTGCCAGCTATTTAGCATCACGTATTTAAAGCAGCCTGCCAGACAAAACGTTTGACAACTTAGGTTTTCTCCGGAAATGTTTGCAACAAAAGATTGCTTAATTTTACTTTACTTAATTTTAATAGTAGTATACGTGAACCTTATTCATTAGAATACTTTTAAGTATTCATATGTTTTGTTGTTTGTCATATTATATGTTTTACAATGGCAAGTAATGTAAATTATAGGTGAGATCTAAAATTTTACTAAATAAATTCTAATTTGCGAGTTCCATTTATTAGTATTTTAATGTTTTGTTGTGTGTAATAAGTAAACAATATGTCACAGTAGCCTATAGCCAATAGCCTACAACCCAAGCGATCGCGGAAGGAAGTTTCTCTGAAACCGCACTGTACGTTACCATTTCGGTTTCAAAGTGTGAGAATGAATTCGTAAAATGACTACTACTCGCTTACCGTATACCAGAATTTATACAAATTAATGTCTGTTATTATTTTCATAGTAATTAGTATATTACCTACTAATGTGTAATACGGCAAAAATCTAAAATTTCACAACATAATTTCTAGTATACGTATACCATATGCTAGTATTTTATTGTTTTGTTGTGTGTAATATGTCTTAGTAAACAATGTGAAATGGAGCTGAGATCTAAAATTCCACTAGAATAGTAGGTAAAGTGGATCATCTCGCTGAGTGCACGTCCGCTCGACTCAAACTAGGTCGACAATTACACGCTGTAAACGGGTTACGGTTTTACATTATGTACTGTCTTATTAAAGCAATAGTAATATCCATTGTCAATTTAAAATTGTATGTTTTTGATTTATATTAGCAAGGTGGCAAACAGGCTAACGTTCTGCCTGGTGTAAAGTCTGCAACCCCAGAGGTATTTCTCACTCGTTGCCGACCCTTCAACTAATTACTTCTTCCTTAAAGAACCCCATACTGTAGTCATTAGAGAGGCTTGGCAGGTACTTCATTACACTACGCGAGAGAAAGTTGCTTTGAAACTACACTGCGCGTGACCATTTCGGTTCTTAGATGTGAGGGTGTATTCACTGCCGATGGCGAGCAGTGCAATGGTAGAAAGTAGCCAAGGGCGTCATTTCAAACAATTTCACAGAACACATTCTATCATACAAGCAGTAGAACACACACAGAGATGCAGTCTCTCCTTAGACTTAAGGGTTCGATACGGCTTGTATGATTAGAAGCGTCGAAGATCCTCTTAGTCCGACATTGAAGCGAGTCAATATGTTATCCGCCCAGAAATGGCAGCAGTACTCCATGTGGGGCCAGACCTGCGACTTATAAAGTAGTAAACTTTGCTCCAAGGTAAGTATCTGCTGCTTTGCTTTGTCGAGAACACCAAGTATCTGAATACTCTTGTACATGGTAGGGACGTGTTCTCATTTTGGGTCCTCAAGGATATTTTTACTTGCTTTTATTTAACTCACAATGCTTCCTTTTTCGTTTTTTTTCCTTCCATCTTGTGGTGGAATCTTGCAAGCTTGATTAACACCTCACGCGCGCAATTTCCCATTACAGGGTTTAGGCGTATGAAGCACCTCATTAATTAATTACCCTGACGCTCGAGGAGTTCAACATACTTCCTGTTATCACCCTTCGATGAAATTTTGCATACCTACTAAGTTCAGATGACAATACAATATTCCACAGCTACTTTGACTAACAACCCCCTTCCAGAGTTGTACTAGGGGTACAACCTACAGGTGGAGGTGAAAAATTAAAAAATCTTCAAAATAGGTATCCGGCGGGGTTATCACCAATCTTGCGTGAGCAGTGCAAGAGCCTCATATTTCGCAATAATGGCTGTCAAACACCAATTTCGAATTATGAAGCAGCGTCCGCGATGCAAGTAGCGATAAGTCGACGCTAGCGCCTCTATCAGGCGATTTAGGAGTTAAAAATGCATTTTCAATCGCTACGCGTCATAGAAAACTTCAAAATCGGAATTATGAATGACAACAATCACGATTAGCGAGCGGTTAGCAAGCCACATGAACTGCCAAGTTTGCGTTTACCTTTTTAATGGTTGCAAACTGATCGCTTTCTGATTGCAAAGCTTATATTTATTAAATAAAATACTTTAGACATTTTCAAAACATTGACTGTTAAAGCAGATATCCGCAAGAAATGAATTAAAGTTAAGTAACAAAACAGAAACCAGTGTGCGAGGTCAGAATACGCTTCGTTGTACCTAATACAATTTTCTGTTTAAACTAGTGTTTTGGTTAATTTTGTGTGTGTTTGTGAATTTTAACTCGCTAAAAATAGTGAAAAGAATACCAGAGAAACTGTCTGTGCTGATTTAAAACCCAAAATTGCCTATAAAATACTGTTACCTACTAATGAAGGAATCTAGAAAGTTGATAACATAAGATTACTAAAATCGAAGAAAATTGTATGTATTTAACGGCAAGATACTGGGACTTACCTATTCATTACACCATAAATGAAGTAGAAAAACTTACAGTTAAAACCTATAACCTAAAATATACCAACCAATTGATGTGGTATATGTTTGAATTTACATACCTAACTACCCTTTCTTTTATGTTTGGTCAGTTTTCTACAAGTGTACCTACCCAACGCTCACAACAATAGTATTTAATCATTAGGGCAACACAATTAAAAAAACAGACTAAGAATTAAACTGTAAACATAGGTAATCAAAGTGAATAAGAAGAAATCTACCAATTTATATATTTCTATAAGGCAGAGGGCAAATACTGTCCTACAGCATAGCCTACAGGTGTTCTTAAACACCATATTGCAATTAAAAAGTAGTTTTGGAACAAACTTATCAGCTGATTATTACTCAACAGAATAATCATTATAAAATATTTGTTGGTCAATTCTAGTAATAATCTGTGTGTGCCAAATTTATTTCATCATTGTCACAAACTTAAACATACTGTATAAAGCATTAGTAGGATTGCTCAGCTTTAGGACCTACTCTTTATAACTTACCGTTTACCTTAATACCATATCGTCTATAGCTAATTTTCTAAATTATTTTGCAGATAATATGATGAAGATATGTTACAAGGTTGATAAACCTATGCTGTCATGATAACAAAATGGAATCAACACCTGAATTTGTGAATACTGCAACTTTTCTGCGAATAAGAAAGGACAAAGTGTAGTCAGCAGCAGTACCTATATATTAAAAAATAAATGTTACTAAGGAATAAATGAAATATATTTTACTGACTACACTGAACAAGCACACATGGAATGAAATATAATTATTACCATAATACATTAAACTATAAAAACAAACCAGCATTTTTTTTATACCACTAAGTCGGCAAACAAGCTTGGGGTCCGCCTGATGGTAAACGGTCACCGCAGCCTATGGACACTTGCAACAACTAGGGCATTACTTGTAATAAAACTATTGACCTATCACTTACCAACAACTTATTTACAAACAAAAGTTCATAATTGTTGGTTGATGATGACTTAAAGAGTGTATAAACAAACCATACACATAATATAGTGAATACACAAGTTTTTGTTGGGTAACCACATCTAGAACTTATAAGGGCTCAGGTTAAAATTTTAAGTGTAGGAAATCAATTTTCAAAGATGGCAGTCAACACTTACTTCTACAATAGATTATGGCCTTTAGTTAAAAGCAAGCCTTACTTTAGCTGCTAGATCATCTTCAACCATGATAAACTTTTGTCAACCAGCTGCAGCTTTCGCCAAGTGTATAGGTCAAAAGTGCGAAATTTTATAAAACCGTGACTAGTGCTCAGGACTATTCACCTCATAAGCTCAAAACTGCTCTGCAGGCAATAGAAAGTGCAACACTTGGAGACCCTTTATAGAGTAATAAGAGTGCTTGTAGAACTTATTAACAACGGAGAAAGAAGGTTCTTGATTAGAGACCGTAGGCATAAGAATAATGAAAACTTCTTCATCCTCATGCCACCATCAATTCCAACTCAATGTGGCAGGACCAAGTGGACTAACAACCTAGAGGCTTGTCCTAGATGAATTTAAGTGGTACAGACGGATTTGTTTAAGAAATACATGGGATACGCCTATGTCTAGCAGTGTTTGTAAGGCTGATATGTTGAGGAAATCATCAAATGGTTCAGCAGTTCACTGAAATAATATGCATAAGACATTTTGTTGATGATAAACAGTTATGAAGTGATAGGTTTTAGTTAAATAAAAGCACAAAATAAATTGAGAAGAATTTTAATTAAAAATTTTATTACATTATTTCAATTCTTATACTTAATCTAATTCTACTGTGGTATCCCACTACAATATTTGATCCATTTAAAGCAGGAATGATCTTTTTGTTGATGTTTTCAGTACTTGACTTTTGTAATACTTTTACTAATAGTGCGCCTTCAGTTCACATTCTTAAACTTGCATTTCCAAGATTACTGAAACAATATAAAAACATTACTTAACTGGTTGTGATAGTGATAGGCAACCTGAAATAAAACATCAACATTAACTCTTTAATATTGAGACAACAAAAAATAATAAGATATCGGTGGATTGATTTTTAAATAATTCCTTAGTACTGACTTTATTTGTACACAGACCTAAAATATGCATTACACATTATACTTACAAACAGAAACTATTCTTTACTGAATAAATTACATAATGAAGTATCTTTTAAGTGTGGGCAAGATATTATTAAAGATACAATTTTAGTACCTGTTATTTAGCGCTGTTTTCTCTAGACTTGTCAATCAAATAAGTGCAACTATACATATATTAGGTTTAATCAAACTTAAACTATGATAGATATTTTGGCATCATGTTAAATAGGTCATCCCTGTTCGAAGAATCATGTTATGTGAGTACTACAGATGAGTAGCTCTCAATGCTTAGAATACAATTTCAGTATAAAACTGGCATTGGATAAACAGCAGTATAGAGGCAGGCTTATTTTAATGCCACAAAATCATGAGATTACCTATTTATTTATCACTTGTATTTGCAGCGTATGTAGGGATCTAGGGTAGGAATTGGCTTTAAAGCGTGACAATAACTGAGATTTGTTTACATACCTTCGATTGGAATCTAAACTGTTTTCCAGAGTACCTATGCCCTCAGGTACGACGTGGTTTTTTGGAAGATACCACAAAGATTACATTTTTAGATTGATAGAATAACACCTTCTACATCTACTATAACACCAACCTTCCTCCTGGATTTCGTAATTGTTTACTTTGAAGGTACTAGGTAAAGAAAAGTAATACAAGACGACGAATCAATGTACCTTTTTTATTTTACGGCACAGTCTCAGGAAATTACTTTTTGAATTTCTAAATAACCTTACTTTAAAGATTTCAATTTCAACGTAAACAAAGCAGTGTTACCAATTACCAATCAAAAATTTCATAATATCCCAAAATGTAAAATATATAAAATTTATTGTTTCTAAAAACTATCTACAATATTAATATGTAATATTGTTTGTTTATGACAGTCATTTAAAAATGGACATTACATATCAAGTTTCTCAAAATATGAAGTTCTTTTAGTTTTATTAATAAAAAACTATGTGTAAAACGATCATAACAGTTTACAAATTCCAACATTAAAGGGCAAAATCAGAAAGAAGGAACACTGACAACATTTTTAGTTAATACTGCTACTGCATAATAGATGGTGTTAGTTCTGTACTTTGAAAATGCACTTTCAACCTGTGTTCAAACATTTAATATGATGTAGAGATATGTAACGTAACAGTAGAGATGGGAAATACGGTTTTGTGTACGACAGAAAGAGATAGTGCGATACTTCAACAAAATATTGTCAATTTTGGAACAAAGCTGATCGCTGAGCGTTTTCGTAGCCATCAGTACGCGATTTCCGTACATAATTCGATGTCTAGAGCAATACCGCGAACTGCTGGCGCAGGCAACGCGCGTTAACAATTTCTTGCTAACTCATTGTTAATAAGGCAGCGGGAGTTACGAGGGTCGGAGATCACGAATTTGATGTTCATTTTGATGCTATCACTTCTTGGCAAAATCGCAGGAAGTGCACCTGAAGGTGAACATTAGGGTGTAACGTGAAAAAGTGAGTACTTTGTTGTGTTAAATATACATACATTGTTATCAGTTTACCTTTACTTAATTAGCTGGAACTTTTTCACGTTCCATCCTAATTTTGGGGCACTTCCTACATCTGCCAAGAGGTGATAACATCAAAATGAACATCAAATTGAATATGTATTAGGTATAAAATAATTTTAATTAACTTTAATTTTTAAACAAAGTTACGAGTCACTGCACAAGAGAATTATACAGTAAAGTTCAAATATTTTTTTTAAAGATTTTATAAATGCGATATTCCACGTTATATGAATAAATATTATAAGCGAAACCCATATAAAACATAATACAGATATAAATCTAAAGACGTTCTGACTCTAGTTTTATAACTTTTGTGGATCAAAAAATTGATTTAAACATCTTAATCAAATTGAAATAAAATTAAATTTAGAATTGAGCTTATTATAAAAAAAATTACATAAATTACAACACAATCTTAAATTATTAATAAAATAAACTTCAATTTTCTAGGAATCGATCACCACAGAAATGTATTTGGGTAGTATTGTAATTTGTTTATTATGTTTGAATTCATTATTAAATTCAAACAGTGAATCGTTTGTATATATGTCGCAGGCAAATTGTATAATTCGCCGTTTTACAATATGCCTAGGCAGATCGTAAAGTATGGAAACGAAAGGAACAGAAATCGCACTGTATAAGTCATGTATGTTATGTTAGATTCAGTTTCTCCTTTGTAAACGTAGATGTGGAGCGAGCGAAGCGAGCGGAGCGTTTCAGCCAAGCTTCATATAATAGTTATATATTATATAGTATATATTAGTTATATATATATAAAAGTTATATGATAATTTCTATGCCGTACTTTACGATCTGCCTAGGCATCTTGTATCATTTAATTACTAATTTATAACGAATATAATATATTTTCCAAGTTCTCATCAGTAAACAAACTTGGGCAATAAACTTTAAAAATTTCAATTAAACTATCACTAAAAAGTATAAAATAAAATAAAGTAAAAAAAAATTTTTAAAAACTTGCTTTTCTTAAAACATTAGAATCATATAAAAATTCAATCTAACCGAAAATTGTACTAAAAAGTAAAACATATTTTTTCAGAATGAATATAATTTTTTTTATCCACGTACGACTGCAAGAAAAGCAAGGCGTGCACACACGACTATTTGAGGTGTTAGAGTTCTAGTAGATATTATAACCGAGTGTTGTCCTATTTGCAGTTGTAATATAAATTGTAGTGGTTCCATGGAATGAATAAATGACCCATAAAACATGATTGATACTTTTCTGTTTTCAAAACTTTTTTCTTAAGACTGATTTCTACAACATCATAATAAGACAGTAAAGATTTGATTTTTAAGTTAAAACATTTGAATAGTAAAATTAAGGATATAAATATAATGTTAATATAAATTCTGATATAAAAGCAAAATAACATTAATGTTATATTATTAAACTAGCTTTTACCCGCAGCTCGGTTTGCGCTAAAATCGGTTTAAATTATATAAGAGTTTGCTATTTCAAGCTATAGCATGAATTATCAAAACAAAATTTGTCAGAAGTTTCATCCACGTGGAATTCAGTTATTGCTGCAGGATTGTCTACATTTTTTTTTGGAGAATGTAGCTTCTTGAAAATGTCTGTATAATGTCTGTATCAAAAATCAGCTTTATAAGTTGCTACCGTAGACATAAATAACTGAACAGCGCATTTCCTCTCAGATGTGCAAAAAATAATAGTCGCAAAAGTGTGACAGGGACGAAGCAAAACGGTGATATCTTTTGTCTTTTTCTAATTTATTTTAATAGATATTTATAAACCAAATGGTGAACGTTGAATGTATGAGAAAAGAGAGCACAGTTTCGCTTTGTCTCTTTCTTTAGTGTGGCCAAATTTTGTCAAGCTATTGGGCAGTCTATAGGACAGGTTGCAGAACTCGGAGTCTTTGGTTACTACGCTGCGACGAAAATCAATTACAAATAATCTATCAAACGAACTTTTACAAATATAAGTATATTAGTTAGGATTAGGATCTACAACAGAATCGCGCAAATAAATTTATAAAGGCTTATGACTTTGTTTTGATTATTTATTGAGAAAATCAAAATTACTTCTAATTATTTGTTCGATAGGCTGGCAAATCTCATATACCTACTACTTTTATACAGCTTTTGCTCGTGGCTTCGCTCGCACTGAATTCAATTATCGGCATTGGATATCTACCGCAACTCCTTGATTATTAATAAAAAGATTGCTTTAGTAAGTTATAGCTTTAGCTTTAGTTATTAGTACTGGTATTTAATCTTGGAAGTCAATAGAGCACTGTAGTTTTCAAACAGTCTACGGGCGTTGGGACGGTGGGCGGTCTTCGGTAAGCTCGATGTGACCTTTAACTTCAGCGGGTGTAGTATGACCTTTAATTACGGATTCGGCAGCGAGCGAGGTATCACTGGTCGGTGTATGCAACGGGCAGAGTTTCGGCGCTGAGGAGCCTTGGATAGCCTTTCCTGTGAAGGTGTCTTCGGTAGGGTCACGTAGTCATGTGCATTAACTAGTGGGTTCCGTATAATTATGTCAGTTATAAAGTAAGGTCCGTAGTCCGGTGTAGGGAATTTATGTATTTATATAGAAAATATATAAGCAAACGCGAGGGGCGAATTTTAGTGAACAATAGATATAAGTTAGGAAAGATGGGGATTACCATGCTTTGTTAGACATAGTATTGAATGTTCCTTATTCTGTTCTATAGTATTCACAATACGTATAAATAATAGTACATTATGTATTAAAGGTGGTAAGGAGAAAAAATACTAACGAAAGGCTATTTAAAAGCTTAAGGACAAAGGCCGGAAGGTGGACGGCTCGAGTTTGTAATTTCCGTACTGCCCATGTTACACACAATGTTTTTCGTAACATTTGCGAGCAAAAAAATAAAAATTAAAGGTGAATTAATGAATAAACTGACCAAAACACAATTGTAAATGGCGTGAATAGAAGAAAAGAAAACAACGCCACCTCCAGAGAGTTATCTTGAAAATATTATTTATGAATATAAAATTTTTGGCTAGAGTTAAACCTTATAATTGCTCGCTTGAGGTGTACTTCATATTTTGAACAGGACAGTTTTTTAAAATATTTGATAGAATAGGCGCGTCATTACCGCCTGTGAGTTCTATAAACACGCGCTTCGCTTTGAGAAAAATAAAATGTACAAAGAAAAAGCCCATAGGAGTGTTTATTAAGGTCTTAGCATCCGCTTTACCTGCACGTGGTGACACTGTTTACAAGTAAGTGTCTTGAAAAATCCCTTACGTCAGTCTTTGACCTGCTATTAAATTTTGTGACATAAGAACTGGCAAAGGGGGAAGATGGTGTATATTATTCTGTCCCTGGTCGTCCATTTTATCACTAATCGCCCTAAATTGAGTGATAGTGAAGAGAGCGATTATACTAATCAAACACCACGAAATTTTGATGACGTACTCTAGGAATAAATATTTAGGTCCACACGGTAATTTTCTATGGAATTGTATAGTTTACAAGTAATACGGGATTCTTGTTTTCCATCTAAATGTTCTAAAATAATTTTAAAAATTAATAAAAACTGTAACTGCAAAATTTTATGGTGTTTGATTAGTAATTGTCAAAAAAAAGTAAAAATTACGTTTGTATAAAGCACGCTTCGTGGCGCCACGAATCGTGGTCTCCTTGGTCGATCACACACATAGAGCGCATTTTCTAGCAAGGTTTGAAATAAAAAGTGGTTGCAAAAGTGTGACAGAGATAAAGTGAACCTGTGGCGTCTTTAGTCTCTTTCTTACTTGTTTTCATTATTATAAACAATCAAAATGGCGGACGTTGATAGAAAGAGAAAAAAGACCACAGGTTTGCTTTGTGATTTTGTGAGGCTATTGCGCAGACTTAATTCGCAGATTTTGTTTCATAGAATAGATTATAGAACTCTATGTCTATGGTCCAGCTACGCTGTATCAAAAATAGTGTTGCCGTAGTGATGGGCTACCTGTCCGTCACTCAGAACTAAATAAATTCTGTTTACTGGTAGTTGGTTGGTGGAGTTGACTGACTCTCAAATAATTATGATATGGGTGTATATCCAGCCACTAGTTAAATCCGTCGGCGGATTAAAATTGTGACGTTATAGATACATATATATTTGCTGAATTTGTCATCATTATTACCAGTCGCTTGACTTCCATTGCTCAACACAAGCATTGTTTATAGATTTACAAAATGAAAGCATCGATAAACATAATAATAATCATATAACTTTGAAAAAACTATTTAAAATATGTATGTAAATGTAATAAAATTTTAACCAAAAGTAATTTACTATGAACGGATCGTCGGCAAAAAGGTCATTACAGCGTGGCTGGGTCTTATCTTCTCTTCAGCTTCGTTTCCTTTTTGGTTCGCGTTTATCCTTCTCGCCAACTTTTACTTATTTATAAATAGACGCTCGACAAAGTGTATCTAAATAGCATCTCTTCTCCTGATTGAAAGACTTCATCTTTATAAAATTTTGATGAGATATCGCTTGCTTATATTTTAAATAACGGTTAATTTGCTATTTCTTTATTACGGAGATTAATATTATAAATGCAAATGTTTTTTTTTGTTTGTCCTTTCTTCAAGTCACAACGGAGCATCCAATTGAGCTAAAATTTAGCATAAATAGAGATAGCTAAAAAAACGGAGAAATTAACAAAAAAAAGAGAAAAAGAACAAATTTCAACCCCCATTTAATCCTCTTAGGGGATAAAAATTCGCAACATTAGTTTCTAGTGCTAGCGTACGTCATAACAGAAAACTCTGTGCAGAATTACAAGTCTCTAGACACAAAATCTGAATTCTCATCCCTTATTTTGCCCTTTAGTGGATGATTTACCAAAAACGGTAAAGCTAGTTTTATGCATTTGACTTCAAAAATGACGGATTCCATACAAACTCCCAACCCCTATTTTACCCCTTTAGGGGATGATTTTTGCAAAACCCTTTCATAGTGCTCGCCTACGTAATAACAGGAACTTTTATGCAAAATTTGAAGTCTTAAGACCCAGTAGTTTGGGCTGTGGCTTGATATATCAGTCAGTCAGGCATTCAGTTAGTTTACTCTTTTATATATATATAGAAGATAAGTAATACTTGTAGCAACCTCAAAAGGCTTAAAACCGAACACATTTAGGATTACTTCGTCGTCAGCACGTCTATCGGTCTGTCACATACCTCTTACTCAAAAATCGTTTGATGATTCTACATCCTTTAACTAAACGTAGGTAGGTAATAATATTATATTCACTCTCATAAATACAAACCAATATTCTTATAAAAAATTTGGGTATACACATGAGGGGCAAAATATGAAAGAGATTAATATTTTTTAATAAATTAGTGTGTGTGTGTGTATATTTTTGCATGTCTGTTATCGTATTGATAAAAATCAACTGTATAAAACTGGAACTACTGCCGAAAACTGTTGTATAGTTTGGCAGATTAATTGTTTAAATATATTTATTTGTTTCAGTAAATAAATTTAAAAAAGATATGCTTGTTTTGAAAAAAAATTAAGTTAATTTTATGTCCAACGATTTTTTTCAATACGCAAGTCTGACTCACAAGTAGATAATTGGAAGATATTAATATTTTCATTAAATTAGAAACAATAATTTTATGAATTCCGTCATTTTCCAATACAAAGAAATCAATTTAATTATTTTTTTTTTGCAAAAAATGGGGAAAAAAGTAACAAAGATTTTAATTTTCATACTAAATT
The DNA here is from genome assembly GCA_946406115.1 of Apoda limacodes. Lineage (NCBI taxonomy): Eukaryota > Metazoa > Arthropoda > Insecta > Lepidoptera > Limacodidae > Apoda > Apoda limacodes. The sequence continues at coordinate 13,336,222 of OX291559.1, forward strand.
GTAAATGATCAAATAAGAACTTCATTCTCATTTAAATTAGGAATAAAGTTGGCAAAAGAACCAAAAATGTTTTCTTTGAATACCTACATATCACTATTTCAATGTAAAGATGTATATTTTTTTTTACACAAGGTAAAAGCACCACAAAAGTTAACACAATATATTACGAAATATTTCGCTCGCAAAAATCGTTCTTGCTCGTCAATAAGAAAATATTGAAACTGATAAAAGAAAATGCAACGCGGGAGGTGATAGAAAGGGACCGTCCGATAATGGGCTTTTTGTTGGCAACTACGTTTGAAATGAGATTGGCGATACTCAAAGGCACTCAGGGTTAATTTAAAAGGCACATCTTGAATAGTAAGATAGAATTTTTCTTACATCAATTATGGTAGTATTTAGAGTACACGCAAAATTTTGGGTAAAAATTTCAGTTTCATTGTGGACATTTTTACATCTGAAATTGTCACCATAGTATAGAGTTTTGAAATTTAAATACAGACATGACAATTTTTTTTATACTATGGTTTAGGAAAACGTATGTGTGTGTGAGTTTATTATTAAAAAAATATTAATTATTGCCTGTTTTAATTTCCAGATGAAATAGTCAATGTTGGAGAAGCTAGCCTCATTTCAACCCAATTCCTTATTCTGTGACCCTATTCCTGTCTGACAGGCCGTGAGCTTACTGCCGCGAAATTGTCTCCGGCTGACATATTTTAACAAAAAGAAGGTATTTCTTAATACAGGCTGTAACATAATAAGAATCCGGATTCTGCATAACCAGAACGCTTTAAAAATATGTGGGGATTTAGAAGACGGTATCGGTAACAGAATTTAAGGCAAAGGTCACTGGTTAAATTTAAATTTAAATTTAAATGGTTTAAATTGATTTTTTGATTTTTATAAAGTTTGGTTAAATTTAGAAGTTACTTCAGCCAAAATATTTAAGCCCTGTGTTAAATGCTTACACACTCGTAACACTTACTGGGTATGCTTATTTAGCAGCCCAATTTTTTTCATCTGGTGTATGTCGTAAATCACTGTCTTAAGATAAGTAAAATTTAATATTAATAAAAAAGAGAAATAGAGAATAATATTCTAGACGAACTATAAGAATTAAGTCAGTTGGACAGAGCTTGGATATTTGACTAAATATGTACTAGTTTATATGTCGCAGCCGGATTGTAGAATTTGCTTTTTTACATATCGCCTATTAAATTACAAAAATAGAGCTCTTCTGTATTAGTACGGATTAACGTTTACCTGGATTGTCATTTCATAGTTGAACAATACGGTAACCCGCGTTTAACAATAATGTTGAGTTGAGTTGAGTAGTCTCAGGACCAAAACTCTAGTAAAAAATTAAATGGCGAGGAACCTAGCGATCAATATTTTTGAACAGCGCACGAGCCGAGCGAATCATGCTGCGGTATGGGCCGGCAAGTACTAGAATTGGTTCTGTACATTACTAGTACTGCATTGAAATTTTTTTTTCCATTTATATATACCGCCAAGAAAATTTGTTTGGGATATGCCTTTTAATCAGATAATAAAACTAAATTGAAAGTAAAGACTGCCACAATGGCGGTACGATAGGTTCGTTCCTGTTTTGCAATCCGGCTAAACGTGAACACGCTGTAATACAATACGGCAATGTGTATTTAAGTAAAACAGCATTCTATCATTTGACTACAAAATTATATATGGATCCCATATAAAATTCATAAATAAATATTAATGTTAGCTGCCTACTCAATTACGTGCTACAAAAGAGGTTTGAAGTTAGTTAATTAGCTTCCTTATTTGGCATGAAATTAAATAAACATTTCTCACGCGTGGTTTATTTCTGTAACGATCTCGATGTTGTAGCTGACAAAGTTTGAATTCAACTAAAATTTCACAGACTGGCTCATAATAGGTACCTTCTACAAACACAAATTTGTCAAAATTACGATAAGATACTTCTGGAAATGATTGTTGCCATTATTAGTTTTTAACATAAAGATTAACAGTTTATATCATCACTATACTGTATATACAGTACACATCAAAAATCTCAAATGCAAATAGGCCCCGCTCTAAGCATCAGGCTGGGGCCTGCTTCAGTATTAGGAATTTTATCCAAGTCCTCCACCACTGTTCAGTTTTTATTTTATTATATATTTACTTAACGGATGTGAGTATTACTCAGAAAGTTTTGTGAAACTGAAAAACTAACTTCTATGGATAAAATATTTTAATTAAATCGTTTCTAAGAACTTTTCACCAGCCTGTATATACAAAGTTTTATGCGTCTGAAACTATTTTCGAAACATTTTTTCCAGTCCACCGCAGACACCTCTTCCACGGCCTTTTCGGACGCTGCTAGCGCGTCTTCCGGCGGTGAAAACTGTATCCATTTTAGCTGATTATTTATTTTAGAGAATAAAAAGAAGTCACACTGTACCAGATCAGGCCTGTAAGGAGGGTGACCCAAGACTCTGACCGGTGTGGTGTCCAGGAAGTCCCTCGTTTTAAGCGCTGAGTGCGCGGACGCGATGTCACGGTGAAGCAGTACCCCGCTGAGCCAGGTGTTCGGTCGCTTGTTTGGCAGACATTTTGTGATATACCATTTGGCGTTGATGCTGCTTTGGTCTTGTCATGGAATTGAAACCAGATACGCCGTCAAAGTGAAGAAAATAGCCATCAAAATTTCCCTGCGCTACTCCATCGCTTCACTTTCGTAGGCGTTGATTCCTTTCGAAACAGCCAAACAGTTGACTGGCGCTTTGTTTCTGGACCGTATTCATAAATCTAGGATTCGCCGCCTTTGTCACAATGTTCTAAACGCGTCGAGACGAGCCTGCTTCACATTTTTGAACCATATCACGGCACCACGGCACTCGGGCCTGCTTCTGAGCTTCGGTGAGATTATACGGCACCCAGCGTGAAACTATCTTTCTAACGCGAAGGTACTAGTGTAGAATCTTGTGAACGCTTCCCAAACCAATATGCAGTGTCTGCTGAATCTCTTCGTATATAATTCACATTTGTGACAGCCGTCTTAGGACGACCACTCTTTTGTTCATCGCCCAAAGTAAGGCGACCGCGCTTGAACTCGTTATGCCAACGGTAGATGGTTGCTTTTAGAAAGTCTTTCATCTACAAAAGCCATTTGAAGTTGATCAAACGACTCATCAGGTTTTGGGCCACATTTAAAATCGTAAAAAATCAAGAAAACGTTCTCGATGCAGATCCATTTTTAAATGAGACACGTAAATTTAATTTCGCTCTCAAAAAAATGTGGAGAGGAATTCGAGATTCGAAAACTGGTATTTTTACTTTTAAATAGCCAAATTTTTTTAAATGATTACATGTGGCCAGTGCCTTATACAAAAAATTTTTTTCGCAAAACCTTCTGCGTGGCCAGGTCAATTATTTCTTATGGATTGTTCAATTAAATTTCGTAGCTATTGCTAATAGGATGGTGTTGTAGCTATTGCTAATAGGATGGTCTTGTAGCTATTGCTAATAGGATGGTGTTGTAGCTATTGCTAATAGGATGGTGTTGTAGCTATTGCTAATAGGATGGTGTTGTAGCTACCACGCATTCTATTTGACCTTAATCTACCTACCTACTGGTAGGTACTACTTTTTATCCCAAAAAAAACCAAATATCATCATTATTAATACAAGTTTATATAAAGTGTTTAATTATAGGACTTCAAAATTAAATAAATGTTTCATAAAATTGGTTACGGGTTTATATAGGTTTAAAAATAACACACTGCGTAATTGTATAGAAGGATCATGTATAATTATACCTTTTATGTAAGATATCAAAAGTAAATTGCATTTATTTTAGGACTGACCTAAATACCTAAATACCTCGTTCGTTGAAATAATCTTATATAATTTAAATATTTGATTGTCTTCAAAGTTTCTGGGTAACAAAGGCTTACTTAAAAACAAATCTGTTTAGACTTCGACAATAAGATTCTATTCAAATTAATTTTGTTTTCACAATTTAGGATAAGAACTAAAAGATAAAATGTACAATATGCGTATTCATCAACTGAACCCTTTTCAACCATCTAATTTTGAAATATTTTTAATGTAAACATATCAATCAAAAGTCAATATGAAAATAAAACTCCATAAATTTATTATTACGCTGAATCGCAACGCAATGTTTCCCAGCCTGATTTACAAGCGCATTGATCGAGCAGGGTTAATTCTCGCCAAATGGCCGTTTCACTTGACCATTGTGGAGTCCAGCCAGGTCTTGCCCAGAAGTAATCACTGCTTTTGCAAGTATTTTGAGACCTCTGAAAACCCTCTCTGAAGAAGTAATGACTCAATTGGAACGGTTTGTACTCATTTATTATCCACATTGTATAAGATTTACACATATGATTCAAATCGTAATTTTGGTCCCAGATTCACGTGCAAAGTGTATGATGTTATCTATCTTTTGACATATTAATCAGCAAAATCCGTGCATCCGTCAGGCTTGTAGAATTTTTAAAATCTTATTTTGGGAAGTGGCGCCATCTCTATTCCTAAGGGATGAAACTTTGGGCGCTGCCGGCAAAAACGCTTATTTTGGTCCCTACTATCACTGTGCAAAGCGGCTTGCTTCCAACACAAAGTGCATAATATATAAAATATTATGTAATAATATACCTTCTCCGTTATACCAACATTTGCTTAAGGTAAGGTTGGTTAACCTGTAATATTAATGAGGACACTACACCGTAAAAAATTGACAAATTTGGCCTAGTTCTTTTCATACAATTTAGATAAGCCTTATAATGAAAAAAGCAAAAAGTACGTATTTTTTATTGTATTCTTAGGTACAACCGCTGAAATATAGATACCTATAGGTATAGCTTGCATAAAAAAATTATGATTCCGAACCTGTTTTTCATTTCCTTCCGTATCTTTCTTTTAAAGAAAGGATGAAAAACTTGTTATAAGTCGATAAAACTGTTCAAACTTTTGTTTCCGCAACCCATCTATTTTTACCAACTCTTTTAAGAAGTATTTTTAACTTTTCCTTTAAACGTTTTAACATTTTTACTACATAAAAGTTACTACGTAAAACGTATTTCGAGACCTTGTGCATATTTGAATATACCTTTCCGCTTACCCACTTATTTTGCAAATAATTTTATCATTCCAATAATTTAAAATGTAGAAATGTAGCTTTCCGTACACTCTAGACCTAAGTTAATTATTTTTGTTTTTGTTTTTATTACTAGTGATTAACAATTTTCTTGAAAAATAAATGTTTAAAACCTAAACAAAAAAAAACTAAACGAACTTACTAAAACATACAAGTACGTACGGAGGATGTAACAGGTAAATCAGATAATTCTAATAAATAATGTTATTAAAATACACATTTCAAGAAAGGAAAAACAAATAAAAACCTAAAGAGTGTTCTGTTACTATTTACTTTATTTAAATCTTTCACAAATTTTTTTGAGTAAAAGTAAAATTTATAGGGAATATATAAGAGGTTGCATAAAACCAGATACATTTAGCATTCAAAGTGAAATATTCATGTATTAGTGGGGAAAGCATTAAATCTTAATAACTCGAATATTATCATTTGTATTGAAAATTCGGTAATAACAGCCCTAGGTTTTGTATTGAGTAATATTATAATGCAATGAAAAATAAATCGAAAATTGTCAAAAACCAAAGGTGACTTTGTGATATTTTTCCATCGAGAAAATTTTGTTGTATTATGTTTATGTTAATATTAGACCTTGGAATTATAATGCAGCATATATGTTTTTTTTAATAATTTATTTAGGCTCGATTAACTTACATAAAATTTAATTTTACTAAGGGCTATTTTCCTGTATCTTAAGTAGCGGCCTCATATTGATAAAAGATATATAAGGGTAAAAAAAGATATATTATAGTTTACGAGTGTTGTATCTCGCATTTAGTGTTCTAGAATATCATTTCTCATATAAATTCATTGTAAGTCTTAATCATGGTGGCTTTATCTGTGTTCTTGTTAATTAAATCGTCCCTGCTTTCCGTATACAATCCTGTCTTACTTCTTATAGTTTGTATAAGTTTATTGTATACTAAATGGTTATATTATTCTGCCCTGGACATCTGTTTTACCGCTCATCACTATAAAGCTGGTATTTATGACTTAAGGACCATATAAAGCCAACTTAGTCCAGATGCACTGCTACTAGACTCAGTGATGCGGCTATGGGCTTACCACCTGTCACGCAGGACTAAAGTACCAAGTTGGTAAAAAGAGGCTGTTTTAAGTATTTAAAGAGACATTACGGTGTGGGTGTGCTTCCAGCTGCTGGTTAACCCCTTTTGGGGAATAAAACCTTAAATATTAAGTTTAGATTGTTTTGTTATTTAGATAGTTTTCGATACGATTCATACTTACTGTTCGGTATTTCTCGTCTGTTCCTAATTTCACACATCGTCAGCAGCTGTCCTAGTAAGTGGCAAACGTTCAGATATTGTTATCCTAACTAATATACATGTGAAAGTCTGTCGGTTTGTTATGTATTGTTTAACTTTGCTACGGAACTAGCAATTGAGCTGATTTTTGACACAGATATTGTTATACTTGGGGGCAGAGACGGACGTAGATAGGTAATAGGTATTCGTGGAAAATCAAAATTTAAATATTTTCAACAAAGATGACTATAAACTAATTCCACGTGGACGAAGTATAGCTATAGCTATATCTTGCTAAGGCAATCTTTCGTAACATAATCAAGGATTTCCTGTAGAAATTCGACTCAGTTACATATAGTGGTGACATGAAGGATGGCCTGGAAATAAAATAAACCGTATCGTGGTAAGAACTGTTACTCTTAACTATTATCATCAATCATCATCTACTTAAAAATACATTGATTATAATAATAAGTTCTAATACTTTTTTAATATAATTTTCCGTTTCAAAATAATGACATTCAGTTTTAATAGATAGTACCTGGAACACCGAGCTTGGCTCGTTTTATTTAACAACGCTATCTATTTTCAAGTGGTAAAAATAATAGTATTACTACTCGCCAATAGATGTCAGGAAGAGTCATATTTTTCAGTTAATCATTGCCTGAAAACAAGGATCAATTCACCACCCCCGAAACCCTAGGTTGCTAGTTTAAAGGTACGAGATTCCTACTTAGTAATTAAGAACAAGCATTAGTCATCAACAGAAGATAGATTACGCTACGCCATTTATATTAGATGTTATTTGTTAGTATCAAAAGGTAACCAAAACCCTTTTTCGTGCCATTAGTTGTGAGATTCCGAACAAACAATTTCGTCGATCGTAACGATACATTTAACCAAGATTAAGTGCTGTCGCTGTGTTGTTTGCAGTTGTAATGTAAATGTTATATTAAAAGATTAGCTTTGGCCTTCAGCTCTGCTCGCAATAAATTCGGTTATCGGAGCGGGATTTTTGCGGTTACTCCTTTATTATAGAGAGAGTTTGCTATGGCTGCAGTAGCTATACTTGCATTTGGTTAGTTATTTTTATATTAAATTTTTTGTTTTATCCTGTAAAATATATAATAAAACTAAGCTTGTGGGGTTCACCGTTCTTAAAAAATGTCTGTATCAAATATCAGATCAATTATTTGCTACGCTGCGATGTTAAGCAATAACAAACAAACAAACAAATAAATAAACAGACAGACTTTTCCACATATATATAATTTATTAGTTACGGTTTGTATCTACAAAATAATTGTGTAACTGAAGCAAAGTAATATTGTCTAATGTCTTTGTTAGGATTATTTATTAAGAAAATCAATATTTCTTTCAGTTTTTATTAATACTTAATAAATAAATTTGTACAAAAGGCTGTTTATCCCTGGCAAATCTTATATACTACTAGCCTTTGCTCGTTAGAGCATGCCTGCGCTAAATTCTATCATCAGTGTGAAATATGGAAAACAAACTCCTTGATCATAGAAATAAGTTTTCAATAGCAAGCTACAGCTTTAGCTGTGTTTATATTCTGATTTAAGCGACATTATTTAAAATTTTAGAATAAAAGCCTAAGTCCCTCGCTGCCCCTTCAACTTTGTTTGTACTTATAAAACTTTTAAACAAAAACAACAACCTTCTTCAAAAAGCTGCATTGAAAAGGTAAAAATAATTATTTCAGAAAATGTGATCTAAATTACAGTGTAAAGTTGCTGTCTTTCAGACACACAACACACACACTTCACTCGCACGACACCAACTTCAAACTGTAATTTAGATTTTTTAGAGAATAATTTTGAGTTTTTAATTACAGGATTTTATACAAAGGTTCTAAACTAATTTTTAATATTCAAAAACCACAGACAGTATTTAGCTTGAAATCATGTCAGCAAAATTTGACAGTGTTAAATTAGTAAAATATCAAAAACAAGAGTAAATTATGTTTGTTTGAAGCACGCTGTGAGGCGCCACGAACTCTATTCTCCTTATCTACCTCATTCCATCTGAGATATAGAGAACTGAAAAGCGCATTTCCTAATCATCTGTAAAAAAAATCATCCAAGAGCGAGTCTGGCTCAAGTTTTGATTCACAAAAATGACCGTATTTTCAGCATATTTTTTATTGCATTGACTTTAAAGCTTAACTTTTTTACAACTATAATTGACCGTAAACTTTAGTTTTTAAAATTATTTAATGAAAATATAATCGCATTAAACTCCACACGTTCTTGAGTAATAGAATCTTGACAAACAAACTTTTGTTGAATGTGTTATGACTACAAATTAACAAATTTCGGATATTTTCCTATATTTGTGATTACAAGACCATGCTTCGTTTTAAATATGCGACAAAAATGGTCGTATTTGTTATAGCGTTGACTTGGATACTTGATTATTCACAGCCGCCAAGAGACCGTAGATATATTTGATATTAGAGGTAATTTTAAGTTGATACCTTAACGTGTTCCTGAAAAAAAAGATAATGACAGACAGACAGACGGACAACGAAGTGACCCTATAAAGGTTCCTTTTTTCCTTTTAGACATAGACATAGACAGATATGTATTTACTTGGAACCAAATACACTCGAACAATATTATACAGTACAAAATACATAATACAAGCACATTTAAAATATTACAAGTCCATAATACTGTTTACAAAGCAACATTAAAAATTAAACAACAAAGATTACGATCACAGAAAAACTATAAAACGAAAATGAGTAAGAGCTATGATGCCAAAAATTGGACATCGACTTAGCTTGAGCTTTTGAGCTTGCTTAGGCTGGGTTGCACCAACTAACTTTGACGTTAACCAGGCGTCAGAAATGGAAGATTGTATTTAACCGGCCCGTCAAAGTTAGTTGTTGCAACCCAGCCTTAAAATTTTTGCAAAAGTGTGAAGTAAAACTAACTTGTTAATTAAATAATGTATTCTTAATAAATAAATTCTTAGTTAAATAAAACGAGCTTCTTTTGTCTCTTGCTAAGTTTTTACGACAGGTTTGCTTTGTCTCTTTCTAACGAATGGTTAATTTCGTGAGGCTATTGCGCAGTCCATAGAACAGATTACAGCAGTCGAAGTCTATGGACCAGTTACGCTGTATAAAAAGCAGTCTTGCGGTCATAATGGGCTACCTCTCACTTACGCAGAACTGAAGTCTGTATATCTATGGTTGGTGAAATTGGCTGACCATTAAATTATTATGATGTAGGTTTGTATCAAGCTACTAGTTACACCCTTAAAACAATGACGTTATTCATAGAGAATTGTATATTTGTGTTACTGAAGTCAACAGCAAACAACTGTCATCATTAACATCAGTCGCTTGACATCCACTGCTCAGCACGAGCCTCGTTTATAGATTTCCAAAATGAACGCATAAATAAATTTAATTATAATTATAATCATGTAACTTTTGAAGAAAATGATTTTAAATATGTAAAATATGTATGTAGATGTAATAAAATTTAAACCAACAGTAATTTACTATGAACGGATCGTCGGCAAAAAGGTCATTACAGCGTGGCCGGGTCTTATCTCCTCTTCAGCTTCGTTTCCTTTTTGGTTCGCGTTTATCCTTCTCGCCGACTTTTACTTATTTATAAATAGACGCTTAGCAAACAGTATCTAAATGGAATCGCTTCTCCTGATTGAAGTCTTTATAAAATTTTGATGAGATATCGCTTGCTTAAATATTTTTAAATAACGCTTTTTATTTGTTCAAATTACGAAGTTGTTGTATTTTTTTCGTTGTGATTTTGTGCGTGATACTTCTGGTGTTGCAAGCGTACATAGGCCACGGTGACCGCTTACCATCAGGTGGACCGTGTGCTTGTTTGCCACCTCAGTGGTAGGTTACCACCTACTTTTAAACTACCGTTTAAACCCATCGCAGAAGCACCACAATTTCTTTAGACGCAGAGGCTCAGGCCATACTCCATCACGCTGAACTAATGCGGTTTGGCGCACGTTGTCGAGTTAGTGTCCTCTATCAGAGTTTTCATGTCACCTATAAGGTCTCGGTCTCTGAACGACTGCTGTCAACCGACACAATAAGTAAAGTATAATATGCCACTAGGCGTCACCCATCCAGGCACGGGCTACGCCCAATCTTGGTTAACTTGGCAAGTAGTAACAAATGTAACTTGTCCTCGGATTTACGGGTAACTAAAATAAAAAAAAAACTCTGTCGATTTATTAATATCTAAGTCTCTAGCTATGAAATATTACAAATCCTCTAGATAAATGTGTATTTACGACATTTAAATATTCGGTACAAAGCATATACATATAATGCACAATGCGATTTGTTTCCTCCACACTTAGGGTGATTCCGAAAAGTAATTATTTTTTATCAATAATAGGTATATATTTTACATAAATATATATATACATAAATATTTATAGTATATTTTTATACATACAAAATATACACCAGAGGGTAACTACGAATTAAATAATTTAAGACGTATAATCGATACAATTAAGAATGAAAATAAATATATTTTAGTAAATATTTGACGCTTATTAGACTCGTAAAAAGAAGAAGTAATTTCCAGAAACCGACCTCACCAGAAAGTTATTTAACTTTAAATGAGGAGGTAAAAATATGAAACATTTCTTTGAGCTGTAACTCAAATAAACAAGGTCTTAATAACTTTTCTCACCGCTTCAAATTAGTTTTCTCGAGTCTCAAAGCGTTTACATTTCACTGAAGACTAAAGAAGAAACTAAGAGTAATATACAAAGGTAAATTTTGACCAGATAGTCTACGTGTTGTTTTAAAATAAATAGAATTATTGTTCAAGATAAAAATATTTTTGATAAACATCTTTGTTTTTAGGGTTCCGTGCCTTGCTGCTTTCTACCATCACGGTTTAAATGAAAATAAGGGGCTGAAATCATACAGCACAGCCGGTTTTGAAGATAATGTAGCTATGAAAGGTGCTATCGCAATGCAGCTTGTATTTTATGTAAACATTATGTATTACAACAAAGGATCCATATTAATATTATAAATGCAAATGTTTGTTTGTTTGTCCTTTCTTCACATCGTAATAGAGCATCCAATTAAGCTAAAATATGGCACCGAAATAGTTAAAGATACGTAGGAAATTTAAAGGTTCCGACACGACGCACTATAACCGAATATTACGTTAACTTACTATAGCTAAAGCTATAGCTTGCTACAGCAACATTTCTTGCTACAATTTAAGAGCTGCCGTAAGAATGTCTCGTCGGTAACCGAATTTCGGCGGGGGTGGAGCCGCTAACGAAAGCTGGTTGAATAAAATAAGTTTTTTTTTTTTTTTATACGACTAAGGTGGCAAACAAGCATACGGTCTGCCTGATGGTAAGCGGTCACCGTAGCCTATGGACGTTTGCAACACCAGGGGTATCACTTGCGCGTTGCCGACCATTCAGTAATCTAATAACTTCTTTCTTGAAGAACTCCATACTGTAGTCCTTGCAGAAAACCTTGGCAGGGAGCTCATTCTACAACTTAAGCGTTCGCGAGAGGAAGTTTCTCTGAAACCGCACTGTACGCGACCATTTAGGTTCTAAGTAAAAGCTATCCTACCAAAAACATATTCATAAAATGTTGCCAAGATGAAACCATATGGCTCGCGCACTGTCAAAATTTATCAGATCTCATGTAAAGCTAAGCTTCTAACACTACACGCCCTAACTCTGTAAGCCGTAACTTTACAAATTCTACATCATAAAGTCAAAATATGTAGATTGGCCTTTTCTTTACTACAAAAAATATTGTATAACAAGAAAGTAATTAATGGTAAATAAATTTCTCACCTACGCCCATGTACGGCATCGCGCTAATGATGCCCCAGGTGTTGCAAGCGTTCATAAGCGATGACCACTTACCTTACCGCTGATTTGCCACCTTAGTAAAAAATAAAGAAATAACCTACACCTATGATACAGCTTATTACGATTTTTATCTTACCTAAATATAAAAACCTGAAACAAGTATTTTTTGTAATCAGAAGTCTGTGTAATTTTCAGATCTCTGGCATATGGATCCCTATCTAGCCACTAATATTATCCTACCCGGAAATTAAAAGAGACAATAATAAATTAAAAAACGAATTAAATTTACTCTTTAATGGTTTTTTTATAATTTAAGCTTGTGCCTGCACGTGTATTCTAATGATTGATTTAAGCTTTTAAGTTTTTAGTTACTTAGGTGGTGGTAGTAGTACCTTTTATATCAAATTCTTTAATTATGATGTTCTCAATTAATTAATGAATTGTTAACAGTCACAAAAATTAAACGACTCATAATTATTTCATGAATAAACAAATAATTATTTTACACACACATACGTAATGATAAACCAAAGAATAATAAATAATACGCAGACATAAAGATCTGTACCTAAACTACCAGACTCTCTACTATGGTGTCAATCTCAGATGTATATAACTGTACACAATGAAGCGGAAATTTGAACCTAAAATTTAGCGTGAACACTACCCTACACTACCCTAACAGGTCGATTTTAGGTAAATCGTTAGAAACTTCATCTCTTATGTAAATTTTTTTTTATATCTTACTATTGAAGATGCGCCCTTAAAATTTACCCTGAGAGCCTATAAGTATTGCCAATCTCATCTCAAACGCAGTTCTAACAAAAAGCCCATTATCGGACGGTCCCTTCCTATCACAATTCCGGTTGCATTTTCTTTTTTCAATTTCGATATTTTCTATTGACGATCAAGAACGATTTTTGCAAGCGAAATATTTTGAGATATTGTGTCGACTTTAGTGTTTCATTTTCAAACCATTAAAGTGGTAAACAAGCTTGCGGTCCGCCTGATGATAAACAGTTACCGCTGCCTATGGAAGCTTGTAACACCTAGGGTATCACTCGCGCGTTGCAGACCCTTCAAAAATCTAATAACTTATTTCTTGAAGAATTCCATAGCCATACCTTAGAAAAAATCTTGACAGGAGCTCATTCCCTAACTTAAGTTTTCGCGGGAGGAAGTTTCTTTGAATACTTACCTTGTGTAGAAAATTAGACATGTTTATATAAACATAGTGATATGTAGGTATTCAAAGACTTCTTTCCTGTCACTGAATCTCGAGCGTTTCCGCTTTCTTATCTTTTTTTTTTAATATTTCAATTTCCAACTGGGCAACGTTTACTCCATATAGAGTTTCGCATTCAATGACTAACATGGAAATACAATTGACAACAATTTTGATAGAAAGAATTAATAACGTATCAAATTATAATCCAAAAAAGTATAAAGTAAATAGATGTTTTTCCATTTATGCTCTCCACCAAGAAAAAATATTTGGGGAATGTTTTTTAATTGGGAAATTAAATAAAATTGGAACTAAATTCTGCCAGAGCGGTGGTACTGTACGTTCGTTCAGCTGTTTAATAATCCGGCTGAACGTCTAGCCACTGTTGTTGTTATAAAATGGCTATCCGTTATGTCAAACAACGAATTCTATCATTTGACTGCGAAATACATTTATATAGATCCAATATAAATTTCATAAGTAAATGTTAATATAAGCTACCACCTCAATAACGTGCCACAAAAGTGGTTTGAAGTAAATTAATTGGGTTCTTTAACTGGCAGTAAGTTAAAATATATATTCCCACACGAGGTTTTTTTCTGCTTGTTAACACACAACGATCTCGGTGTTGTAGTTATAGAGCAACACGGCCCCCATACAGGGTTGGAGCCATACTCAGGCGTTCCCCTTAGTAAAAGTACTAGCTCAGATAGATATATGCGAGTAAAAAAACTTCACTATACTAAATCTAGTTGCGCAACTGTGATTTTATCCTTCAATAATGTTTGCAACTGAACAGAAAATCACCTTATTATGTTTGCAGTTAAAAAAAGTAGTATAAAAAAAACACTATATAAAACCCGTCATTTTACTTCTAGTGTCCCAAAAAGCAGCGCCCTATTCCAACGTTCTGGGTAAATTTGTCGAAAGATGATAATGTTATTCACCCTCAGTACTGATATTATCGAAAATGAAAGCCTTATATTTATAATACTTGTATTTGCCTATTTTATTAACGTAAAAAGTCCTCAAGATCGCACTGAAATATACGGGTACCCGGACAAAAATGACAAACGTTACAAAATTGGCTATATCGTCTTGCCTTAATAAATCTCAAACTATTAGCCTTAGAGGCGTTAATGCGGTATCACCATTAAGCTTATATAAAATTAACTAGCTTTTACAATCAGAAGATTGCGTTGGATGCGGGCAGTTTTGTGAGGAATGGGCATCGTGGAAATTGAATTAAAACGGCGTTCTCTGTCCATTACACTAATTGTAGTCATGTCTTGTCAAAAGCATTAAATAAACTTGTTTTGGTTTATCAGTTATCATGCACACTAAATTAATTTTACTTATCACAATCTGGAATTCGGTTACTTTATCATGGAAAAATATACAGATACAAGAATCAGTTTCATACTGAAAAAACCTAACCCACAAAACTGTTTTACTGTGTTGTAACCCACAAACAAATTTTAAAAACCAGTAAATTGTAATTATTTTTTCTAATTCAGTTAGAAAAATAATCTAATTCTAATCTAAAATTCTAAAAGTTTTTTCACCAAAACACAAACAATATAATTAACAATTTTCAACTAAATATATCATGTTTATGTCAAAATCCAAACACATATAATGATATGTGTATTATATATATACATAACACTATATATACCTACGGACTTTTAAAGTGTATCAATCTATATATATCCATATGTTCGTGTTGTATCGTTTTTGGAAAATCTTATCAAAATAGGAGATGAAAATTCGTACGATAATCAGGAAATTTGTGGGAGGACATGGTGGTGATTTGGCTCTTTAGTAAATCAATAACATTTTTACCTTACATTTGTTGTTTTTACTGAAACCTAAATTAAAATATACTAATTTATTCTAAATATATAATCCGTTCCGTTCCGTTCCAGCGTCTTACCAGCCAGCGTCCCACTGCAAGGACTCAAGGAACGGGTCACATAGAAAAGAACTGTCGATGAGAGGGTTCTGTAGAGTGCTCAAAACTGCGGGCTGGAACAGCGCAAACTTTCAAAAAGGTGGTAATTGAAGAAACGGAGGGTCCTCAACCACTGGAAGGTATGCGGCGCTTCCAGTCCGCATTTGTAAGTGATTCAAGAAGTGTCCCGTCCATCTCATGGCATTCCTATGTGTGCCTATTATCTCTGCCCAAGACACCAGTAAGACGGAGTTGATAGGGCAGGTAGTGTAGGACTTCGCAGTCTAGGATGTGGAGTGGGAAGGATAGAGCCGACCGGTGCCAGCACCCTTTAGCCAGCAGGAGGCATATGTCGGGCCATGCATGTCTTTTAATAAAAATAAATAATTTTTTTTTATAGCTGTAATGATCTGAGCTGTTAGCTTAGAAAAGTTCATAGTGCGATTCAATTTTTATGAAGAACCGGATGTGATGATCCAACGCAGTTTTGTGCCGCCATGATTAAAAAGCTGTAAAGGTTGTCAGTAAAACGCAGACGGGGCTCCTACAATACTGTGCTCCTACAATCTCAAATTGAAGTTTAAAATGTGATTGCAGATATTATTTACCATAGGTGCCTATAGTAAATAATAAGAGGTTCAAATTAGGAATTCAGATTAGGTATATTTGCTTGCATGCCAATGCAAAAACAATTGCCGTATTTTCATCCTTATATGACAGCTTAATGATGTAAACACAATATTTCATTTTACTTTCAGTGTTTTATTATGTCTTGAATGATTTTTTGGTATTGATTGTTAAAATTATTATATTTTTGTTGATAACAGAATAAGTTTTGCAGCAAGGATAATGAAAACTAATATCTCGTTACATGTTTATTTTCTGTAAGAATATTTTTCATGTTTTTTTTTTGTGGGTTATTTTGGGTATAGTTTTAAATAAGATTGTTGTTTAGCAAAAGCGCACAAGACCTTTTAATAGATATCTAATTTTGTGTCAGTATTGGTTTAGATGTGTACTACTGCTTGTAAATATTTAATATGATTAGATCTTAATCTGTTGGTGAAGTAAAATAATTGCCTTGCTTTTACATTATAAAGTAATATCATAATAATAAGTTTACATTAAATTTGTAAAAATAATAATTAAAATTATACTTACTTTGTAGTAATAAATAAAATCATTATTACTTCTATATTCACTAGCGTTTTAATACTGCTACTTTTTTGATGCTATAAAATTTTTAATTTATCGATAATCTAGATTGACAGGCCAAGCTCTATCTGTTTATGAATAAATTCAGTACAGAGCTGCTGTCTTCTGCACTGTAACAAAGTAACGTATTCAGAATATTGTGATCATGAGTTTAACTTTTTTTAAGTCTTTAGAACCTCTGAACCTATTTTCCCGTCCCCTACAAAAAGTGGCAGATTATTTTCGCCAAAATCGATAGACAACAACTGCCATTAGTCTATGTAAATGAATTGCCTGTTCCATATAATTATATACTGTGAAAACCTTGGGAATACTCTACGAAGAAACACTATCATGGGATCCACAGGTTAAAGAAATAAGCAAAAAAAATATTTGTTGCTGCGAAATCTTTGGGTAGATTACGTAACTTCCTACCCATCCCCACTAAAATTACACTTGCTCAATCACTTTTTCTTCCTATTCTCGACTATGCAAACGCTAGCACTTCTTGATCTTGAGATCTTGATCTCACCGAGGAGCGGCTTGCTAAACTTGAGCGTCTTCAAAATTTATGCATAAGATTTATGTTTTGTCTGCGAAAGTATGATTACATAACCGAATTCCGAACAAAACTTAAGTGGCTCCCAATTCGTCTTCGCCGGAATACTCATTTCCTATTTCTTCTTTATAATGTCCTTTTCAATCCAAAAACACATTCATAATTAAAACTGTGTTTCAAGTTCATTGGTTCTCCTTTTCCACGTGATTCTACAAACCTGTTGTTAAAAACTCCAACATAAATGTATAATAACTCATTTACTGTGAAAGCAATTAGATTGTGGGATACATTACCACTGGATATAAAACGAGCGCAGTCCTCGAGAACATTTATAAAATTTGTTATCACACATTATAACAAATAAAAGCTGATATATCACATCATAGCTATATTTCTAATATCCATATATATTATTAATTATTTATCTTTGTATGAATATGTATTGAATATTCTTAAATAAATATTTATTCATGTATAGTATTATGAAATTGTATTTTATATTATCTTTTTATATAATTTTTGATAAGGATTGGAAGCGGCCTGCATACAGCGTCTTCCTGCGGCCTTCGTTATGTCGTCTGACCACCGATGTATGATTGATTGATTATTATATATTGTTGATATGATTTTAATCTACTTTATTATAATGCACACATTACCTTTTATTATGTTTTTTTATTTTAAATCCTTCACCCAAAGGTTATCTGAGAGAGTTATTTTGTAGGTATGTAATGAAATACCGCTTCTTTCTTTTGCAGATTCAGATTCTATATACTTAAATAACACTTATAAGTAAGAGTTTTTCCTTTTGACTGTAATTTAAATTTTTATCATAAAATGTACTCTACGAATAATTTGTATGTTTCTATTAAATAAAAATATATAATTAAAAAAAAATATGAAAAACATTTGAAAACTACGCTTATGCATTGAAATATAAGAAAAAATAAGTTATACTTTACGGAGCAAAGTGTGGACACTTCCTAGTAGTTGTTTGTTAAATAAATAAAATAAACTGATTATTGGAAACGGAAAAATATAACAATGAAACTGTAATTTAGCTATGATTTTTAGTAAAAACTCAGTACAATGCCAATATAACCTGAACTATTGAATATGAAACAGCAATCAGGAGATCTGCACTACTAGGAACACAAAGTATGTTTTAAACAAAAAAGTTACAGTTCAAGTAGATAAAGAAAATGTCACAGAAAAAAGGGTAATGATTCTTAGGCCTAGTGCAAATAGGGCCATTTTCCGGTTGTTCGTTTGAAAAGGCTTGAAAAAATAAAATGTGCAGTTCGGGTTTACGCCAATTTCTTAAAAATAATTGTAAGACGTTTTTTCGTAAATTTTTAATAACTTGTAAAATAAGTATAAGTTGAAAAAAAAGGATGAGGATTTTCATCTAAAACTTGTTTGTCTCGTTACAAAACTATATGACGGTTTAAGACGATGTAGCCTAATTTCCCAAATCAGTTTATTTTACTTGTTCTAGATTGAAGAAGTGGTGCCTACATACTACAAATTAATGAAATATACTGAGGTCAGGGAAAGAACGAATTTCAAAGAAAAATCAACAGAATTTTAAACAAATGTTCAGAAATTAAGAAAATAATTCTTAAGTAATGACAAAAAAATACTGAAAATGAAGTTAATTTGTCTTAGATTTCGATATTTTGTCAGCATACCCAATATTTTTTTTTAATTCATATAATTTTGTTTCATATAAAAACAAAAATCGGCTAGCATTTTTTTTAATTAATTAAAAACATGAAAAAACGATCTAAAGACGTAAGCGCTCTACGCGTAAGCGACATAAAACGTGTCGTGCAAAGTTCAACCATATGTAACCAGGAGTAAGATAGAGGTTTTTGCTTTTTTTATACTTGACTTGCTCCACTTGCATCCTATCCATCTCTTTTATGTGTCGCTGTAAGTTGAAACAATTTCAATATGGCGACTGTAGTTTTAATTTTTGACCACTGGGTCAAAAAAGTTCGTTGCAATATACCTACCTATAAATCGATTGAATTACAATCGATTAATCGAAAAATCTACTGTTTTTAACTAATTTGCATGATAAGCTCACGTAGGCTTTTTCGATTACTTAAATTTAGTTTCCGTTTTAACATTAATTTTATTTTTTTAACGTAATCAAAAGTGAATCGCTTTAAAATAATCTTGAATTTATCAGTCAAACTGAGAAAAAAATGTCAATCCTTAAAACGAATATAAAAATAATTACATTATCTGCCCGATGATGGCTTTTTGGTCGACAAAGACACTTATTAGCAAATTGTTAAAGCTAAAATTTGGTGCCAGCGTCGAAAACTGTAATGTATTTACGAACCCTTTCGGGGTTCGCGTTTAGGCAACTGCCTCTGAATAATAACAGAGCCCCATTTTCGTCACTTTGACCAATTTAGTGCGTAAAATATAATTTTAATATTTGATTTTCTTCTAAGTTTTTGCGTAGCAAAGGTTTTGTTAGAGACAAATCTATTTTGACTTTGACGATAACTTTCTATTCAAATTATTTTTGTTTTCACAATTTAGGATAAGAAGTTAGATATAAAATTTAACACCTTTGTATAAAGCAACTGAACCCTTTTCAAGCATGATTTCAAAGATATTTATTTTATCGTAACAAATAATAAAAAACTTAACATTAAAAAAAAACTTTAAAAAAAAATATTATGTGTTACGTTGAATTTTTTTTTAAATAATATATCTCTGACCGACTTTATTTGTGACTTGACAGCAAAGACCTCTCAAAAACTTTAAAATATCCATACTAATATTATAAATGCTAAAGTAACTCTGTTACCTATTCACGCTTACACCGCTGTACTGATTAAGATGAAATTTGGCATGGAGATACTTTGAGTCCCGGGAAAGGACAAAACGTTTTTTTAAAATACTTCTAGTGTTAGTCGGATTAGCGCAGAGATGAATAAAATTTGGTTCAACTGCTGAGCCGATTTTAATGAAGTAGCTAAATGAATCAATTTGGCTTAAATTAAAAATGGAGATTGCTTACACACTGAGTGAACACATAGGCTATATTATATATGTTAAATGTTTTTTATTGTAAAAAAAAATGTAAGGTTAGCTAGTGAAGAATATTTGTTACAAATATTGTCATATGACATACTACATCGGTACTACATGCTAATTGTTTGTTTAAATATTTATCTCATGTACCCTAGGCTAAATATGTGAAGCAATTAACGATATTTCATTTTATATTTTATTATCTTTATTTTTCTATATTAATATTATAAAGAGGAAAGGTTTGTATGTAAGTATGTTTGTATTGAATAGGCTCCGAAACTACTAGACCGATTTTAAAAATTCTTTTACCATTAGAAGCTGACATTATTCCTGATAAATATAGGCTACTTTTTACCGCGGAAAAATGATTCATTCTTACGGGAAAACGGGTAGTAAGAATTGTCCCTCCGTACTTATCTTTGTCACATAACTTCTAAACGGCTTAACAGATTGGGTTGGATATTTCGATGGTTTCACAAACACGAATGTATTATGCCATTAAGGAGGAAATATTTGATAGTTTGTTTTTTTTTCTATAATTGAGGAGCTGCCGTAAGAACCTACGCAGATAACGTAATTTAGCGCGAGCGAAGCCGCTGGCAGAAGCTAGTACATTATATTCGAAAGAGGATATTTCTCTGTACTCTCTCTCTCTTTTCTCTGTTATGGATATTTCTCTGTTCTCTTTTACTAGCGTAACAATCCTAAGTCTGTGGTATTTACTGATCGCGCTTCTTTAGTTATACATTGTGACACATTTAATAAAACATTCGATAATTACAAACATTTATTTAAAACATAATTAAGCCACACTTGATTAATAACTTTTAATCTAAGTACGCAACGTCGACATGGATCAAAAGTTACTTAACTATACATTAACGCACCACGAGCCCATTCTTGTTTTTCCATAAGAACATCCATGACTCATGGAAATCATCATACCACTGATTCGTGTAACAGAATCTAACGATATTTTATCATTTGAAAATAAATTGCCGGAGTCGGGGAGCGTTTGAGGACTCCTACGTAATCTTGAGACTTCTATTCCGTTATATTTTTCAATTCTGCTTGACCTTGATTCCACTTCAGGTTCCTGATGTGAAGTTCCAGGAGTTTCCTTGCCAATTCGAAAACATAAAGTATTTGCAATTAAAAGTGTTACACAAAGAAAAGTTTTAGTTTGTAACTCCATATCTCGTGTTTTATTTTATCTGGCTGCATAATAATTTATAACCACTTTATAACTGATAAATTAATGATGGCCGTGGGGTCATGTACCTTTAGATAATTGTGACAGAAATAGTTAGCTGGAGACTTTATATAGTATGATCTATATTTATTTCAATATATATTTTGAAATGTAAACATTAGTTGAATATTAAGAACATTGAACTACAAATATAAATTTACTGTGTATAGAGATAGGTATAGCTATTTTACTCGCGATAATTTTTAAGTGACTTACTAAGTCTCATAACAAAAAAAAAATTACTGTAGAGAATTTGGCTTCCGAAATTTTTACGTACATATATAAAAGTAATGTGAGAAAAATAGTAATTTAATGATAATTATGTATAATACCTATTATACTGTGGTAGGATAAAGCTGTATTAATTACCTATCTTAATTTATTTTAATCTCATTGGTATGTCAGTTTGTTTATTTGAAAATAATGCGAATTTAAAGCGTTGTATTGCTGGGCCTGGCTGGAGCGAAGACGATGATTTAATTAAACATAATGAGTTTTGAGTATAAAAATAAACTTTTTAGTCCCATCTATTCGAAAAATGTTGATTGATTCACCATAAGACAGGAGCAACGTGCGTGTTTGCTCCCGCTCCCGAAGCAGGTAGTAATGAATTTAGATCAATTTCTGATTTAAAAAAAATGCAAAATTTTGTCTTTTCAACAATAGTTCTTTAAATATAACATTTTTAATACATTCTTTTACTTCTAACATAGTCCATTGAAATGTTAAATGAGCTTTGCATTTGTTAGAGGACGCAATTTTATTTTTGGGACATGTGTGGGGGGTCAATAGAAGCTTAACCTCAAGCTTGAAGGATCGCCACTCTTGTCATCCGGCCGCCAACTTGGAAAAAGGGGTGAAAACACTTTTTTCGCGATATCTCGGAAACTATGCGTCTTACAAAAAATTCGTAAGGACATAATTCGTAGAAAATTAAAACAAAAAACGCGCCCACAGACTCTACCTTATAGGTGGCGGGGAAAAGAGTTAGGAATGAATAAGTAAAGTTGTACGAATTTAACAAAAAATTTTTAGGAATATATTTACAATAAAAAAAAAATCAAAAATAAGTTAATCATTTCGTTTTGACCGGATTCTCATGAGCATTGACGAACCCGGTCAACTTTGGAGAGCTGTAACAGCGTTTTAAATGAATGAAATTTAAAAAATTACAGAGAAAAAAAATCTCTAAAGATCATCTACAAGATTGGTCTGAAGTAATTTTTTTGTAAAATATATAAAAAAAAGCTATAGAGCATAAAAGAAAATTTCTATAAAAAATTTCTCACTTTTTTACTTATAACTTCTTTAATTTTTAATTTAGGGCAAAAAGGTATATACCATATTTGTAGGCAAAACAATTTGCTACAAATTATGTCTTACGAATTTATTGTAAGACGCATAGTTTCCGAGATATCGCGAAAAAAGTGTTTTCACCCCTTTTTCCAAGTTGGCGGCCGGATGACAAGGGTGGCGATCCCTCAAACTTGAGGTTAAGCTTCTATTGACCCCCCACACATGTCTCAAAAATAAAATTTTGTCTTCTAAGAAATGCAATATTCGGTCCTTAAATTTCAGCATTTCAATGGACTAACACTAATTATACTGTTTTATGAATCGGGGTGAGAAGTAGAGTGTATTACTGGGTCAAAAAATATTTTTCGCTCGGGCGACGTACTTGTATATTGAATCCCTTACTACACTAAATATTCCACTTTAGAATCCTTCGCTACGTTCTGGATTCGAAATTGCACCCTCGCAATAAAAATACCAATTTTCTCCCTTGTAATACATTCTCATATTTTTAAACCCATCTAATACAGCAATAAGATGTTAATAAAACAAATAGGTGTTAATAGCAACAATGTAATGATCAAGCGAGAAATTCAAGTTGCTAGCTGGGTCATAATTAATTAAAACATTGTCCTTCACTACATCTCTAGCACGCGTAATCTTCAGATCACGTATTTGAAATTAGCTCATTCAACAAGCCCTATACTTTAAAACGAGCTCCTTTGCTTGAACTGAATTAAATTAGGCGTCCAGGACCCTCCATTACAAGTGATACATCTGGACCGAGTATTTCTGTAAGTTTTTCAGATATTCGCAATAATTCAAATTTTACTGATCCCTGACTAAGGCCTGTACCTACAACACACATTTAGCTGGTTTTAATCTTAGAAAAAATATAGTGTACACGAAAATTGTATGCCACGTTACCTTTATAATGACTTTAAAAAAATCGGCCCTGGTAGTTGTAGGATGATTTGGCACTATTACCAAATCACGTATTTAATGTATATTTACATAAAGTCATTTATGCACGTTTTTGTTGCAATTTTGAGAAAAAATGTAGCTATTTTGCGAATTGTAGAAATTTGCTGAGCTTGACTCAGCTGTAATTCGTGATTTATCTTATTGAAAATTGTTACTTGCAAAAGTAAGTTTATGGTCGAATATTTCAACTTAGGCGGTACTTGAGAAAAATATTTTCAAAAAACTGGATTTTGGGACCGTTACTCAAATATTTGCTCGAGTTCGCAAACTTGGAATATTAACAAGGACACCAAACTGTACAAATTTAACAAATTGTAACTCACCATAACCTTTTATTAGTCAGATCTACCTATGCCTGGCTTGGTCATTTCATACAAATTAGATAAACCTGAAAGTCAATACAGTAAAAGTAGGTTTTTTTATTACAACTGCTGAAAAATAAGTACCTATAAAGCTTTCATAAACTCAAACTCAAACTTTACTACCGAGAGAAACCGGCAAGAAACTCAGCAAATTTATATTTTTTTAACTTCATATTAAAATACAATATAGCCTTACACTAGGTATTAACATAACATGCAATGTTTTAATTTAAAATAATATACCTAATGCCTCAATGCAAGTTTTTATCAATCATGTTCTAATTTTACAAGCATTTTTATCATTTATGTATTCATCAACTTTGTTATAGCTTTTTTTCATAAACCTATCTTTGACATATATTTTAAATTTATTTGAGGGAAATTAACCACATGTTCTGGATTTTTATTGAAGAAAAATATACTTTGTATTGCGAAAGAGCTATGTACCTTCTGAAGACGACATTTTGGAACTACCAATTGATCCTTATTTCTTGTATTTACACTGTGTAGGTCACTGTTTTTAGCAAGTAAGTGAAAATTTCTGCGAACATACATTAAACAAGCAAAGATGTATTGGCAAGGAACAGTTAAATATCAATTTCCCTAAAAAAACCATAAGAGCAATTCGAGTTCCTAATCTATAGATTGATCGTACTGGACTCTTTTGCAAAATAAAGACTGTATCAATATAAGTAGCCTTACCCCAAAGCAAAATGCCATAAGACATGACGGAATGGAAATAGCTAAAGTAGAACAAGCGAGCAGTGTCAACATCTGTAAACTGCCTAACTTTTCTAACTGCATAAGCAGCTAAACTGAGTTTCCTTGCAAGAACTGAGATGTAAGAAACACTGTTAAGTCTAATAGTTCTATTTCTTCTTCGTTTAAACATAATTTTATACTTATGACATTTGGCATCATTAATTTTAAACACTTAGTCTTTTTTGCATTAAGAAGTAAGTTATTTGCCGTTAACCACTTAAGAAACTGAGAAAGTGCAATACTTTCGGTGTCAAAATTAGTTTTATTTCTGTGAACTTTAAATAAAATAGAAGTGTCATCTGCAAATAGTAGAATCTTGCACAGCTTCTCCCAAAAAAGAAAACATCATATATGTAAATTAAAAAAAGAGAACAGGGCCTCAAATAGAACCTTGAGGAACTCGTAATTTTACTTCTGAGCCATTACAGTTTGTACCTTCTGTATTTTACTACTTAAATATGAGAGGATAAGCTCAAGAGCCAAATCTGCAATGCCATAATGACTTAGTCACTCATAAGAAAATTATAATTAAAAAAATAATTCTAAAAACCACAGAATTAAATAATCATCCGGGTGTCTGGATGACACAAGAGGACATACATAAAATACACACCACCACCACATACATGCTTACAGGTGAACTTGAAAAAACGTGGGGTATTTTTTTTTCTATCGAGTAAATTTTGTTGCATGATAATGTTATAATGTAGTATATTATATAATGTAATGTAACAGGTAAAGTTCACGATTAGATATCTGATTATTTGAAAAATAGAACGTTAAAACTCAATGCTATATCTTGATTTAGAATATGATTTTTCTGCCGTAAATAATCTGACTTTATTCTATAATTATGTTTTTTTATTTTTATTTTTTGGTTTGCTTACCTGCGATAGCCTTAACACATAAGATAGACTAAATTTACTAAAATAAGCACATCCGGTTTGTTGGGTAGAATAAGTGTATACTAAAAAAAATAGATTAAGACCAATGTTATACCTTATTTATGCAAATAAATATTATTATTATTATATGTTTTTTTTTATTTATTTAGACTTGATTTAAGAGATGAGTTGTACTAGGTAAATTTAAGACTAGGTGCACCCTATTTTTAGTCTTTAAATAAACAGATACCCGTTCCGCCTATTCCACCTAGTTTATCGACCATGGTTCGAGTACTTAGTCCATAAATCTATACTATGGCATGCGATCATTGGTTTTTTTAATAAGAACGTACCTACGTACGACTTTTAATTAGACTTTTTTTACTGATTAAATAACTAAATTGGACAAATTTGTTATGTGAGGAATTAATATCTTCCCTTCATACTTTCACAGGCTTAGGAGTGGCAATTCGTGAAAGTACGAACACAGTAACATACTAATCATTAATATATATCAAAGTTACAAGATTAAAGCGTTTATATATTTGTTTTATGGGCATTCATTCGAAATCGATAATTAATTACATTGAATTATTTTAATGAGTCTCAAAAAAGCTCATATTTCTGTGGCAAGAATTTATTATAGATAGGCAAAAGTAAGAGGTAGGGTACAGCTAGGTCTCGCTCGAATAAGCTATCAAAACAATTAAAGCGGGGCATAGCGAGTACTTGCTCAAATGATCCTCCTGAACTGGGGAAGTATTTCCACCTTACAAAAAAACCGCGGCCATAACAACATTGAGTTGTGTTGTTTTCCTAGCGGTGAATAAGGAGCTCTGGCAGCTCCTGAGGATTCGCTGCGCGGACAGCAGAGGATCGGTGGAGCTCGTTGCTGCTCAGCATAGACGAGGCGTGCTGAAACGATGGTCGCCCGTAGCTAGTAGTCGTGCCAGAGAAGAATACCCGCTGTGGCCCCGGCTACAATAACAGAGAGGGATCAAGGACCCTTCCGCCTACTGTGCCAGCAACCGTATTATCTGTGCTGAGCTTTATCAGTTCCATTGCCGCACCTTTTTGTCCTCTAAGCTGACTGTGCAGCGGCTACTCCATTCATACATAATGTGGATTTTAGACTTATCAGGTATATTCACGCAAATCTTAACGCAGTCCACCACCATCTCGCAGCTGACCATTCTTTTTCTAACAGAGACGCAGATATCTTGCCCGGCCGAAATATCATACCTACATTATCTCGGCTACAAACTCGAGCACGATTTTGTGAGTCGTGCTGGTGTGTGTATGTTCGTCCGGGAGGATATCTGCTGTACCTATCGATATTGTAGGTTCGCGTAGATCACGTCGGCCACACTCGTATCTATGTGTGACTATACAGGTCTTATAGTGGTGACACGGACGTGGCTTGACTCTTCACGCACCTGAGTTTGACGACGGACAAGGTTCTAGAGCTATTGCTACTACAACAGAACTAGTTATTATGGGAGACTTTTACACCCACCATCGTGAGTGGCTCAGTTTCAAATGGTGCCTCGAGCCAAAGCTAAATTCCAATTCATCGCCAAAATAGGTGGGCGACTTGATATTGTGAAAGCTCGTCTGTGTGCACGGAAATTAACTCAGTTGAAAGAAATAGACTAACAGGAAACCTTTTTGCCTACAACTAGGTATGATTATGTTAGAATTATTTTGAGTATTGCAGCAAAATATAATTATAAGATTCAACAATTTGATGTCAAAACTGATTTCCTTAATGGAAGATTGTTCTTGTTGTAGTTCCTTGTTGAAGATATTAACTAGGAATTCCTGATGGTTTATTACTAAGTCGAAACAAAACTTTAAAGTTAAATAAATCAAGTAAAGTAAATAATTGCATTGGTATTCATCAAAGAAACTATATTGACCAAATAATAAAAAAAAAACTGTTATTAAAATCCAGCTTTTACTTCAGTATAGTGTCAATGTTCCTATTTGCAAAAGGTCAAATAAAAATGTTTTGAATTTTTCATAAAGAGAAGCAAGTTTCAAGACCATATAAATAATTCGCGTTAATGTATTAAGTAGGTATATTAATAAGAGAAAATGTAAATGCTATTAAAGGAGTCATAAGATATTTAATGAATGGCAAAGATAAATATGGAGGATGCAATGATGATGTGGGCTATTCTGATTCAGACTTTGCAGGTGACCTGGTACCAGGAAATAAACAACTGGATATATATTTCTCATGAATGGGGGGTCTGTAACCTGGTCTAGTCAAAAACAAAAACACTGAACTCTCCACTACAGAGGCAGAATTTATTGCAGCATGTGAAGCCACAAAAGAGATTCTATGAATAAAACATTTTTTATTAGATTTAGTAGAGTATACTAATAATAAAAGTGTAATATAAAATGTTTAGAATCAACATACAGTTGATACGCAATCCTGTTTGTCACAAACGTACGAAGCATATAGATGTGAAATATAACTGCATTAGGGAGAAGGTGGAAAATGGGTTGGTTGATACAGATTATGTTAAAAATAGTAATTAACTAGCAGATATTCTTATTATAGGCCTTAAAGACCAGATTTTAAGTTATTAATAACAAAATATACCTAGAAATGTTTATTTCTCAACTAAACAAGGTAAATTATAATTTTTTTTTTTAGGAATGTTAAAATTTAGTTGTGTTCTATAGTTCCTTCTCGTTTTTCTTGTTAAACTCAAACTGTGCGTATTTTGTAATAAACTTTAATAAAAGAATCCTATGTATAAAACTTTTATCAACCATAATATACAAACTCTTTATATGAAACCAAAACCTAAACGAAACACGGTCACTGATTAACACCTTCGGGGAATAAAAACCACGAACATGAATATGTGTAATATTATGTCTCTGTTTAGAATGCTTCGTTATTTTGGTACTTTTTGATACGATTCATACTTAGTGCTCGTACTCGCCGGCAGAATCAGCTGACCTAGTTAGTGGCGAACGGTCAGATATTGTTAACCTCAGTAATATATTTGTGAAATGTGTAAATATTTCATTCTGTAAAAAGTCTGTCTCTTTCGCGGAATAATTAAAAAAAACACGGAATAGTATAATAGGTTTACAATAAAAAACTTAGCCACGGCCAATATGTAGTAAATTAAAATTGGTCAAGTGCGAGTCGGACTGGCGCACGAAAGGTTCCGTACCATTATCTTTAAAAACGGCAAAAAAATCAAGTTTGTTGTACGGAAGCCCCCGTTTAATATTTGTTTTATTTGAAATTGAATTATTTATTTTTAAAGTGAATATATAACTAAATATTCTGTGAATATTTCAAGCGTCTACCTGTCGCCATTATCAATATCGAGCAAAAATTAACAAAAAAAGGGAGCCCTGTTGAATTTTTTTTTGTTTATTAGTATTAACATAAATACATCTTCTGAGAAAATTCAACCGTCTAACTATCACAGTTTATGAGATACAGCCTGGTGACAGACGGACGGACGGACAGCGGAGTCTTAGTAATAGGATCCCGTATTTTACCCTTTGAGTACGGAACCGTAAAAGGTAGTACCTACCTACATACGTATGTGACATATACATAAGTGAGGCCTACGCTCAGTAGTAGACATCTTTCAGCTGAAACGACGACCAATGTGCGTATATTTAAAAAGCACGATATTTTTACTTCGATTAATAACGTTTTAACTAACAATAAATTAACACAATAAAACGTTTATTATAAAGTATTTAAAAGCATTTTATCATTTACTTTAATAACAAGGTATCAAGACGCCAGCAAAGTGATTAATGGCAGTAAATATAATCTAGCCTGCCCTTAATGGTCTAAAAGTTGTTACTAAAACTTTTTAGGTATTAATTTAGATATTAGCCTGTCCTTCGTCCCGTCAAAGCTTAGAAGTAAAAGGGGCGTCAAAGAAGCATCTGTGGGTAAATTACGAAAGTTTAGATTTTGATAAATATTTTAAACATATAATTAAACTAATATTAGTATTATAAATGCGAAAGTTTGTTATTTTATCACTCACCACACCAACTGAACTGATTTTAATGAAATTCGACATGGATATAGCTTATAGCTATGTATTCTCACGTCGATTACAGATTGTTGTGCAGGCGAAGCCACAGGCAAAAACTAGTTAAAAAGGAGTTTGTGACATCTATGTCAAAAAAAGTGAAAACTAAACGGGCGTTCCCCATACATGAAACACGTTTTCGTTGTATTTGCTCTATCGTTAAAACAGTAATACATCGCAGCTTCAAACTTGCCCTGATTTTAGTGTGAGAGAATGCAGCAGCAGAATGAAAAAAGAAATTTTAACTTAATCAAAAAGGTATATTGTAACTACATTAAATGATATGATCACAGATTCTAATTAAAAGTAGAACGAACCAAGGTAAATTGTTTAAAATTAGAAATTGTTGTTGTTGGACAGAAATAAGTCATAAAAAAGCTTTGTAAACTTATAATGACACCTGTATACAGCTTAACAAATTAAAGCGTGTTGTCACCGCAAAGTAAAAATTACAAAATTGTCCAAGTGCGACTATTATCTATAAAAACGGCAAATAAATCACGTTTGTTGTATGGGAGCCCCCCTTAAATATTTGTTTTGTATTAATTGAGTTATTTGTTTTTAAAGTGAATTTATAACTAAATATTCTGTGAATATTTCAAGCGTCTACCTGTTGCCGTTATTAATATGGAGCAAAAAAAAAAGGAAAAAAAGCCCCCTAATTTATTTATTTTATTTTGTTTTTTAGTTTTTTTTTTATAGCAGCAACAGAAATACATCTTCTGTAAAAATTTCAACATCTAACTATCACGGTTTATGAGATACAGCCAGGTGACAGACGGACGGACAGCGAAGTCTTAGTAATAGGGTCCCGTTTTTTACCCTTTGGGTACGGAAACCTAAAAATAATAAATCTGGTGCTCTTGCTTAAAATAGGAAAATTATTTACTTTATAAAGTCATAATAGTTACGTGTGCTTATGATATTCGTAACGAGTATATGTTTAGAGTACATTTCCTGACATAAATTTTTTTTACTAAACACCAACACACATGTTTAGTTTTGAGTTCAAACGTACACAGACAGACAAAAAGTATTATATAATCTCATTACGCTAATCAGCTACTTCTATGCTAAAAGTCCTGCCGTATTAATCTTGTGGGTACTGAAACAAACACACAAAATTCTAAGAAGAATTATGCCCATAAAAGACCAATTTCAATCAACTAAATCCATCATTTATCTATCACAAAAAAAAAATCTAGTTCCATCGCTCGCATTTGACGCATTGACAAAGAATTAAACTAGGTAATTTTATTGATAAACCGTTTTTGTAGCAATGCAGCCCCTTAAATTCACATTTCAAGGGAAGGTTTCAAAGAAGAAATTTATTATGCTTAGTTTGTAGCGGTCTTTATGTACCTTTTTATTTTGTGTCAACTCCACTTTATACATTTTATTTACAAATTTTATCAGACCTTAAAACGGAAATGACTGTTTCTTAAATACGACTTTCGACCTTAAAAAAAGTCGTATTTAACGTCCATTTACATACATACCTACTTACACATGGTGCTTAGCACAGACTATTCTGTACAGTTTTTATAATAGGAAGTTAAAAAACTTACGAAAAAAAAAATTACATTAAATTTCGACTTTCTCAGCAGCGAATGTGTACTTAAAGTCGCAGTACCTATGTACTTTCTTTGTTAACAATTTTGAATACTGTGATTATTTCAACTACTATTTTGACTTTAAATTAATGATAAAACATCAAGTAATTATCTTGCCTTTTGAATTTATTAAAACATTTTGTGGTCGACTGCCCGGCGATCGTGAAGCAACGTGGCGAATGATTGATTATTCGCGCCAGACAAAGACAGTTTCATGTGTTGCCAGGGTAATGATTGATGAGTTTTGACCAATAAAAAAGTTATATCGAGACGGTTTTAATCGTTTTACATTTAAATTCATATCCAAAAAAATCGGTAACTGAGAGAGTCAGCCTTATGTCTGTCTGTATAAGGTTAAAGCCGAATTTACTTTTGAAAAATGATGGTCACAGCTACTTTTTTACCATAGCGCCGCTCACCATTGGCAGGAAATTATCCCCAAACCTGAAACTAAATGATCACACACTCTCTGTGGAAACTTACAGTATGAGGTTTTAAGAAAAAAAAATATTAGTTCCGTTATGGGTTTGCAAAACTCTCCCGAGCAAACGTGATACTTTAAAGATATAAAAATAGATGTTGAATAAATCGGTTATAAGCGTAGTATGTAGGTTCAAGTCCCTACCATAAGGAACGATTTGTTCCTTTTTTCCATATAATGACTTTTGTCCATATAATGTGGAGCGCCGCTCCTAGCCCGTTGCTAGCTTGACCCTCGCGGCGGGGAGCCCCGCCTTCAGTTCGACCGGGGCGCGGGCGCGCTGTTGTCGCTCTTACCTATCACAACAAATATTTTTAGATCGTGCGTGAGTTTTTGATTAACACATTAAATAAGTACAAACCTACATAAACATAACAATTTTTTTATTGTCTAATAAGTAACGATAGCAAAATAAAATGTGTTTAAATAGTGCTAAAAGATTTGAAATAAAGACAAAGGGTCACAAAATGTGTCACGAAAGCATATTTGTAATAGCATAATAATAGGTTAGCATTTAAGCAATTCCTCTTTTGTTTTTGTTTTTTTAGTAAGCACCCATTAAAAATTGTCACGAGCCGCCTCTCTCTCTACTCTACTTATGAGTTATTCATTTGATTCTTCAGGAAATTTCATGCGTATATATAATCGCAGAATTATAAGCTGTCTAATAAATGTTAATGTGCTGGATTAAGCGAAAGCAGCCCTTCTCCGCCGAAGATCTACCAAAGTTGCGTAATCCCATTTTACACCATTAGGAAAATTGTATTGTTGAAAGTCGCCATCTGTAGAGTAGTGTAGAAAAAACAATACAAGAATACAGCAGAACTCCCATACAGTACAACAAACTTTTCTGACCCTCTGATCTTTGGCGTTTGGTCGCTAGTGTTGTTGAAAGTTCACACCATTTTAATATGGCAACTACCCTCACCGACAGTGATTCGGGCCATAGTGTTCACGCAGGGCACTGCTGGTTGTGGACACATACGTCATTTTTAGGGTTCCGTACCCAACGGGTAATTAGCGGAACCCTATTACTAAGACTTCGCTGTCCGTCCGTCCGTCCGTCCGTAACCAGGCTGTATCTCACGAACTGTGATAGTTAGACAGTTGAAATTTTCACAGAAGATGTATTTCTGTTGCCGCTATAACAACATATACTAAAAAATAGAATAAAATAAATATTTAATGGTTCTCCCATACAAAAAACGTGATTTTTTTGCTCGATATTGATAAAGGCAATAGGTAGACGCTTAAAATATTCACAGATTATTTAGTTATATAGTCACTTTAAAAATAAATAATTAAATTAAAATCAAAAAAATACTTAAGGGGGCTCCCATAAAACAATCGTGATTTTTGAAGTGAAAACTTCTTTAGCGGCGTTGTGCACTTTTTTTGGTATGGGTAAAAAATGATAAACTCGCGTCAGGTCACGTGTCCTAATCGTGGAAATTCGTAAGACGGAAACCGTAATGCCACGCCTATTATAATTTTTATTTTTAGTATTCGCGATTATGAGTAGTACAGGGAGGTTGGTTATGGATTTTTAATTCTATGATAGATTGCGATGTCAAATATACTACGTCAAAAAAGTAAATAAACAAACATTATTATTTCTTGACAATGTCAAAGACATGTCTTGTGACATATTGGAGTGTTAAGCGCGAATCGTGTGTAAAGGTTTTCACTTCTGCCGGCACTCCCGGAGTGCAACTCGTTTTTTTTTTCCCCCGTTTATATAGATAATGGTACGGAACCCTACTTGCGCGAGTCCGCTTGATTTTTTTATTTGACATTTGCAGCTTTCCTCATGATGTTTTCCATTACTGAAAAGCCAGTGGTGTGAATAATAAATGTACTATAGAAATTAAGAAAAAGAGTAATTAGCACACGCCGGCTCGAACCTCCGCCACTTAGGACACCAGGAGAAATCAAAACCCCTCGACCACAACCGATTTGTATTGACAAATATTGAAATTCCAACATGTGATGAATGTTCGGAGTTTTGTCAAGAAAATTTTACTTATGCCTTTTTTTCTAAGAATCTGTTGCGTACATATTTACCTTTATAAAAGTAGGTATTCTGTAAAATAGTATTACAAATATAACAATGAAAACCAAGAGAAATTGTGAATTTATTAGTTTTATCGTATATAAGTACCAGCTTGTTTATCTTAGGAATGTACCTTACATTATTCTAGACTAGCTTCTGCCAGCGGCTTTGCCCGCGCTAAATTTCGTTATCGGCGTAGGTCGGTAGGCTGCTCCTCAATTATATAAAAAAACAAACTGTCAAATATTTCCTTCTTAATGGCATAATACATTCGTGTCTGTGAAACCATCGAAATACCCAACCCAATCTGTCAAGCCGTTTAGAAGTTATGTGAAAAAGATAAGTAGGGAAGGACAATTCTTACTACCCGTTGTCCTATTACCAGTTTTCCCATAAGAATGAAGCATTTTCCCGCGGTAAAAAGTAGCCTATGTTTATCGGAGATAATGTTGGCTTCTAATGGTAAAAGAATTTTTCAAATCGGTCCAGTAGTTTCAGAGCCTATTCAATACAAACAAACTTACATAAAAATCTTTCCTCTTTATAATATTAGTAGTAGGTATAGATATATGGTTAGTAAGTGGGGCGCGGGATTTTCTTTTTGAGACTTAGGTACAATTTCAGCCATTGTACGTTGGTAATTAATTTTTATTCGAAATAATTACACGGGGACAAAATGTTGATGTACTATTAGTAATTTTAAAAAGGCAAAATTAGCGAGTACAAGTTAAATATTGAAAAAAATCTCCCGGTGTTACTTTTTATTCAAATAACTGAGGTGGCAAAAAAGCTTACGATCCACCTGATGGTAAGCGGTTACCGCATCTTATGGATCCTTGCAACACCTGGAACACCATTCACGCGTTGCCGAACTTTCAACAATGTAATAACTTCTTTAAAAACCCATTTTATACGACTAAGGTGGCAAACAAACTTACGGTCCACCTGATGGTAAATTACTCATAATTAAAAGGATTATAATTTTCTTCATCACTCGAACTTTCACGAAATATTAATTTAATTTCTTTAGAAATATACCTTTGAATTCGTAATCTTGTACGCTTATATGTTCCGCCGTTATCCATACTGAAAGCATCAAGTAACAATATACACAGAACACATAAATCTCTTTGTAAATGTCTGCACCAAACTAACTATTTTGTTAATCTACTTTTCATTAAATATTTTTGTTTACATTATTTTCCCTTCGAAAACTTCAGTTGGACAAGTGTTTCAAATGTCAAATAAAGAACATTTTACAAAAGCTGATATCATTTTTAAGAGTATAAATAACAAACATTTTACAAATATTCTATCTGTATTATTTTATATGAACCCAGGTACCTTGTCACACTTGTGTTGTTTTGTTTGTTACTCACATAAGGGTTAATCAACCTAACAGAACAACTGGAGGGCCTTATATTTTGAAATTTTACGTAGGTATATTAGGTTGTTTCTTTTTTTAAAACAACTGCCGCACCAACCTATTGTAAAAGGGTTGTACTTATTCAGAAACCTTTCCCAGCGTGTGCATAACAACTTACCAAAATTTCATTACAATCGATTTACCCTTAGTGCGCGAATCCAAGTCGCACTTGGCCCTTTTTTATTTCTCAGAAACGTTCCCCGGCGTGTGCATATCAACTTACCCAAATTTAATTACAATCGGTTTACACTTATTGGGCGAGTCCGACTCACACTTAACCCTTTTCTTCTTTCTCAGAAACATTCCCCGACGTGTGCATAACAATTTACTAAAATTTCCTTACAATTACAATAAGATACACCCCCTTATTGCGCGATTCCGACTTGCACTTGACCCTGTATAACAGGGAGCTCAGGGAGGGTGGGAGTTAGTAAGTTTCTCTAAAACCGCAATGGCACGTCCATTGCGGTTTTAGGATGTGAGGATGAATTCCCTGCCGATGGCGAGCGGTGCGATGGTATAAAGTAGCCGTAGGCATCATTTCGAACAATGTCTCAGAACACATCCCATTATACTAGCGGTAGAACACACACAGGAAGGCAAAGTCTCTCCTCAGACTTACGGGTTCGATATGGATTGCCAGATTAGCAAAATTTTATTACAATCGATGTACCCTTATTGCGCGAAGACCGACTTACACTTGACCGTTTCGCATGTCTACGTAATACAAAGAACACGTCACCCTCCAAGTTTCAGGTCTCTACAATCAGCGATTAAGGCTGTGCGTTGATCCGTCAGTTAGTCAATCAGGACAAAACATTTTATATGCATAGAAGATATGCACCACTGCAGAAGCAGGCCTCTCCTTGGAAAATAATGCATAGGCAATATTCTACCATGTTGGCCTAGTGCGGGTTGGCGGCTACTCGATCGTCAAAGTTTATAACCTGCTCTTAAGGCCTCTGACTCATATCACCAACAACTAACCTTATGTTACCCACTCTTCCAGAATATTTTCCTGCCTATATATACATATAGCGTGGCGAAATAGCCATAAATCTTACAATCTGAAGGGGTATAGGTATATTGACTGATAACCTTGTAAAGGCCGCAGGAAGCAAGTGGTCCAAATCCTTCAATTTTAAAAAGCCTTGCCTTGATCTGATTTGTAATGTTTTTGAGATTTTTTTATGTTTTATCGTGGTGGAATCAATATAGTACTTATCTTTGTGAAGTGAAAACTTCTCTAGCGGCGTTGTGCACTTTTTTGGGTATGGGTAAAAAATGATAAACTCGCGTCAGGTCACGTGTCATAATCGTGGAAATTCGTAAGACGGAAACCGTAATGCCACGCCTATTATAATTTTTATTTTTAGTATTCGCGATTATGAGTAGTACAGGGAGGTTGGATATGGAATTTTAATTCTATAACAGATTGCGATGTCAAATATACTACGTCAAAAAAGTAAATAAACAAACATTATTATTTCTTGACAATGTCAAAGACATGTCTTGTGACATATTTGAGTGTTAAGCGCGAATCGTGTGTAAAGGTTTTCACTTCTGCCGGCACTCCCGGAGTGCAACACGTTTTTTTTTATTTTGTCATATACATACATTGATATAGGTATGTATATTTATCAATGTACTAACAAATCATCAGGTTTTTTTTGGTATATTAAATCATAAACTAATCAAATCATCGTTAACATGACTTCTACTACTGTAAGATCAATAAGACGATAAAGACTTATCTTTAAATCAATATGTAGAAACCCCCCCCTTAACAAAAATAATAAAATTATTTAAATTTGAACTCACGTGGAGTATAACGACTTACTCGCCAATTTGAATACGTGAAGGCATGTGTAATCCTAACATATTATTGTTGCCTTTATTATTATTAAACATTAATGATATTTTGTAACCGTTATTAATGTTATTATTAAAGAAAGCTATGCAGAGAATTAATATTATTATTTGGCTGTGATCGTCTAATGGCGTAATCGTCTATTTGGACCCCTCGTTGTGACCGATAATAACCCCAGATCCTAAGAGGTATGGATTCAATCAGTCCCAGGTGTGAAAGAACAAAATCAAAACCCTAATTTTACATTATACCTACATTAAAAGCAATGGCCTATAACTCATCCTTAACCGCAGAACCACTAAGTCCTGATTAGCATTAGACCAGAATTTAAATTACTAAATGCGAGTTTCAGATTAAAATATATGCGATTTATTATCCTAGCGTAGTCGAAGTACCCTAGCCTAAGTCACCCTATTCACCAGCCTAGCTACCTCCTTACAACTCCGAACATGTCTCGTAATAACACGGTTACCCCTCGAACACGATAGGCCTTGAAGTTATAACGACTATGACCGCATACCCCTTAAGTGAAGTCGTAATCCTATAGTAATGTATGAAATCGCCTTAAAGGAGAACTCTTAAACGGTAAGTAGTCCATCGATACACTAGTTATCTTGCCCTTAAGTAAACTTGTAACCTCATAGTAATGTAGGAAAATCACCTTAAAAGGAAGAACCCTTAGACATATGAAAGTACTAACCACTAATAAACTCACTGGCTTCCCCTTAACTAAAATTATACACTTATAATATAACAAAATCATTTAAGAGACAGACAGACCTATTTAATAACTAAATAAATTATTAGCAGGTACGCTATTGATCCCTTAATTAACCTATAACCTACACAACTAACCTGTCACCAGTTCTCTAGCTTGCGCTTAAGTGAAGGTCGGAACTAATAACAACATATATAAGGCATTAGGGAGACAAGCGGACCTATTAAGTACATAGATAAATTATTAGTAGACTAGCTATCGATCTCTTAAGCGAAGTTATAAAACTGTAATGTAATATGAAAGGTCACCATACGGATGAACTAACAGATTGAATATATATATAGATAAAACGAATATACTCGCGGCCTGGCCCTTACGTAAATTACACAACCCTCTCAATAACACTTAAGAATGCACCACAGACTGACCGATAAGTTTAGTAATTGCATAAAGAGCCTGTTGACAACCCGTTAACAACCCCTAAGTGAAATTATAAAGTCGTAATGGTATTCGAGAAGCCACCCCAAAGGCAATCTAAGTATATAAAAAGACTACCACTATCCTTACTAGCTTCTCTTCTAATCTAATCTTATAATAATATATGTAGAATCGCCGTAAAGACAAACTAACAAATTAGAAGTAAATGTAACCCTGAAATACATCTACAGCCTACCCTTTAAATAAAGTTATAACATAGTCCTAACCGTAGGTATCCAGAAATCCACATACATTCATGATTATTATTTTACCACTGAAACTCACGCCATCTGTGTAATAATCGTGGAATTACTCGGTCGATCGATATCTTAGCTAACTGTCTAATAATGGAGATATTGAGGAGGTCTTATAGAGGGCGCTAAGGGCGGACGATTTAGTATGGAAGTCTATCTAAATCTACCAATCCTAGTTTCCAGGTCGTTTACGGGTAACCCTAACTGGGAATCATCCAGGAAAATTCACATATACAACCATTCCTTAAGGGTTCGTAAGTTGTTCTATTCGGAATTATTGGGCCCGCCACCGAATTATCCCTTCGGCCAATTAAAGACTAACCGGTCAGACTTTCCATACATTTGCCTGTGCGTCGAAGTGCCCAGCTGGCGTCTCGTGGTCACGTGGGTGCGCAGAGTTCACATTTTAGTCTTCTGCGCAGGTACAGAGTCTAATCGTGTTACTCGACCTTCCTTCGACTAATTTACGTTGGTTCGGTTTTGGTTTAGTATCTCGCGACCCGGTCAGTACGAATTTCGCTCTTAGATCTAAAATTGAGTTTATGGTTACAAGCTATGGCGATTATCTACACTAGAATATAAAGTTTATGAAAACAAAACTATAAAATTGAGACAAAACCTAACGCTCGCCTAACTCATACACTAGGTTGTTCCTACTTGATCGCTAAAATGAATATTGAAAATTAATTATGTATAACTTGAATTTGAATAGCCTTAAGGGCCTAGGGTACCGTCTGGCCTTAAGCGGTTGTCAATTATATCGTACCTATTATCTGACTAACGCCTTGGAACCTTTAACAAGGAAGGTATATAACGATCAACTCCTGACAGACTCGTAGATAGGTTTAATCAGACTAGCTTACCTTGTGGCTTCGCCTTCCTGTCATTTAGTAATTGAGTAGGTGTATAAACATTTGTCTTTCGTACGCTGTGCCTTAAACTGTTCTTTAGGATAGGTAAGTAGTGCTCCCCACCAACTCCTACATTTATAACGCTGCTGAGGTGGCAAACAACCAGGCGACCATGTAATTATCCTTACTACTATGACTAACTACGGAACTAAGGGGACCATTTCGTTATTATTTGAATACAACCTACGATCGGTCGGTTCGAACCCGAGGCTCCTTAAGTTTGAATAGCCGCTAGTCCGGAGAAGCTATACTCGCCCGAGACATATGCCGTGCAAGCTAAGTTCATATAAAATAATAAAATAGGTGTGCGATTACACACATGGTTAAGTGGTAAATTGTTCATCAGAGTAATTAAGGCGACAGAACACCTAATTTGACACACACAATTAGTATGTTTAAGGTGGTTTGTAAGGAAGACATATCCGCACTCAGGACCTGGCGCATTAGCCAGATCAAGTAAGGGTTAGCCCTTTTCTGAGTGTTTAGAACTTTAACGTTTCGGCTTTCCATACAACAATTCAAAGCCTCATCAGTTAGTAGAGAATTGTGTATGGTTATACTAATACGTCTTCAACGGGGTGATTCATGGTGAAGAATAAAACAAATCCTGACCCACTAACGTCACCTCATAGCCTGTTAATAAAGTTTGGTCAATGTTGAAGTTCAGTCATCTTTATCTTAAATGGCTTAGTCAAAACATAGTTTAAACAGTATAAAGCAATAAAATAAAGCTTAGATAGTCTAATTAAAAATTAGACTCGCTAGATTAATGTCGCGGCCCTGAAAAACATATGAGGTTTACGTTTATTTATTTTTTACACAGAAAACAAATATTTAAATATGAGCACAATAATACTTAGCTTTCCAAATCTATCCGTCGCAGCAATGGGTGGAGTGGAGGTATTATTTATTTATGGATTCCTTAAGGAGATTGGGTTAAAAATCCCACGTTAAATTTTAGCCACCCATTACCTAAACGGAATCTAACAGTTCAGTTTCCTTACTCGACGCCGGTGAAGGGTGGAACTGGAGCCAACCCAGATCTAGGTTTTATCAGCCCCCTCACACCCTTAGATTCCTGAAGCCTGCAGTTATCCTAGTATGTCTCTAACATCAAGCCCCAATCTTCCCTAATCTTATAACAAGCCAGACCCCGCTTGAGGAACCCCTACTGTGACTGCCCCGTCCTCGCCTACCTCTATCTACCAAGGGTCTGCTCGCTTTGGGGCCACTATACCGCAAAGCAGCACGATATTGTAATTTAAGATTGTTATGATAATAAATAGTGAATATATGGATACCATTAACATAATAACGAATTACATGCAACAAAGTCGTACAACTTTGATGAGCACCTACTAAATCGTGTAGGGTTTCCTTTAATAGGAATTCAAGACAAGGTTCACACAAGGATCACCTACTCAACATATATATGCACAGCAAGGGCCACACAAGGATTACCCTAGCAAGTCCTTTGGGGGGTCCCTTCACATCGACTCAGATCAGTGCGAGTAACCACGGCCCAGGGGCCCGCGTAGGGTTTTATCCAGTGAGGATATCCAAACTCATACACATACACGCTCTAAAGGGAATACACAGGGGTTACTACTTATACATGTATATATGCACAGCAAGGGCCACACAAGGATTACCCTAGCAAGTCCTTTGGGGGGGGTCCCTTCACATCGACTCAGATCAGTGCGAGTAACCACGGCCCAGGGGCCCGCGTAGGGTTTTATCCAGTGAGGATATCCAAACTCATACACATACACGCTCTAAAGGGAATACACAAGATTTACCCTAGCCTTAACCCTAAGTTTAGCCGATTTCCTATCTAATCAGATCAGGGCTTAATTACGGGGTTTTCCTCCCACAAGATATCACAAAATTTACAACATCATGTTAAAAGACACCGATCCCGGCAGGAACCTTTTACTCCACTAGATTTCCTACAGAAATCGGCAATCTCTTTTCCTTAGAGAGTACATAGCCAACAATGTCAACAAATTACCTCTGCATTCTCAATAAGTAAGGGTTTCTTTCTTCTCTATCCCAAATTTACAACTAAAATCCCGGACTAAATCCCAACCAAAAAGTCAAACACTTTCAATTTTCCCCAACCAACCCTTCACTTTATCCAAGGTGGCATCTTACACGGTCCCTTACACAGTCCTTACGCCATCGTATAAAGGAAGTCCCTCACAAGCCCCATAGTACAAACCCATCAATAATAAGTTGATATTGCTAGCCTCAGTTCTCACAAAAGACACTTACTGATATTTGATGTAGGCGAAACGTGCACGGCGTCGGTATTAAATTTCTTCAAATCTTTGTGCGTCCTGTCCTTCCCACTTCCTCAGGAACCTTGAACCCAGCCAGCCTCTCGTCACGTCGACAA
Source organism: Apoda limacodes (assembly GCA_946406115.1). Lineage (NCBI taxonomy): Eukaryota > Metazoa > Arthropoda > Insecta > Lepidoptera > Limacodidae > Apoda > Apoda limacodes. The sequence continues at coordinate 13,378,352 of OX291559.1, forward strand.
TGGAAAAGGGTGCCGCAACTGACGCCTATCGCTTATAACCGTTCTCCCCTCCCCCCCGATAGACGCGGCCTGAACGCGTGGCGTGTCTAGGGATTGTGGCGCCAGTTAATTTCTTCTTTATTTTACTTCCACGTGTACCCACGTGCTTCGCATTTTAGTGGCCAGTTACTTTATAGTAATAATCGAACAATCATATCGAAATCGTAAACCGATTCTACTAAACTCTTTACCTGCCGAACTAGTTTCTCCGCTTCTTTGTGACTCGATTATACAGCTTCGATTAATTTACACATTGAAGGCTCGTCGTAAGCGGCGCGGAGCCTACTCTACTATCCCTCTCGCACCCTACGATATTTATAACAATTAACTGAAAATAATCGTTCGATATTCTCCATATATTTTAACCTCCTGGTTATCTGCTACTTTACGAATCGGTCGTATTTAACGAGTAATTATTTTTCTTTGTGTTGATGATTTTAGGATCCCACTGCGATTTACGCCTTATGACGTAGGTACAACCATATTAATCGAACCCCGGTGAGGACATCCGGGCCCCTCACTTACTTCATACTTCATTGGTCTCCTTTCTATCCATTTATTAGGAGTATCCGATCGGTATGAATTACGAAGGTGATTAATCAAATTTATATTTATTATTGATAAATTCTATCTTTAATTCACCTGCTCTCTTAAAACTTAAATTAGCATGTCAACACCGTGTCGTGGGGTCCAGATTATTACAATTCTTTATAAAAGACTTGGGACCACTACAATCCTCCCCAACAAGTCATAAATGTACACTTATCAGTTGTGACTTGTTTCTTAATTAACCACTGGATCTCTACCCATAAGTTTTAAGACCTCGACTCGAAACTCAAACCTAGTTCAATAATAACATATAAATTACTCGAGACTTAGTCTGACCTTAAGTCAAACATAACGCTAACCTTAACCTAAAAATCCCTACGTTAACCAAAATTTAAAACCCTCATGTTTACCTAAACCTAATAAACCTAATGTTAACTCAAACCCTATAAACCTCATGTTAACCTAGACCTCCTAAACATATCCGTAACCTAAGCCTAAAAATCCTCATTTTTACCTAACCCTAATAACTCTTATGTTAACCTAAACCCTATAAACCTCATGTTAACCTAGACCTCCTAAACATACCCGTAACCTAAGCCTTATAATTCTCATGTTTACCTAAACCTAATAAACCTAATATTATCCTTACATTAATCCTAGCTCCGCCTCCAGTAAAAGAGAAATCGAGATATCCTGTAATTTCCTTGGGGAGCGGTATCACGACTAGTACACAAAGCCCCTTATACAACAATGAAAACTTCTTAATCCACTTCACCCTCACAATTGAGTTGTCAGTTCTACGCGCTTTTACCAATCTGTTCCTAGCCTCCCTCTACTCTCTCGTTTATTATCGACGGTTTCCCTTCCATTCCTCCGTCGTAACGTCAACTTAGTTCACTCTAAAACATAACCATACATCCACCCTATTAAAACCAGCCTTAGCAACTAAAGTTCAAATCGGTCTCTCGACACCACTCATTTCTAACGAATCATACTTAATGGACATCTCTCATCCTATAATCAACCTCAACTCCAAGGTTCTTACATTAGATATTAGTGAATCTCACACTATAGTACCGTACCCAGACGATCACTTATCCAACTCGATTTAGTCTGGTCCTAGTTGCCTTATAATGTTATTCATTAGTCTAACTCAATTTATGGTTTAAAGCGCTGTACTCAATAAGCTACGATCACCAGTAAGAGCTTTCTTATCAAATAATGAAAGATAACTATGACGAACACAGCTTCAGTTAAGGACCACTGGCCTCACTCAACCTCAGCCCGCGACTACTCAGGAACCCACCCTGTCGAAACAAAGTCAGTCCCCTGCAGCTCCACGTTAGGAAACAACCGATATAATAGATAGTTATGAAGAAACTAGTAGCTCAAAGACAGTAATGATTGGAAGCAAGCAGTTGAGTTTGTCCATTTGATGATAATCCGGAACAAACAGTTGAGTTTGTCCTCTATTAGCTGTAGATAATTATGACGGATATGCTTCGGTTAAGGACCAAGGGCCTCACTCAATCTAGGCTCATTATGATATTTATGCTTCGATTAAGGACCAAAGGCCTCACTCAACCTAGGCTCATTATGATAGATATAGTAGTTCCAATATGACGATGATGTTTGGACGCAAACAGTTGAGTTTGTCCATTTGACGATATTCGGACGCAAACAGTTAAGTTTGGCCCATTATTAACTGTAGATAATTATGATAGATATAGTAGTTAGAACATGGCGATGATGTTTAGACGCAACAGTTGAGTTTGCCCCTTATTAGTCATAGGTAATCATGACGGATATGCTTCGGTTAAGGACCAAGGGCCTCACTCAACCTAGGCTCATTATGATAGATATAGTAGTTCCAATATGGCGATGATTTATGGATGCAAACAGTTGAGTTTGCCCATTTGATGATATTCGGAAGCAAACAGTTAAGTTGGTCCATTTGATGATAATCCGGAACAAACAGTTGAGTTTGTCCTCTATTAGTTGTAGGTAATTATGATGGACATAGTAATTTGAATTTGGCGACGACGTTTGGAAACAAACACTTGAGTTTGTCCATTTGATAATGTTTGAAAGCAGACAGTTGAGTTTGTCCCTTATTGGCTGTAGATAATTATGATGGATATAGTAGTTAGAAGGTGGCGATGGTGTTAGGACGCAAACAGTTAAGTTTGTTCATTTCACGATATTCGGAAGCAAACAGTTAAGTTTGTCCCTTATTGGCTGTAGATAATTATGATATATATAGTAGTCTGAATATGGCGATGATGCTTGTACGCAAACAGTTGAGTTTGTGCATTTGATGATATTCAGGAACAAACAGTTGAGTTGATATTCAGGAACAAACAGTTGATAGCTATGACGGATAAGCTTCGGTTAAGGACCAAGGGCCTCACTTAATCTAGGCTTGTTATGATATTTATGCTTCGATTAAGGACCAAAGGCCTCACTCAACCTAGGCTCGTTATGGTGTATAAGTCTGGATAGGGCAATGACGTTCGATGGTTGTTTATTTCGTGATATTACGAAGCAAATATTAAATAGTTATCAACGACTATATGAACCGGTTGTGAAATTCGAACCTTGGGTAATAACGCTGATACTAGAGCGGCCTAAACCCATACCCCGAATATCCCCCTCCTCCCCTTAACTACTCACCCACCATTCAGGTTAAGTCTGACTTCCACTAACGACATATACTTATGTATGTATACCTACACACACTTATACAAACATACACCGGAAGCGATCCATCAAAACAGCATTTGCCGAAACATTAAAACCTCCCTGAATCCCACAAAGCAAATTTGTAAGGGCTGCCACACCCACGTATCCAAAAACCTTTCATTGATGTATCTAACAACTCACCAAATTTTTTTTTTTTTCTTTTCCGATGACTTAAACACATCCCCAGCATAACGCCTTTTGCTTTTTCAGTTAAGGACCTGACTCTCCCACCATTAAGGCAGGGCCCGACCTCAACTTCGACACATATACACATGTATGCATACTGCTATGTATACACACACATAGACATGCACCGCCCGCGGTCACTCAGGGAGCGTACCTGCCGAAACATTACGACCCCCTGCAACTCACACGGCAAAAATCTCAGGGGTTACACTAACCATGTATAAAAATCCAAAATCATTTCAATTCAGGCCCTAACAGCTTACAATCTTTACTCGCGACGATTTAAACACATCCCCAGCATAACCCTTTTCGCTCTTTCAGTTAAGGACCTGATTCTCCCACCATTAAGGCAGGGCCCGACCTCAACTTCGACACATATACACATGTCTGCATACTGATATGTATACACACACATAGACATGCACCGCCCGCGGTCACTCAGGGATCGTACCTGCCGAAACATTACGACCCCCTGCAACTCACACGGCAAAAATCTCAGGGGTTACACTGATCATGTATAAAAATCCAAAATCTTTACTAGTTCCTCGTTCAAAATTAAATAATTACCTCGTCCAACTCGGCTGGGTTTAATAATTTTGTTTAAATTTCAGATCAACATGGCAAGTAATAGTATCTATTCACCGTCTAGCTCACTCCTCATCCTACACTAACCCTAATTTATGTATATATTTTCATGCGAATCCTGATTCTGAATAAACGTTATCGCAGTTTAATAAATCATGTAGACCCCTCCCCTAACAACGCAACCATTTATCCTGTGGCACCCTGTGGAGAGGGGACTCTCATAATGTACATTTTATATCTAACTGCCCTTAACATGACTACACTAACAAAACCGGTCCCTAACCTACGCCAATGGGTTTAATCTCAGACATTAACCTCATTTCTCAGTTGCTACATATCGTCTACTCGACAGAACCCTCTGAACATATAATACCTATTAACAATAACCTATTTAGATCAAAAAGGAACGCGTTACCAGGCATAGCCGACCTGAACACCACCTAATACCTGCCATTATCCTATCTTGCCTTTTAGTACTTTAAATTACCTAAACAGAGATGTAAAAAATTATATACATAGTAAGTACACTTCTCGTTTACACCTGAGCACCTCCACACTGTCAATCTATAACCTTTCATAAATGGTACCACAATGGTTAAAACCGGTTGACGTTACCGGTCCGCCTAGTAATAACATATTTATCGACAATTAAAAGGTAATTAAATTGGCAAGCAAAAGCATGAGTCAAAAGTATCCTTTAATTTGAATGTAATAGTGAGTAATAGCAATGAATTTATAAAAGACGATCTAACAAAATGTCTCTACGTACCGTCTACATTCAATCGCACAGAATCAATTCAGATAGCTCCGTCGGCAAAACACCTCACGTTCGCCCCAAAACCCCGAGAAACCCCGAGTCCAAATCCCCGCTCGAGCGGACATCCCCTCTTCCCCAATTTATATTATTTGTTATAAATTTTCCTTTTACAAAAGTATATTATTAAACTAACAACTCACAAAGTACATATAGTCGTTTTAACATCTACTGTTTACTTTGTTAAGATTACCTTCTACCAGTCATGACTCTTCTCGTTGGAAGAAGTTCACCGAGTCTAAGGGCTTAACAGACGTTACCGCCAAGTGAAACAGTTATTAGACGTTCGTACTTTGGAGTAACCTTTTAACTAAAACCTATAAACTGATAATTATACATATACACAGTTATGTCTAAATGATTCATGGGGATGATCCCAACTTACGAAGTCGGCGCTACCTAGTATAAAATTAAAACCTGAGATGGATGAGGCCTCTTTCAGCTAATATCTTAGTGACTTTATGACCTTACTTCGGCATTAGCATTCCAAATGCTCGCTATCCCGCCTTTCACTGCATTCCCTGATCATAAATGAACCCACTCTAATTCATCAATAGTAAGGTGATACACTAAGGATGCACTCTACTTCAATGTATAGTTTTCTGCTCAGGTTTGAAATCGATTCCACTGTCCTATGGCAAGTTCCAAACCGAAAATAACATGGCCTTCTACCTTCTTTGACTAGCAGATTACTGTATTTGGTTTTTGCGGTTTCTGTCCAAAACATTTTTTTAAGAAAAATTAAGGCCGAATTTCTCATTTTCTATTTTTAATTCATAACTCACTACCAACAAGTAGCCGAGAACATAATTTATTTCATGACATGTTAAGTAACTACAAAGCTAGAAAATTACTGTAATTAAAATTTTATATCGCATGTGATGTAACTGTAATCAAATATTTCCCCCCCTTAACGCTAAGTTGTATGTCTATCTATAATATATTTACGCCACTGGAAAATGAGCAACGTACTCCACGCCCGTATAGCAAAGGTATATGCGCGTCGGGGCCCTCTTAAATGCTCGTTATCTTATTATGTCCTTTCCCTCCCCCAGCATATAAGACCTTTATTCCACAGTGCCCCCCCCCCCCTCTAAATAATAATTCTACGTATATAGACAGTTCATTAAGGCCACACCAACTATACTGATCTCTAACCTATGTCCATACGGTAATACGCCTCGCGACAGGCCACTAAAGTCCATAAGGGGGTTCCCTTTTTTATAAATAGTACGGCTAACTCCTCCACTCTATCAGTTGACAATCACAAGTTCAAGAATCCTTCCATAAAACACCTGCGAATTTATATACTTATCCACATCTACTTACGCACACATATACGTACAAACCAACACTCACAAGCTTATTCGAAACGTACTCACAACATTAAGCTAAGGTCCATAATTATTGAATAGTGCTATCCAATAATAAATTTATTCGAATCTAGTTTTTAAACATTTTCTTAAACCTATGTTATGGCAATATGCATATAGGTACTACCACATAGAAGTTCAGATTGAACGAGACTAGTAAGATTTATCTTACGAATACCGTTCCCTAGGTTTCGGATGATTGAGATATACGAGTATGTATTTATAAATAAGGTTATTAGATCATACCCCTGCCTACCATTCTATAAATGTAATTTTAATTTTGCGTATTAGCCGTAATTTTATGTCTACATATTACTAGTAATGCCTTCCTATATCTAAGCCTAAGTCGTAGAATATATCTTACTATACTAGTACCTAGATAGATGTACTGTACTACCTAACTAAAAAATAAAAACCATTCTTTTACACTAATTTAACATGGTTTTATCCTAAACTTGGCCTACAATTCCCATATATGCTATATTAAAGTATGTGTCTATAACTAAGCTTAAGTAACAAACAACTACAAAATGCCTTCTAAACAAGATTTATATCTTGCTTATTGGTTCCATTCTGTCACACCAGTCACCAACTCAAATCCATTTTAATGACCTCCCATCCGTTGTACGACAACAAAATGTAGGCTTTTACAAGCCTATTTTAGTTCTATATCTTATCCTGGTCACGGCACCAAAATGTAGAAACCCCCCCCTTAACAAAAATAATAAAATTATTTAAATTTGAACTCACGTGGAGTATAACGACTTACTCGCCAATTTGAATACGTGAAGGCATGTGTAATCCTAACATATTATTGTTGCCTTTATTATTATTAAACATTAATGATATTTTGTAACCGTTATTAATGTTATTATTAAAGAAAGCTATGCAGAGAATTAATATTATTATTTGGCTGTGATCGTCTAATGGCGTAATCGTCTATTTGGACCCCTCGTTGTGACCGATAATAACCCCAGATCCTAAGAGGTATGGATTCAATCAGTCCCAGGTGTGAAAGAACAAAATCAAAACCCTAATTTTACATTATACCTACATTAAAAGCAATGGCCTATAACTCATCCTTAACCGCAGAACCACTAAGTCCTGATTAGCATTAGACCAGAATTTAAATTACTAAATGCGAGTTTCAGATTAAAATATATGCGATTTATTATCCTAGCGTAGTCGAAGTACCCTAGCCTAAGTCACCCTATTCACCAGCCTAGCTACCTCCTTACAACTCCGAACATGTCTCGTAATAACACGGTTACCCCTCGAACACGATAGGCCTTGAAGTTATAACGACTATGACCGCATACCCCTTAAGTGAAGTCGTAATCCTATAGTAATGTATGAAATCGCCTTAAAGGAGAACTCTTAAACGGTAAGTAGTCCATCGATACACTAGTTATCTTGCCCTTAAGTAAACTTGTAACCTCATAGTAATGTAGGAAAATCACCTTAAAAGGAAGAACCCTTAGACATATGAAAGTACTAACCACTAATAAACTCACTGGCTTCCCCTTAACTAAAATTATACACTTATAATATAACAAAATCATTTAAGAGACAGACAGACCTATTTAATAACTAAATAAATTATTAGCAGGTACGCTATTGATCCCTTAATTAACCTATAACCTACACAACTAACCTGTCACCAGTTCTCTAGCTTGCGCTTAAGTGAAGGTCGGAACTAATAACAACATATATAAGGCATTAGGGAGACAAGCGGACCTATTAAGTACATAGATAAATTATTAGTAGACTAGCTATCGATCTCTTAAGCGAAGTTATAAAACTGTAATGTAATATGAAAGGTCACCATACGGATGAACTAACAGATTGAATATATATATAGATAAAACGAATATACTCGCGGCCTGGCCCTTACGTAAATTACACAACCCTCTCAATAACACTTAAGAATGCACCACAGACTGACCGATAAGTTTAGTAATTGCATAAAGAGCCTGTTGACAACCCGTTAACAACCCCTAAGTGAAATTATAAAGTCGTAATGGTATTCGAGAAGCCACCCCAAAGGCAATCTAAGTATATAAAAAGACTACCACTATCCTTACTAGCTTCTCTTCTAATCTAATCTTATAATAATATATGTAGAATCGCCGTAAAGACAAACTAACAAATTAGAAGTAAATGTAACCCTGAAATACATCTACAGCCTACCCTTTAAATAAAGTTATAACATAGTCCTAACCGTAGGTATCCAGAAATCCACATACATTCATGATTATTATTTTACCACTGAAACTCACGCCATCTGTGTAATAATCGTGGAATTACTCGGTCGATCGATATCTTAGCTAACTGTCTAATAATGGAGATATTGAGGAGGTCTTATAGAGGGCGCTAAGGGCGGACGATTTAGTATGGAAGTCTATCTAAATCTACCAATCCTAGTTTCCAGGTCGTTTACGGGTAACCCTAACTGGGAATCATCCAGGAAAATTCACATATACAACCATTCCTTAAGGGTTCGTAAGTTGTTCTATTCGGAATTATTGGGCCCGCCACCGAATTATCCCTTCGGCCAATTAAAGACTAACCGGTCAGACTTTCCATACATTTGCCTGTGCGTCGAAGTGCCCAGCTGGCGTCTCGTGGTCACGTGGGTGCGCAGAGTTCACATTTTAGTCTTCTGCGCAGGTACAGAGTCTAATCGTGTTACTCGACCTTCCTTCGACTAATTTACGTTGGTTCGGTTTTGGTTTAGTATCTCGCGACCCGGTCAGTACGAATTTCGCTCTTAGATCTAAAATTGAGTTTATGGTTACAAGCTATGGCGATTATCTACACTAGAATATAAAGTTTATGAAAACAAAACTATAAAATTGAGACAAAACCTAACGCTCGCCTAACTCATACACTAGGTTGTTCCTACTTGATCGCTAAAATGAATATTGAAAATTAATTATGTATAACTTGAATTTGAATAGCCTTAAGGGCCTAGGGTACCGTCTGGCCTTAAGCGGTTGTCAATTATATCGTACCTATTATCTGACTAACGCCTTGGAACCTTTAACAAGGAAGGTATATAACGATCAACTCCTGACAGACTCGTAGATAGGTTTAATCAGACTAGCTTACCTTGTGGCTTCGCCTTCCTGTCATTTAGTAATTGAGTAGGTGTATAAACATTTGTCTTTCGTACGCTGTGCCTTAAACTGTTCTTTAGGATAGGTAAGTAGTGCTCCCCACCAACTCCTACATTTATAACGCTGCTGAGGTGGCAAACAACCAGGCGACCATGTAATTATCCTTACTACTATGACTAACTACGGAACTAAGGGGACCATTTCGTTATTATTTGAATACAACCTACGATCGGTCGGTTCGAACCCGAGGCTCCTTAAGTTTGAATAGCCGCTAGTCCGGAGAAGCTATACTCGCCCGAGACATATGCCGTGCAAGCTAAGTTCATATAAAATAATAAAATAGGTGTGCGATTACACACATGGTTAAGTGGTAAATTGTTCATCAGAGTAATTAAGGCGACAGAACACCTAATTTGACACACACAATTAGTATGTTTAAGGTGGTTTGTAAGGAAGACATATCCGCACTCAGGACCTGGCGCATTAGCCAGATCAAGTAAGGGTTAGCCCTTTTCTGAGTGTTTAGAACTTTAACGTTTCGGCTTTCCATACAACAATTCAAAGCCTCATCAGTTAGTAGAGAATTGTGTATGGTTATACTAATACGTCTTCAACGGGGTGATTCATGGTGAAGAATAAAACAAATCCTGACCCACTAACGTCACCTCATAGCCTGTTAATAAAGTTTGGTCAATGTTGAAGTTCAGTCATCTTTATCTTAAATGGCTTAGTCAAAACATAGTTTAAACAGTATAAAGCAATAAAATAAAGCTTAGATAGTCTAATTAAAAATTAGACTCGCTAGATTAATGTCGCGGCCCTGAAAAACATATGAGGTTTACGTTTATTTATTTTTTACACAGAAAACAAATATTTAAATATGAGCACAATAATACTTAGCTTTCCAAATCTATCCGTCGCAGCAATGGGTGGAGTGGAGGTATTATTTATTTATGGATTCCTTAAGGAGATTGGGTTAAAAATCCCACGTTAAATTTTAGCCACCCATTACCTAAACGGAATCTAACAGTTCAGTTTCCTTACTCGACGCCGGTGAAGGGTGGAACTGGAGCCAACCCAGATCTAGGTTTTATCAGCCCCCTCACACCCTTAGATTCCTGAAGCCTGCAGTTATCCTAGTATGTCTCTAACATCAAGCCCCAATCTTCCCTAATCTTATAACAAGCCAGACCCCGCTTGAGGAACCCCTACTGTGACTGCCCCGTCCTCGCCTACCTCTATCTACCAAGGGTCTGCTCGCTTTGGGGCCACTATACCGCAAAGCAGCACGATATTGTAATTTAAGATTGTTATGATAATAAATAGTGAATATATGGATACCATTAACATAATAACGAATTACATGCAACAAAGTCGTACAACTTTGATGAGCACCTACTAAATCGTGTAGGGTTTCCTTTAATAGGAATTCAAGACAAGGTTCACACAAGGATCACCTACTCAACATATATATGCACAGCAAGGGCCACACAAGGATTACCCTAGCAAGTCCTTTGGGGGGTCCCTTCACATCGACTCAGATCAGTGCGAGTAACCACGGCCCAGGGGCCCGCGTAGGGTTTTATCCAGTGAGGATATCCAAACTCATACACATACACGCTCTAAAGGGAATACACAGGGGTTACTACTTATACATGTATATATGCACAGCAAGGGCCACACAAGGATTACCCTAGCAAGTCCTTTGGGGGGGGTCCCTTCACATCGACTCAGATCAGTGCGAGTAACCACGGCCCAGGGGCCCGCGTAGGGTTTTATCCAGTGAGGATATCCAAACTCATACACATACACGCTCTAAAGGGAATACACAAGATTTACCCTAGCCTTAACCCTAAGTTTAGCCGATTTCCTATCTAATCAGATCAGGGCTTAATTACGGGGTTTTCCTCCCACAAGATATCACAAAATTTACAACATCATGTTAAAAGACACCGATCCCGGCAGGAACCTTTTACTCCACTAGATTTCCTACAGAAATCGGCAATCTCTTTTCCTTAGAGAGTACATAGCCAACAATGTCAACAAATTACCTCTGCATTCTCAATAAGTAAGGGTTTCTTTCTTCTCTATCCCAAATTTACAACTAAAATCCCGGACTAAATCCCAACCAAAAAGTCAAACACTTTCAATTTTCCCCAACCAACCCTTCACTTTATCCAAGGTGGCATCTTACACGGTCCCTTACACAGTCCTTACGCCATCGTATAAAGGAAGTCCCTCACAAGCCCCATAGTACAAACCCATCAATAATAAGTTGATATTGCTAGCCTCAGTTCTCACAAAAGACACTTACTGATATTTGATGTAGGCGAAACGTGCACGGCGTCGGTATTAAATTTCTTCAAATCTTTGTGCGTCCTGTCCTTCCCACTTCCTCAGGAACCTTGAACCCAGCCAGCCTCTCGTCACGTCGACAATGGAAAAGGGTGCCGCAACTGACGCCTATCGCTTATAACCGTTCTCCCCTCCCCCCCCCGATAGACGCGGCCTGAACGCGTGGCGTGTCTAGGGATTGTGGCGCCAGTTAATTTCTTCTTTATTTTACTTCCACGTGTACCCACGTGCTTCGCATTTTAGTGGCCAGTTACTTTATAGTAATAATCGAACAATCATATCGAAATCGTAAACCGATTCTACTAAACTCTTTACCTGCCGAACTAGTTTCTCCGCTTCTTTGTGACTCGATTATACAGCTTCGATTAATTTACACATTGAAGGCTCGTCGTAAGCGGCGCGGAGCCTACTCTACTATCCCTCTCGCACCCTACGATATTTATAACAATTAACTGAAAATAATCGTTCGATATTCTCCATATATTTTAACCTCCTGGTTATCTGCTACTTTACGAATCGGTCGTATTTAACGAGTAATTATTTTTCTTTGTGTTGATGATTTTAGGATCCCACTGCGATTTACGCCTTATGACGTAGGTACAACCATATTAATCGAACCCCGGTGAGGACATCCGGGCCCCTCACTTACTTCATACTTCATTGGTCTCCTTTCTATCCATTTATTAGGAGTATCCGATCGGTATGAATTACGAAGGTGATTAATCAAATTTATATTTATTATTGATAAATTCTATCTTTAATTCACCTGCTCTCTTAAAACTTAAATTAGCATGTCAACACCGTGTCGTGGGGTCCAGATTATTACAATTCTTTATAAAAGACTTGGGACCACTACAAATACAAAGCTTAAAATTTATAGTTATTTCCTAATTTTACAGCAATTTTTTTTTTATTTAAAAGTTATTTATACTTTGATTTCAAACTAAATTTGAATTATAACCTAATCGCCTCTTTACATTACATTTCAGATTACATCATATCTACGTTAATGTCTAGGTTAACGAGGCGAAGGACAGAGTAAACCCTAAATTAGTACAAAGTTCTACTAAAAACTTTTAGGGTATTAGCAGCAAGCTATCATTTAGTGTCATTAATCACATTACTGGTGACGTGTTACCTAGTTTATTTAAGCTAAGTGATAAAATGGTAGGTTTTTATGTTCTTTGGACATTTTATTGCCTTCTAAAAATTTTTTCTATCCTGAAGTTCCTTACAGTAATTTATGCATATGTAGGTGTAGGTGGACAGATTTTGTATTGAATGATTAAATTAATCTAGAAGCTGTTTTTTTAATGCTTTAATAGTCGACTATACGTTAAACTTGTTTTTTTTTTTCTAAGGTACGTGTTTTCGCAACAAGTGGCAGTTGCTGGTTACGGTGCGTGGAAGTAGTAAAACTAGTGCATGAAAATGCATAGAGTGCAACGAACTTTTATTTTTTGTGCTTCTGACCTTGAGTGTTAGGTTATATATTATAGCTAGATTTCTAAGCTGCGTATCAAGATAAAACATGCACCAAATTTTGTGCTAGATCTCCAGCAATAAAATTATTAAAATTTCACCGAATAGTTTTTGTGTGATGTGCGTACAAACATTCAGACATACGGACAAACAAACGAAACATTTGAAGATGATTGTTTCGGCTTCTTTTTTCGAACTAAGACCACTCAATTTTTTTGACTCGTCACAATTTTATCATGCACCTTAAAATTTCTATTTTTCCTTATGTTTTTTTTTTGGTATATTCTAAGCACTGACGTAAGCTTACAGGTCTGAACAGTTACATCAAAAATCTGTATTGTTTACTTTCATAAACTACGAAAGTTGCTCGAGTAAGTACCAAATTGTTTCAAACTCCTAAGTGAAAATTAAGTTACCCATTAGGCGCCTGCGGTTAAGTCAATATCAAGTTGGGAAGTAAACTAGTACCCAAAAACTTTCCAGGCTAATCTCGATTCATTTAAGCGAGGTAAAAGCTTAATTAGACTTATCCTATTTAAGATTGTAATAAATCCAAGTTCTAAACGTACAAAAATGAAAATGGTTGAAATAAAGTTGGTTTAGGAATATTAACAATTTTTAAAAAAATTATATTAAAATTAAGAATATTAAAACAATTATTCAGATGTTTTTTAAAGGTTTGAAGCACTATCAAGGCTACGCTTTACCGAACTTATAAACTAATAGCACTTTAAAGATTTCTTTGCTGAAACATTTCACGTTTCTCAGAGTTTGAACCATATCCCTAAAACTACATACATCATATCTTGCACAAGGTTCTTTGGAATAAATCGTACTTGCAGTGCACTATCAGAGACCAATCCGCATGAAATTTCAAAATGGAATAACTCATCTAGTTTTATTTTAATTTTGGACAGTTTAGACAAAAAGAATGAGCCATTTAAATTAATTTAAAAAAGTAAAAAAAGGGATAGATATTTGAACGCAGTGAATTGGCGGCAAAATTACCTAAACTATTTTTATTATTGTCAATACAGTTGTCAATATAATTAGTTTTTTTACACGTTTGAGAAAAGCATTATATAAGCCTTGGTCACAACCGAGCATAACCGGACTCTGTGATGCGTGCTTCGGCTGTGCCTCGTCCCGCATACGCACGAGTGCCCGGTTATGCTTTATTTTGGGGCTGCGGCAGTACTGTTCTATAGAATCAAGATAATGTCTAATATTATTTAAACTAACCATTACCTTAAGAAGGTTAGGAAGGCCAGTTAAAAGATATTTATAATCTTTACACTAGTAATGAGATTCAATAGCTTCAATTTACCCAAAATCTTGAATAGGAAATGTATCTCTGTAAACTTGAAGAGATAAATTGCAGCGCTTTTGAATGAAATGTTACTAAGTAACCCAGTGTAGGCCGTAATTTGTTAATTTAGATGCTTTATAATAGAATAGAATAAAGCTTTCTAAGCACAAATTCCATGCAGAAGTGGTTTTTTAAACTTTATAAATTTAAATTAAATATAATTTTTTTAATCTGCAATGGTCTCCATTAGAAGGCAAATATAATCATGATAAGCATTATGAGGTTTAAATTGACCAGGATCTTAGTTGAATGTACCAGGGTGAATTGGTAAGAATATTCATGTTTCATGTTGATATTGACCTAGATCTTTGTTGAATTTACTAGGGTCAATTAGTTAGTATAGACATTTTCATGGTTTTTATCTATATATGTATTATCCAAATCTAAGATGAATTTTTAAAAGAAGATTTCGTTCATATAGTCATGTTTCATGTAATATTCAACAAGATATTAATTGTCTCAAGTAGCTTATTTAATATATCTAACCATCTTATTTAATATATCTAACCATCTTATTTAATATATCTAACGCCTTGTTAGGCTCTATGGAATCAAGATGCTTGATCACAGCAATCAAAATCTTGATAGAATCTACTGCATTTTTTTTGGGTGAACTAAGCTATCGCGGTACCTTCAAACAAGCAATTTATGTATATATATAGATATATAATCTGAATCTCGGAAACGGCTCCAACGATTCTCATAAAATTTAGTATGCAGGGGGTTTTAGAGGCGATAAATCGATCCTATTTCATTTTTAGAAAACGTCGTTTTATCCGTGATTTCAGGCAACGATAAACTGAAAAATTTAACTTTTTGTGACATCTATTGGCGAGTAGTAATACTATTATTTTTACCGACACAGTCGCACTAAAACTACTTGACAATAGATGGCGTTGTTAAAAAAACGGAAGCTCGGTCCCCAGGTACTTTAAATTTATAAAAGCTATATCAGTGGCTATAAGTTCATAAGTCCATGTGTTTATATTAATTTATGATTATACTTTTACAGCGACTTTATCATCTAATAATTAAGGATCTAGTAGAATATTACAATGTTACTAATTTTGATTTTCTAAGGTTTTTATAAATTATTTATATTTTATGAATTATTTAAGTATATATATTATATATTGATATTTATAAATCTTAAACTGTTCTTTATAGGAAAACATAAAGATTAGGTACTAGGAAAAAGTTCCTTGTATAATTATGCCTACAATTTTATTAAAATTGACTTTGTTTGTTCTGATTAAAAAATTTAACAACTAGGTACGTATATCATTTTAAAGACCTCTTTGCTGTAAGAAATTAATCTTGAGTAATGGCCTACTTCGACAATATTTATAAGTAATTTAAATGCATATATGAGTTATATCAAAGTATATTGCAAGAAATTATATTATTTATATATATATTGGTTTCGAAGTATAGAAATCCCAAGTTGGTAAAATTAAATGTAATTTAATACAAAATAGAACGATTTTTCAGTAGAAAATTAAAAATCGTATGAAATAAAAAGAAATATCATAAAAATAAAAACTGGAAATGAAAACCGACATTACATAAATAATTACGATTCCCCGAGAAACCTTTTAGGCTTCCAGCAGTCTTTTAAAAATTTAAGAAACCCGTTAGGTACCAGAAAGGAATTTAATTTTGCCTACAAAAGTAAAGTACGTATTTATAAGCTCAGGAGAAAAAATATATATTTTGTATCAAAATAAAGCCAAAAAAAAATTTTACCTTTTTATATAGCCAAGTATGTTGTAAACTAATGTAGGGAGTTATGTCAGCGTTTAACTTTAATGCCCTTTTTCAATGAAGCCTCATTAGTTTATATTTAAATATTACTCTTATTAAAAAAAATATTTAGAAATCTAAAAAATGTAACTGCTTCGAAATTCATATATGCACTTTTATGTCAGTTAAATTGCCAGTTGTCAAATGTAAAATCTTTGGTAAAATGTGAAAATAATTTATTTTTCATTACACTTGCTCGTAAACAGTGTCATTTTTCGTGGTACGGGCTCATTATGGGCTCATTACTGGGTATAGGCGTATGAGTTAAACTCATTAACTAATTAACCGGACGCGTAATGTTATTCTATCGCATTCTATCAATCAAGTACGTGTATATTGCTCGACGAGCTGTCCTTTTAAAATAGAACTACGCGCACACTACAAGCCAGCAATTACAAGTTTTAACTTCAGCAGGAATCCGTCCAATGCTACATCTCCTAGTCCTCGAAAGAAATTACTCTATAAATAATAGTTTATTGATTTAAATAGGGATGAGATTTTTTTTTTGTTTCAGCCGTTATGCTTCCCACTGCAAAGGCACCGGCCTCTCCAGAAACAATAACGCTTTTTAGCAATAGTCCGCCACGCTTGCCTGGTGTGGGTTGGATAACGTTGTCGATCTGATTGCCGGTCGACTGTAAGGGATTTCAAGCTTTTGGCTTAACAAACTGCTCTCATATGACTAACGGTCAGGACCCAAGGTCTCTTGTGCCGTATAAAACATGGAGGAGCTTATAATAATGTGCCACTAGGCGGTCACCCATCCAAGTAGTGACCACGCCCGACGTTCCTTACTTCGCATATCGGTTCCAATAGACGAATGCCACTTGGCCAACAGCTGTTCATTTTTACCTGACTTCAAAATAGCCACCTATTTTCAATTCGGCTGATTTTTTTATTTATGTTACGCGATATCTTCGTCGATTGTGATGATTCTTATACCTGCCTCAGGGGGGGTCATAGATGCGTTTATAAATAAATAATAATTATTAATTAATATTTTTGAACAATACACAACAGAGCCATCTGGTCCCAAATTTAAGAATATTCGGGACTCCTGCTTGTATAGGACGAGGGGCAGAGAGAGTGCCTAGCGAAAGCTGCGGTTTCACAAATAGTCTCGTATGATTAGTACGAAACGGTCTAGCAACTGATAGTTAATAGGTCAAGCATAGAGAAGTTTGAAGTTAGATAAGGTTCCGTAGGGAATATCTTATTGTGAGATGTGTTTAGGATGACAGTAGTTAGTATATGATGAGCGAATTCAGAGGACAAGGTTATATTTGTCAATAGATAGGGCTAAGACAGATTGATGTTAGTCAGTAGTAGGGTTCCGTAAGGTGATTCATTTTATTGAATTTAATTATTATATTAAAAGATAGGATATCTTAAGATAGGGTTCCTTAAGATTAGTAAGTTAAGTATGGATAGTTTCCACTAGGAAAAGGGTTAGATGAAGTCAAGAGGAGTTTTAGTTTATTTAAGTAAGGTTCCGTAGTTAGATTTTTATAACAAAATTAAATAAATAAATAAAAAGGTATTGTAAAGAGTGAATTGATTTAAGGAGATATAGGGTTCTATATATAGATTTTTGCATTTTATAAATATATAATGATATAAAATATTGTCAAGGGTGAATAGGTATAATGGTCCGTAGGTAAATAATCTAACGATAGATTGATGTGTAAAATAGGTTAGAGCCAAGTGCAAACCATTGATATTTTAAAGGTATTATAATGAGATATATGGTTGAAAGTTGTTTAGGTCAAGGGTGATCTGTGTCAAGCGTGATTCGGACCAATGATATTAGAATAGTAATTATGGTCGAGTGAGATTCAGGTCAAGGGTGATCTAAGTCATTAGGTATAATCCAAATAGGATCCAAGTAGGAGCCGTAGGTGTATAGTATTTTTTTTTAGGTAGGATAGCAATTCCTATCCAGGTAGTTAAGTGTGAAACTTGAAAAAAAAATATATAATATGACAAGGGTGAATCTTGAAAAAAAAAAAAAATTTATTGATGTTATTTTCTTCATTTTCTTATGAAGGTATTAAATGTAAAGTAAAGATTTTACAATTTGAAAATATGCGCGATAGGATATACATTGAATTTCTTAAAGGAAAAGAAACTTTGTTTAATTATAATTCAGGTAATGAAAGTTTATGAGATTGTTAGGATGTATGGTAGGTATTTGATGTAAAATAAATATTCTCATAGTTGATGAATTTATTAATTGTTAAGGAGTTATAGGTAATTAGTGAAGTTGTTTATTAGTTTATTAGAAATGAAATAAATATGAGGTACGAGGTTTATAAAGGCTAATGCAATCCGAAAGTAGGAGTTTTTGTGTTATTGCAACATTTTAAAGTAAGTTAGGTAGGTATTGCACTTAATGCATGGTAATGCGCTACCAAATCTAGTTAAGATCAGTATCTAAATATTGTTTTTAATTTTGAATTATTGATGAAAAAGTATAAAAGAGTATGAAGGACCATTGTATTTATAGATTGATTATTAATTTTTTTGTGTGCCTTCCAATTCAGAGATATTCAGAAAAGGAGATGCTGATTTAGGGATCAATTGTAGGTCAATACGGGTAGGTTTTATAACGCGAATTGAATTTAGAATCAAATGAACACTGTTTGACGCGAATGATTTTTTAACTTGTATTAAAAGTGATAAATGTAAATGGAAGTTAAGAGGACGAGAGATTTTGTTTTATGAGAAAAACTAAAAGATGTTTAAAGTAAAGTCAGGTAATTGTGATTAGCTTTTGTTTTGTTATATTGAATCGATGAAAATGTAATTAACGTAGGTTGATAGAGTATTAAAGTGTATAATATTTTTGAAGTTTGACTTCAAAAGTCAAAAATGTAAAACTGTTTTGTGTTGGCGTTATTAATGAATTAATTTGAAGGGAGTTGCCCAACATTTAAACAAGTTAGTGTTCGATAAGGAGGTCGATAGTGCCATGTCTTTGGATCCTTACCGTGGTTTATCCGGAGGAAAATCAACTAAAAATCCTAAATGGATTCTGATTTAGTTAATTTACCATTTGCATATGGTTTGGCATCGCGTGACGAAGTGTCCCGGTTTTAGGTTAAAATCAGTAGGGTAATGTAGATTTCCCGCCATTTATGATTTCGATGGGTAGTTTTTAGGTAGCGAATAGAAAATTATACGCAACGAGTTGCTATAATTTTCTGGCCGATCGGTGGGAAATATTTAGAGGTTACGACCTCTTGTTGAATGTAAAGGAAGTAAATAGGCTAGCGAACGTTTTTCACGCAGCAAATACTTCGTAGTGGTTTTACGAAAATATAATAGATGGTGTCAGTGCGTTTTTAAATAAAAACAATCGGAATTTCGAGTTTGTCATTATTTTGATATTAATTGACATTCAAGTAAAAAATATAGATCGGACAAGTCTATACAAATTTGGAGGGTCGATTCCTGTCTTTACCAGGGAGCCCTAGAATTGGTAGAATGGCTTTATATTGCCAATAGACTTAAAGTAAGATACTCCAGTATCCAAAATATTCCAAGCATCGCCACCATCGCGATTTAATGTCCTAATGTATATTTTATCCAATGTATCGACACGACGACCCGAGGCCTATTGAAGGATGGCCTAATAGAAGAAGATGTACTGCAGATAAGTTTAATATTGTATAATAATTCTCCTAGGTAGTAGATGAACCTAAATGTTGTATACTCTTGTGGCGATAGAAAAGAACATCTGAATATAGAAAAGAACTCCCGATGTTGTCTTGTTATTAGCAGAGATCCCGATACCTAAATAAAAATAGGTAGAAGCAGCATATTTACGCCCCCGCACGCTGCAGTACCTATTATTAAACATTAAAAAAATATTATTCTAACGCCTACTTGCTATTTGTAATTTTTAACTCCTAGATACATAAGTCGAAAACAAACTAATTTTATTATTAGACATAACTATCCATGAATACTTAATATGAAATTATGCATTTCTTTACAAGTAACCACTAATTACAACATACAAACAATACAATCCTACTTTTACTTATCTCAGTGCGAAATATTATCAAAATCAGTAAAAAAACTAGACTTAGAAGTATTTACATACTAAGACTGCATAAATTAGAACTAGTATTTTCGAATAAGGTCAAATAAGCTAACAACGGTACCCTAATTACCCTGAGCACCTCAGATAGCAAGATTTTTTCTCTTTCATAAATTATGAAGAGTTCTCGAAAATTAATTTACGTATTTTCGTGTACTACCAGAGTACTGGTACTGCTCAAGTAATGTATGGATTTCGCCTCAGTTTCTATGTATCTTTTTATGTTCTTTGCTCATGGAATCTAAAGCTTTAGTCACCATGCAGACTAAGTGCCGATACTATCAAAAACATGCTATTAAACATTTAAAAAAATATTATTTTGATACCTACTAGCTATTTGCAATTTTTTACTCCTAGAAAGGTATTATTCAAATAAAGTCGAAAACTAGTTTTTATGTCCGAAATGACTATGAAATCTTCCATTTCATTGCAAGTAAACACTTATTATTAACAACAAACAATACAAAACCTCAGAGTAAAGAAACAACATATACTTCGTACCTACCTACATTCATCTCAGTGCGAAATATCACCAAAATCATCAAAAACTAAAATTTACGTACTAGGGCTGCATAAACAAGAGCTGGTATTTTCAAATAAGGTCAAAAAAAGCAAAGCGGTACCCTAATTTTCAGGGAATCCCCTTTCTTTGCGAATGTTACCAGCTCAAATAAAAATATCTGGAAAAGTACAAGTACGTAAGTCATTGTGTTATGTGTAAAGGTACGGTACTTTTTTTTAATAGTGAATTTTTTAAAAGTACCTAAATTGTTGTAAGTAGAGTTTTGCGTCCATTACAGGAAATTCTTGCATTCAACGCGCCTGCGCTGCACATCTAGCGCTTGATCTACTCCATCAACAGAGAGTTTACGGTTTCCCAAAATACCAATTTAATGCATTAAAAAAATAGTGCAGAGATTATTATTGTTTTATTATGATTTTATGTAATTTTTGTTTTGTAGCATGTCTTTACCCAGCTTTTGTAAATTTTGTTGATTTTGGAAAACATAACAGTTAATTGAATCTACCGCTTTGGCAAAAATCAGTACCTATGTGTTTATAAGTGCTCCCTAAGAAATATTCGGGAAAATAGACGAAATACCTACTAGTCGTTTATTTTTATTTTACATTAAAATTTCATAACAAATTTCAGGGGAATTCTTTACCTGAGTAGTTAGAAGGGTTTTAAAAAAGATTTTACATGAAGGTATTTTTTTAATCCATGTATGTAGTACAAAATAACTAAGTATGGCAACCCCTTTTTAGCCCGGCGCGGCGCGGCGCTACAGATCTCTTTAAAAGTGCCGATAATCGAATTAAATCAGGGTAGTGTTTTTGTCTATGTGCGAAGTGGCAGATGTCTGTGAGTTTCAAATTCAGTGATGTGATTTTAGACCGCTGATGAGGTGGCTTACTCCTTATCCTGTCGACAGAGATTGACAGCACCCGTTTTGTGGTTTTATTATCGAAAGATTGCAGAAGGCTGTACAGTGACTGTGAATCCCGAATGCAGTAGTCTTTGTGTAGTGTAGTGTTGTGTTAAGTGGATATTACGCTTTTTGTGATCGTCATGAAAATCGTAGTGTGACGGGTGTGAGATGCGTTTAGCAAGAGAAAGAAGAGTCTGTAAGTTATTTGTTAGTTTATTACCTAAATAAAATTTGAGTTTACATTTTCATGTGACCCGCGCGCGCTAATACTAAGTCCTAGGCTCTCATAGATACTGAAGAGATTTTTATGCCGTGGCGCGTAAGTTGTATATGATTAAAGTTGTGCAAAAAATAAAGTGAGGAAAACATTGATTTGAAATTGGTCAATTTACACAGTTCACAATTTCCACCTTCTGACATCGGCACAGTACTCATATGATACATGGTGCACACGTACGTAACGGGAGTATACACCATTTACGAAACACCTTGTATATTATAGGTACTTAATTGTACGTTACTAAATTGTTGATGAAGTTAAGCAGTAGGTTGTTGTTTTAAAAACGTGTACACTGCCTACTGATTGACTAAAGAAATGAAAGGTAACATATATGTAACATTGGCGGTCAATAGATAATTAATAATACCAAAATAATCTATAACGGTTGTAATTCGGAAACAATATTCGTAGTAAGTATTTTCTGAAATGGAGTAGGGTAAAACACCCAAATGTCGGCCCCTTAACATGAAACGCAACTTTCAGTCCTAACTGTACCTGAACCTTGAAGTTATCCACCGTTGAATTTGCATTGTAGGGCTATTTGACATTTACACTTTTTGTTATTGAGTATATATAGTGATTATAAACATCTTAAATTACGTGACAAAGAATAATAAGCATTTAAAGTTTTGTACCGCAAATTTCCCTAATATCGGCCATCCTTTACCTAACAACGGCCTTCTTCTATCCTAATGTCGAATCGTAAAAAGGGCAATATATCAATAGAAATTATTTATTTGTGTTGAAACTTTACTATGCATAACTTTAACTCTTTATAATACCTTTTAAAATAGAAATCGTTTTAGGTTATATATGTATTTTTGTTTTTCTTATTATTTGAAAACTGACCAATAATAATTAAATAGTTGAAATTTCCAACGGTAGCTAGTTTCAATGTGATAAACAGCATTGTGTTTTACAGCAAAAAATATAAACACAATGTTCTACACAGTTACATGAATAGACTTATTTAGTATTTTAACATATTGTATTTCTGTTAGAGCAGCCTAATTTCGGCCGTGATTTTTATAGTCTATTAAAAAAGTATAACTAACATTTTGAGTCGGCCGAACTGACACAGCCGACATTAGACTACTCTTACAACCTAAGCTCGGCCACATTTACTTGTTCTGATGAAATAAAGGATTTTCAAAATACTAAATAAGTCTATTCATGTAACTGTGTGGAACAGTGTGTTCATAATTATTTGCTAAAATACACAATGCAGTTTGCCACATTAATAATTTATTTTTTTATAATAATATAGAAATTTTAATAATTTTATTATATTTTATTTATCGTTCGTCAAATTCAGTTTTTACATAAAATTCATAAGAAAATACCTATATAACCTAATATGATTTCTATTTTAATACAACTTTCAATTTTAAATAACAATGACTAATAATGCCTTCTTTTGTTTACGATTTAGAACATTCTTTACTGGCCGATATTAGAGTAAAAGAAGGTTGTATTATGGAAATGTTACAAGCGTCCATAGGCTATGGTTACCGCTTACCATCAGGCGGACTGTCGGCTTGTTTGCCGATTTTTAATATATAATATTTAATTTATTTTTTAATATTTAAAAAAAATTAAATACTTACTGTTTTATTATTGTTACTTAGGATAGGAATAATTGGAAATCTCTTTCTAGACTTTCAATCTTATTGACACATTGTTCACAGTAGATATAGTGTAATTGTACCTACACAATTATTTCAAAAATAGGTATCATACGGCAAATTTTAAAATAGGTATGTATTCATAATAAAAATCCATACATATATTATAAATGCGAAAGTAAATCTGTCTGTTTGTACCTCTTCACGCTTAAACATCTGTACTGATTACGATGAAATTTAGCATGGAGATAGTTTGACTCCCGAGAAAGGACATAGGCTACTTGAAAACGTCAAGTGTGAGTCGGTTTTTTTATAATTAAGGAGTTTCCGTTGAAATCTTACATCTATAACCGAATTCAGGGTGGAAGGAACTGCGGTCAAATTTGGCATGGAGATAGTTTGAGTCCCAAAGAAGGACATAAGCTACTTGAAAACGTCAAGTGTTAGTCGGTTCTTTGTTCTATAAGTGAGGAGTTGTCGTGGAAATTTTATAAACACGTATGTTTGTAACATCCACGTTTCACAGACGGTATTCCATCTTACTAACGTGATAGGTGCGGAGCCTATCGCTGTACCGGACACATACCAGTATCGACGGAACTTAAGAATTCACAAGTTGTAACAATATTGGTGGACCCATGGTGGTGGGAATCGTACCCTTAACCTGGTAGACTAACTCTCCACCACTGCAACATTCGGTCTTTTTCCCTACTATTTATTATTTAATTAATATGTTTTAGACATTAACGTTCCAGTAGAAAATTTCTAAAGGACAGTATAAAGGTATAGACAAGATAAAATAAAAGACTTTAGTACCTACGTTTTACTTTTTATTTTTCTTTGTTTTAAATATTTGTCGTAGGCTAGCTTCTGCACATAAAAGTTTGACTTTACTTATCAATTATCAGGACATTATCTAAAGCTGAATATCTATGTCTGTCTGCAAAAATACTAAGAAATATAAGGCGCTTTTTGTTCATTGCGATTGATGTTATAATCCAGCAAAGTTAAAAATTCTGTATGACACACTATTCAAATCTGAGCCTATTCTCTTTGGTTGGATTATTCACCTTAAGTGCACTAAAATTACTTTATGTACATTGAGTTGGTTTACAAAACGCCACTACAATTTATTTTATACCTTGAAATATTATCTGAGAACATTCTGAGAATAACAAGGATAGAAAATTGGTGCACTGCAGGTATAGATATTTATTCCTAGATTATGGCTCATCATCATTTATAAAAAAACGATAAACAGCTACATAAAATAAACTCAAACTATGTTTGTACAGAATGCTCTCTGGAGAATACACTTTTTATTTAATAATTTTGACACAGAAATAGAATAGAATAAGAATTCTAATAAAAACTTACGTTTAGGTACTCCACAAGCTATTTCTTCTTCAGTCAGTAAAGTTGGATAACCATGGTATTTTCTTTGGTTACCATTAAGGTATTTTTTTCAAAATGCTTAATGCAAATTTTCTTTTTCGCCAGTTGTTCAGGTGTGAGTTGAAGAAGCTCTGGACTATACGGAGCGACATGCACAAGCCACAGGCTTTGTTCGTTCTTGTTTCTAGGAAAGTAAAACATCACTGTCTCCTTAACAAGGCAAAAAGTGACGCAACAAACAGTAGCAGGCATTTTCTATAGAAACAAACGGGGCACAACAAATCACGGCAAACAATAAATTGAGTCCTATCTCTAAAAGTCACTGAATCACAACAAAGTAGATAACGGAGGAACAAGGTTCAACTCAACGTTACCTGTGTTGTAAAATAACAGCACCAAACAAATTATGTGCAGCAAACGTGCACAAAGTCAGCGAAAGCTCACAATATTTTACAATTGTAGGAAACAAAAAACAAAATGGATTCTGTCATAGACAAAAAATTAAGAACATCAGTGGCGCCACCAAGCGGCAATTTTATTGCCCTCCAAACTTCTAGGATTATAAAAAATGTTCTATCTGTCAATGCCGTGATCGGGATCGAATGGGTGTCTGCTTAAGTCACATTGGGCTTGGAGGCTGGACGCAAAGCAATCCGCTTTTTCGTCGTCATCGAACGCGGGAAGAGCCTCATGAGACCAAAAAAAGTAATAAATGACAATGGCCAATCTATTTAATACTTAAGACCAGCCTTAGAAAAAGGACGTCAGCAGGCTTAATAATGTATATTAATTAAGATGACAATATATTTTGTAGATTAAAATGCATTTTTGGAAAAAAATCCTGGTCATTCCATTCATATAATTATCTAAAAAATTAAAGGCTTGAATTGTCATCATTGTGAATAATTTTGTACAATCAACCTTTAAACATTTATCCCTCGCAGCCTAGGTGGTAAGTGTGGCCAGTTTCTGTGCAGAGGGTGTGGGTTCGATTCCCACGCTGGACAAACATTAAGGTCATAATATAATCACTTGCTTTTGTCTTGAGTCTGGGTGTATTTATGTATGATATGTATGTATTTACAAAAAAAAAGTAATATTTATATATTTATATCCGTTGCCTGGTACCCATAACACAAGCTTTGCTTACTTTGGGGCCAGACGGCGCTGTGTATAATGTCCAACAATATTTATTTATTTTATTTATTTATTTACAGTGGCAAAAGTTTCTAAATTATGTAAAATTTAGGCCACTAAGGTTATTTCGGTTCGGTATCCCCATAAAAGGTGCGATTGAATGATGTCATAAGATTTTCTATTTAACTAGCTTTAATTCTATATACGTTACAAAGTTGTCACCATACTTTTTTCACACACTGAATGGCTCGAAGTATAAATTGCTTTTTCCTTAATATAGAAAAAAATATAAGAATCTAAAAATTTTAAAATCACATATTTCATCTGCTCGTATATAATTTTGTAAAATCAACTTATAAACATTTATTAACAGTGAAAAAATGTACAATAAAATTAATTAAAATTTAGTTTGCTAAGGTTTTTTCGGTACGGTATCCCCATAAAAGGTACGATTTAATGATATCATAAGTCCGCCTATTTAACTAGCTTTAATTATATGTAGCTCAAAAAGTGTCACCAGATTTTCTTCAAACGTTCTCAGTCACTGAAATGTTTAGGAAAAATTCGAAGTTATTTCATTACACTTATATGTGTCTTTAAAAATGAAATACCCCATTTTTTATCTGCTTGTCTTTAATAATGTACCATTAACCTTTTAACATTTATTCACAGCGTCAAAATCTACTAGAAAAATTATAAAATACTAGACTTTGCTAGCGGCTCCGCCCGCCCTAAATTCGGTTATCGGCGAGGAACTCCTTAATTAGGTATACTAATTTGCCAGCGGCTTCGCCCGCCCTAAATTCGGTTATTGGCGATTTTGATTTATACTAATGAAGTTTGCAATATCAAGCTATAGCTATAGTTCTTTTAAGCTCGGTTATAGTTATTCCCGCGGGAAATTCGGCATATATGCTATTCCAGGACCTAACCTATATGTATGCCAAGTTTCATCCCGATCCGTCCAGTGGTTGAAGCGTGAAAGAGTTACAAACATCCATCCAAACAAACTTTAACATTTATAATATTAGTAGGATTTTGATCGCTAAGGTTTTTTCAGTACGGTATCAATAGACGGTGCAATCGAATGATGACATTAGATTGTCTTTTTAACAAGCTTTAATTTTATGTATGTCACAAAGTTTCACCAAATTTTCTTCAAACGTTTTAAGACACTAATATGCCTAAATATGTTAAAAAAAAATTAAATTTTTTTTATGTTAAAATCCATATTTTATCTTCCTCAGTTTGAATCCAAAATTTATTAGTGAAATAGTTTCTTATTTAGACCTGTTATTTATACTTTTTTATTGCATTTCAATCTACAAAAATATTGACATCTTAATTTGGTTGGTTTATAATAGGCCGCTAACTTCACACCGGTATTAAATGACACAGTTATTCATCTTAATTAGTCTGACCACCACCACAAATATTTGCAACACAAATTTACACCACACTGAAAATTAAATTCACATAAATTGTAATTGAGGCATATTCATTACGAGCAGCAATTTGTATTTTTGATTTGTTAGTAATTTACAGATCTTTTAATGAATCAACCTATAACAGTCTAATGAACGCCACTACACTCGGTCCTCAACCTTTATTATTCATCAACTTCGGGCTACCATTTTCAGGTCATCGGTCCCAGCCAATCACGCTACGCTTACTAATCCATGGTCTCCACTCTCAGACTCGTCAGTCCCAACAGCTTATTTACTATGTGGGCTATGCCGATTACTTAGTTCTTCTTCGGAGACTATAGTATTTCGTCGGTGACTACAGTTCTTCGTCGGTGACTTTAGTTCTTCATCGGTGACTTTAGTCTACGAGCAAAAAAAAAACGGGTTACCGTAACGGGGTACGGGAGTGCCGGCAGAAGTGTAAACTTGAATATTAACTATTTATTTTTTCCTATACTAACTATTTACTTACCATCACTTCGTATACAAATGTATTTATTATAAATAATAATGTTTGTTTATTTACTTTTTTGACGTAGTATATTTGACATCTCAATCTGTCATAGAATTAATATCCCATATCCAACTTCCCTATAGTACTCATAATCGCCATATACTAATAATAAAAAAAAACATACAACCTGGATATAACATTTTAACATGTGTTAAAAACTTTCATCTTTTTACTCTTACCCCAATTTACTCTTCACATTTGTCCTTTAGAGTTTAAAATTTTTTACTCATCACAAAAAAGTGCACAACACCGCTAAAGAAGTTTTCACTTCAAAATCAATCTTTTTATTTTGCAAATCATACCATTATGGCGTGTCGTTATGGTTTCCGTCTACCGAATTTTTATGGCGTGGCATTATGGTTTCAGTCTTATGAATTTTCGATCAGCCTGCGCGAGTTTATAATTTTTTACCCATCACCAAAATGGTGCACAACGCCGCTAAAGAAGTTTTCACAACAAAAATAATTTTGAAACGGTTTAGTGTACCTGATATAACAATCTTGCTGATGCGTTTTCTACGCCATTGTTGACGTATTCGTTTTCTTTCTGCTACTAAGTTAGGTCATACAGACCAAAGAGTTAAAATAAACAAATAATAATAATAAATTAACATATTTTATATATATTTATATATATATATATATACATATATGATAAATAACATAAGTCATTACATACAAAAAGCATCAGGTCCCAATCAAAGCAAGGCTTGTGCTATGGCTACTAAATATTTGATACAAATAATTATATATGCACTTTATTGTCTTTTGCCCTGAATGGGAATCGAACCCGCGTCCCTCAGATCGTCAGGCAAAACTACTATTAACAGAGCCCAAAGCTTTTTTGGCGGAAATCGCAGACTGATTGTCATATGTCCATGTATTTTTGTTTAAACAAAGTTGGACCTCTTTTTACAAAAAAAAAAAGATTTTTTTTTATTTTTTACTCTCCTAAGTGTCTTAATCCTTAGTCTTAATCCTAAGTGTCAATGTTCAAAAGCAATTTTCTTAGGTAAGTTCGAACATTTCCAACTTCAGGTGAAAACAGACAGATATGTAACTTAATTATCACTTGAGTAAATAAAGATGTTTATATTTGATCAGATTGAGGTAACGTACACCTTCCAAGTACGTAGTCTGTAATCAAATGTGGCAGTGTTGCGGTATCACTTTTCGGTTGTTCAAACAAAGCTACGAAGTCAATTTGTAGACATAATTATTATTCAACTTAACTGAAACATTTATTTTGTCTGTATTCGTATTAATTTATTTCTATTTACCGTTATTCTCACAAACATAAATAACATGTCAGTTTTCAATTATTTAATTATGTGGTGAGTTAGATTATGGTATCTATTGTTAAAATAATTTAAAATATTAATCAACATTTCATATTTGAGCGGATGGTGATAACATAATGTTTTATAATAACATAGTATTTTAATCTAATTAATTTTAAATGGTAATCTTAAATAATAATGATTAAAAATTAAAATAATTACGTCTGAAATAGTGAATTAAGATGGTAATGATCATTTTGTAAACATATTAAAATTAAAGCAAGAGAATAAAAATACATAAAATAATAAAAAAAATATGAATTAATTACTGAAGTAATGTCAAGTTTTTTTGAGGGGGGTTTGTACCTTACAATGTTAAACAGCCCTGGAATATCTTTGGTAAACTATGTATAAATATATAACCACTAGTAATGCGAAGGGTATAATTAATATATATGACTATCATAATTATTAAAATCTAATCTAATACCTTTAAACGAGCAATTCTTGTATATATATGTCGCAGGCAAATCGTATAATTCGCCGTTATACAATATGCGTGTGCATAGCAACTTACCAACATTTTATTACAATCTGTTTACCCTTAGTGCGCGAGTCCGACTCGAATTTGTCATATTTTTTATTTCATTGATACCTTGCCCGTAGGAATAACTAACACAACAAAAATAGTAGATTGTTAAATAAGAGATCAAAGGCACATATTTCTGAAGAAATATTTTGAGTCTGAAATGGGCGTTTCACCTAAATTAACCACTCTACTTTTCATTTCGAATATGACGAAAGCAAACACAAGCCAAATATGAAAAAGGTTTTTGATAACAACTTCGCTTAGGTCTTTTCTAATTGAGACGTTAAATTTATTGCAGAATCGCTTGATGTACCTACTCATTTTATTAGGTATAAAATAGGTATAAAATTTAGTATAAGAGAGGTAGGGCACTGCAAGTACTCGCTCGAATAAGCCACCCGAACAACTAAGCAGGGCATAGCGAGTACTTGCTCGAATGAGCGGCCCGAACTGGGGAAGTACCTCCACCTTACAGAAAACCGCGGCCATAATAACACTAACATTGAGTAGTGTTGTGTTCCTGGCGGTGAGTAAGGTTGCCAGAGCTCTTTGAGGATTCGCTGCGCGGACAGCGGAGGACCGGCGGTGCTTGTTGCTGTCATACTCGGCGTAGACGCGGCGTGCTGGTTCGGCGGTCAGGGAGACCTGATGAAACGGCTGACCGCTGGCCGCCCGCAGGTTGAACGGGATCCCGAACCCAGGGATCACTTAATCTCCGCCCTGGGAGGCTGATTCGCCAGCCTGTGTAAAGTATCTGAAGTGGTAGTCGTGCCGGAGAAGGAGACCGGAGTGGACCCGGCTACTACAACAGAGGGGGATCAGGGGCCCTTCCGCCCGCCGTGCCAGCAACCGTATCATCTGTGGCGAGCTTCGGCAGTCTTAGAACCGCACCCTTTGTCCTCTATGCTGTCTGTGCAGTGAATCCTCATCCTTAGTCTTAGTAACTTTTTTTTATATATATTATGGCCAGAAGACAGAAAAAGAAAAGAGTTTGCACAGCGGCTACTCCATCCACATATAATGTGGATTTTTGCAACATCAGGGGTATTCACGCAAATCTTAACGCAGTCCACCACCATCTCGAAACTGCGCAGCCGACCATTCTTTTTCTAACGGAGACGCAGATATCCTGCCCGGCCGACACATCATACCTTCATTATCCCGGCTACAAACTCGAACACAATTTTATGAGTCGTGCCGGTGTATGTATGTTCGTCCGGGAGGATATCTGCTGTCGCCGCCTTCATAGCCTTGAAGACAGGGACCTGTCGATATTGTGGGTGCGCGTAGATTACGGCGGCCACACTCGTATCTATGCGTGCCTATACAGGTCTCATAGCGGTGACACGGACGTAACTCGACTCTTCACGCACCTGAGTTTGACGACTGACAAAGTTCTAGAGCAATATCCCACAGCAGAACTAGTTATTTTGGGAGACTTTAACGCCCACCATCGCGAGTGGCTCAGTTCTCGAACCAATAACTATGCTGGGATATCTGCTCATGAATTTGCTCTGACCTATGAATTCTCTCAGCTGGTACTTTCTCTAACGAGAATACCAGATATAGAGGAACATACGAGCTCCTTACTGGACCTTCTGCTGACTACTTGTCCGGACGGGTACTCCGTCTCAGTGGATGCGCCTCTTGGCTCCTCGGACCACTGTCTCGTTCGGACTCAAGTGTCATGCACACAACCTGATCCTTCTGGGCCAACTAACTGGCGTCGTGTGTGGCACTATAAGTCGGCAGACTGGGATGGATTGCGTGAATTTTACGCATCGTACCCGTGGAGGCAGATCTGCTTTAACTCAGAAGATCCTGACGTCTGCGCAGCCGCAGTCACTGAGACAATCCTTGCTGGTATGGAATGCTATATTCCTAACCCGCGAGTAGCTGCCGGCGTCAAAAAACGACCGTGGTTTAATAGGTCTTGCAGAAAAGCTAAAATTCTTAAGCAAAATGCATATGAGGCTTGGACCACGGCTCGTTATAATAAGGATCCGTATATTTGTGAGTTAAAACGCAAATTAAATGCTGCCTCGAGGTTCAGTAAGAAAGCAACTGCCAGAGCAAAATTCCAATTCATCGGCAAAATAGGTGGACGACTTGCGAGCTATCCTTCTGGGAGTTGTGCTTTCTGGTCGCTTGCCAAAGCTGCCGAAGGGAACTTTTGCCAGTCGTCGTTACCACCACTGCGAAAGACCGATGGTGACTTGGCCCATAGTGCTAAAGAGAAAGCCGATCTACTGGGCAGTCTCTTTGCCTCGAACTCGAATATGAACGATGAAGGCGCTGTACCACCTACTATACTGTGGTGCGGTAAGTCCATGCCGGAAATCTCCATAACGCGGCGGGAGGTCAGGCGGGCGTTGCTTTCTCTAGACGTTCATAAGTCGAGTGGGCCAGACGGTATACCAGCAGTGGTGCTTAAGCAGTGTGCTCCTGAGTTATGTCCTGTACTCACGCGCCTCTTCGCGCTTTCCTACCACACTAGGCAATTTCCGTCTACATGGAAGACTGCGAATGTGCACCCGGTGCCCAAAAAGGGCGATAGATCAGATCCATCGAATTACAGGCCTATCGCTATTACCTCTCTCCTCTCTAAGGTGATGGAGCGTGTGATCAACACACAGCTTGTAAGATACCTAGAAGTACACGATCTGGTCAGTGACCGTCAATATGGCTTTCGCCACGGTCGCTCGACTGGTGACCTTCTAGTGTATCTCACACACCGATGGCCACTAGCCATTGAGAGTCAGGGGGAGGCATTGGCATGTAGCCTGGACATAGCGAAGGCGTTCGATCGGGTCTGGCACCGCGGTCTTCTATCGAAGTTGCCATCTTACGGAGTGCCCGAGGGTTTGTGCAAATGGGTGGCTAGCTTTTTGTCCGGCAGACGCATACGAACCGTAGTTGACGGTAGTTGCTCTGATAGCATGGACATTAATGCTGGTGTCCCGCAAGGCTCTGTGCTGTCTCCTACGCTGTTTCTACTGCATATCAATGACATGTTGGACTTTTTACACGGGTCGTGCAAACATCCCTCGTTCCGTTGTGGAGGAAAACTGCGGAGAACTTGTGTCTCAAATCGAGACCACACTGTCCCAGGTCTCTGACTGGGGACGGGTAAACTTGGTCCGATTCAACCCTACAAAGACACAAGTGTGCGCGTTCACCGCTAAGAAAACTCCATTCACTGTGGTCCCACAATTCCAGAACACTCCCCTCTCCATCTCCAAGAGCATTGGGATCCTTGGTGTCGACATCTCCAGCCATGTTCAGTTCCGAGATCATTTACAAGATAAGGTAAAGCTGGCGTCCAAAAAACTTGGTGTACTCAACAGAGCGAAGCAGTACTTCACGTCGGGGCAAAGGTTGTTACTTTACAAGTCGCAAGTTAGGCCCCATATGGAGTACTGCTGCCATCTCTGGGCAGGTGCACCCGGATACCAGCTTGGCCCTTTTGACTCGGTTCAACGACGGGCTGTGAGAATTGTCGACGATTCCAAACTCACTTGCGGTATCGAGCCCTTAAGTCTGAGGAGAGACTTTGCCTCACTGTGTGTGTTCTACCGCTTGTACAATGGGTTGTGTTCTGAGGAATTGTTCGAAATGATGCCCACGGCTACTTTCTACCATCGCACCGCTCGCCATCGGCAGGGAATTCATTCTCACACTTTAGAACCTAAATGGTCGCGTACAGTGCGGTTTCAGAGAAACTTCCTCCCGCGAACGCTTAAGTTGTGGAATGAGCTCCCTGCCAAGGTTTTCTGCAAGGACTACAGTATGGAGTTCTTCAAGAAAGAAGTTATTAGATTTCTGAAGGGTCGGCAACGCGCAAGTGATACCCCTGGTGTTGCAAGCGTCCATAGGCTACGGTGACCACTTACCATCAGGCGGGCCGTAAGCTTGTTTGCCACCTTAGTGGTATAAAAAAAAAAAAAAAAAAAAAATTCAACTTCATTAGAATTTGCACTTTTCACTTATTTGCGCAGCCGCAGTCACTGAGACAATCCTTGCTGATATGGAATGCTATATTCCTAACCCGCGAGTAGCTGGCGGCGTCAAAAAACGACCGTGGTTTAATAGGTCTTGCAGAAAAGCTAAAATTCTTAAGCAAAATGCATATGAGGCTTGGACCACGGCTCGTTATAATAAGGATCCGTATATTTGTGAGTTAAAACGCAAATTAAATGCTGCCTCGAGGTTCAGTAAGAAAGCAACTGCCAGAGCAAAATTCCAATTCATCGGCAAAATAGGTGGACGACTTGCGAGCTATCCTTCTGGGAGTTGTGCTTTCTGGTCGCTTGCCAAAGCTGCCGAAGGGAACTTTTGCCAGTCGTCGTTACCACCACTGCGAAAGACCGATGGTGACTTGGCCCATAGTGCTAAAGAGAAAGCCGATCTACTGGTCAGTCTCTTTGCCTCGAACTCGAAAATGAACGATGAAGGCGCTGTACCACCTACTATACCGTGGTGCGGTAATACCATGCCGGAAATCTCCATAACGCAGCGGGAGGTCAGGCGGGCGTTATTTTCTCTAGACGTTCATAAGTCGAGTGGCCCAGACGGTATACCAGCAGTGGTGCTTAAGCAGTGTGCTCCTGAGTTATGTCCTGTACTCACGCGCCTCTTCGTGCTTTCCTACCACACTAGGCAATTCCGTCTTCATGGAAGACTGCGAATGTGCACCCGGTGCCCAAAAAGGGCGATAGATTAGATCCATCGAATTACAGGCCTATCGCTTTTACCTCTCTCCTCTCTAAGGTGATGGAGCGTGTGATCAACACACAGCTTCTAAGATACCTAGAAGTACATGATCTTGTCAGTGACCGTCAATATGGCTTTCGCCACGGTCGCTCGACTGGTGACCTTCTGGTGTATCTCACACACCGATGGGCACTAGCCATTGAGAGTCAGGGGGAGGCATTGTTATGTAGCCTGGACATAGCGAAGGCGTTCGATCGGGTCTGGCACCGGGGTCTTCTATCGAAGTTGCCATCTTACGGAGTGCCCGAGGGTTTGTGCAAATGGGTGGCTAGCTTTTTGTCCGACAGACGCATACGAACCGTAGTTGACGGTAGTTGCTCTGATAAAATGGACATTAATGCTGGTGTCCCACAAGGCTATGTGCTGTCTCCTTCGCTGTTTCTACTGCATATCAATGACATGTTGGACATCAACAACATACATTGCTATGCAGATGACAGTACTGGAGACGCTTTTTACACGGGTCGTGCAAACATCCCTCGTTCCGTTGTGGAGTAAAACCGCGGAGAACTTATGTCTCAAATCGAGACCACACTGTCCCAGGTCTCTGACTGGGGACGGGTAAACTTGGTCCGATTCAACCCTACAAAGACACAAGTGTGCGCGTTCACCGCTAAGAAAACTCCATTTACTGTGGTCCCACAATTCCAGAACACTCCCCTCTCCATATCCATGAGCATTGGGATCCTTGGTGTCGACATCTCCAGCGATGTTCAGTTCCGAGATCATTTACAAGATAAGGTGAAGCTTGCGTCCAAAAAACTTGGTTTACTCAACAGAGCGAAGCAGTACTTCACGTACAAGTCGCAAGTTCGGCCCCATATGGAGTACTGCTGCCATCTCTGGGCAGGTGCACCCGGATACCAGCTTGGCCCTTTTGACTCGGTACAACGACGGGCTGTGAGAATTGTCGACGATTCCAAACTCACTTGCGGTATCGAGCCCTTAAGTCTGAGGAGAGACTTTGCCTCACTGTGTGTGTTCTACCGCTTGTACAATGGGTTGTGTTCTGAGGAATTGTTCGAAATGATGCCCACGGCTACTTTCTACCATCGCACCGCTCGCTATCGGCAGGGAATTCATTCTCACACCTTAGAACCTAAAAGGTCACATACAGTGCGGTTTCAGAGAAACTT
This sequence comes from Apoda limacodes, assembly GCA_946406115.1. NCBI lineage: Eukaryota > Metazoa > Arthropoda > Insecta > Lepidoptera > Limacodidae > Apoda > Apoda limacodes. Next base: position 13,414,497 of record OX291559.1, read on the forward strand.
CCTCCCGCGAACGCTAAAGTTGTGGATTGAGCTCCCTGCCAAGGTTTTCTGCAAGGACTACAGTATGGAGTTCTTCAAGAAAGAAGTTATTAGATTTTTGAAGCGTCGGCAACGCGCTAGTGATACCCCTGGTGTTGCAAGCGTGTATATACTACGGTGACCGCTTACCATCAGGCGGACCGTAAGCTTGTTTGCCACCTTAGTGGTTTAAAAAAAAAAAAACGTGATTTTTTTGCCGTTTTCATAGAAAATGGTACGTTTTTTTTTTATTTTATTACGCGCAACATATTTTAAGGTCCATAATCCTAGCCAGTATTTTTGAGTTGTAGTTATTTCCATTAGTTGATGAAAATATTAAAAAATATTTTAATGTGTCACGATCTACCTAAATTAATATAAACGTGGTTTTCCAGTAGTATTAAACCATATATCTGGTATTACCAGGTATCTTAAATAAAATCACAATTAAAAAATCTACAGCCAAATAAAGAATAAATTTACCTAGTATTAATCGAAGTGTGGCTGTATATGTGACTGACTATCCCCAATATGGCTGAATTTTTCTTTATTTACATTTCGGCCCTAGGGCCGACATTTCCTACTTCCCACCCACTTTTAAGATAATATATGGTCTACTTTTCGAATATTGAAGATGAAAAAGAATTAACCAATTTGGTCCAGTCATTTGAAAGTTAGGATCGTAAGTAGTAGTTAAGGGATTCTTCTTAAGGGACACAGGGATTCATTTTTGTATATATAGAAGATATAATCTGTCACTAAAATCACACATATCGCTTTGAACCTTTGCTTGCACACGCCTTCACATACGCAAACCCTACATACACATACACAAAAAAAATCACACTCACACACTACGATCTTGCGAACAATTGGTACCAGTATAGCCTAACTAAGTTCATTGTAAACTATTTTCTTGTAAAAATAAACTATTCAGTTCTAGTCCTGCCTCTAAAACTAAACTGTCATATCTCTTTATACAAAACAGCTAAAAAATATCTCTTTATACAAAACTGTATGATGTATGATATGTATGATATTTATAATTAGTGTTTAAACTTTATATGGTTTGCTAAAATTACAAAACAACCCTTAACTTGTGAAGTCATCATAAATTTACCAAGAAATTTTTCAAGAACCATGAGACATTTTTATTTCTCTCCAATAGCATTTCAATCCGACTTTATTCGCTGCGCTGTGCGCTGTCAAGGATTACACGCCAGCGCGTTTTTACAAATCTTGGTTTACCCCGAGAGGGTTTGATGTTCGTTGAGTTTCAGTAGGGTTTGCAATAATTCAGTTTACAGAGTTACAGAACTAATTCAGTTTAACATGGAGCAATCCCAATCTTACATCCATAGGTCCATTAAATATGAGAATGACTATTTTATGACTACATGATACTAGCTTTTGCCAGTGGCTCCCCTGCACCAAATTTGGTAATCAGCGAAGATTTCATACGGAAACTCCTTGATTATACTAAAGAAGTTTGTTATAACAAGCTATAGCTGCCACTATATTCCGTTCAAGTGGAATTTGGTTACAGCTACTTTCGCGGAAACTTTTGAATTTTCCAAAATTAAAGTAACCTATCTTCTTCAACTCTCTGTGTCCAAAAATTCAGCCCAATCGGAGGCCGGATTGAGTATCTATTCAGCCGTTTTAGCGATTAAGTAACAAACATCCACCCATCCAAACTTTCGCATTTACAATATCAGTATAAACATGAAAGTTTCCAGTTATTGTAAAACCTAGGATCAATTAAAAGATTCAAACATCTCATTTAAAAGCGAGCAAAGTGTGTGTCTTAAAGTGGCTAAACAATCTTTCATTCGGTGCGTGGCGAAACGAGGGGCCCAACCTATGTCATCTTAAGCTTAAAGCAAATGTATTTAATCAATGTGTCTTGCTGGTCATGACATAACCCTCCATCTAAAATACACCTTAAAAATCTTTGATTCTTGCTAGACAAACCCTCCTCGAATTCAATATATTACTGTAAGGAGTCTTTGTAAAGCAGCCGCCTACCCACCGTCAGCGCCACATGGGAATTCTCAGAAAACTCCGTGTGAAATTCTAAACTCCTATTCTTTCTTGTATAAGATTATATAGTGATCTTGTTGACAGAGGTGGATTTATAAGTATATTTAAGTATAACAAAAAAAAGCTTGGGCAATAAATTCGCATTTCTATTGGCCTATACCAAAACATTTTAATTTAAATAGAATTATTATAAAATAATTTTTTGACCATAAGCACGTATTTTATGATGATTAGGTATTTATCTGTAATCTCAATGTAGGAAATGAAATTCTATCTTTTTCAAAGGCCATTTTTCCTTTACCTTATGCATATGTAGAATAAATAAAACGGACTTAGTACAAAACCTTGCAACTATACGGTACAAATTTCCAATTTGTGCCTTCAGCAATTTGTACAAAGTAGCAGTAAAAATATGTACAGTTACAATATTTATCACCTTGCAACTGTATAAATTGTCAATTTGTGTCTACGGCAATTTATACAAAGAAGCAGTTAAACTTTGTACAGTCAGATTTTTATCAGCTTGCAATATACTGTACAAATTGCCAATTTTGTGTCTACGACAATTTGTACCGGTACATATTTTATTGATTGACTATTTTTACATCGCGGCCTGAAAACAAATCTTTTTAATACCTAAATATAATTAATAATTTTATAACGTAATACATTTTCATTTTATTTTATTTTCACCTTACAGTTCAATATTTTATCATTTCTGCTGGATGTTAATTATGATTAATTGTCAAGGGGGCTTCTAATCATATCGGTTCAGAGCAAAAAGTTCATTTTATATTTTTCCTCCAGGGTTTTATATGACTGAAATGAATTAAGGGTAGGTAAGATTCTTTATGCCGATGGTGGCCTAGGGGATTTGGTGACTGCTTCACGTTCTTAGGGGGGGCTTGAAGCCCGTCGTGTACCTATAAACTATTTTTAACTTGTTAAGTACATTGATACTGGCTTTTCGGTGAAGGAAAATGTGATGTTACGTCTTTCATATATTGCTGTTTTTAATATATAGTAACACTAGCTCTTGCCCGCGGTTTCACCCGCCCTAAATTCGGTTATCTGTGTACGATTTTAACGGAAACTCCTCAATTATAGAAAAAAAACCGATGTACTCATACTTGACGTTTTCAAGTTGCCTATGTCCTTTCTCGGGACTCAAACTGTCTTCATGCCAAATTTCATTCAAATCGGTATAGCAGTTTAAGAGGTAACAGACAGACAGACAGAGTTGCTTTCTCATTTTTAATATTGTTAAAGTCTAGTAAGAATTGTATAGCGAGATAAATACTGGTTATAACATACTGTTATGGAAAGGCGTTTTACGTGAGTTACATGGGTACTAAACCCAATGGAGTTTATACTCTTACTATCAAAAGGAAAAAGGAACCCTTATAGGTTCACTTTGTTGTCCGTTTGTCTGTCTGTTTGTCTGTCTATCTGTCAACACCCTTTTTATTTTAAACGTGTGAAAGTATCAAGTATAAAATAATATCAAATACTAAGGTCAACGGACCGTTGAAGCTGTAAATAATTAAGCTTCTTAGTTTATTCAATAAAAAAATATTCTTAAAATACGGTTATTTTGGTTATATTGTGACACTAATAAATAAAAACCTATGGGGTACTTTTTGTTGACCTAGAACCATGAAATTTGGCAATAGGCAATATGTAATGTACAGCACACATAAAGGAAAAAATCTTAAAACTGTAAATTTGTTGTCACATCACAAAAAAAATATTTTTCGTCTGATTATAAACTCATTTGCAGTAGGTAAACTAACTGCAACCTATGTCGATTTAAATTTGACGCTTTTTTTAAAATAAAATAATTTTTTTTTTATTCACGCTATTATTAATTTATATTCATTGAAATTTTTAACACTATTTTCTTAATTTAAATTCATAAAAATTTATTTTCTATTTTTTAGTTCGGTTTTCTATAAAAAGCGTGTTTTTTAGTTTTTTTAAACTATTATTTATTTTTATCACTGTTGCAAATTGCATATTTATTCATGAAATGCCGTTGATATGACTAAAGTTTTCGTTGATTTCCTTCATTAATATTAGTCAATAATTTTTTTTTAGATTTTAGACCGCGCCGTCAGTACAGCGATCCACCGCTCCAGTCTAAATTAAGTCTTAAATGAAGACTACGACGAACAATTTTCACTAATAAATTTGAATATTTTCTAATCCTTATAGCTTCTTAAGTAACAGTAAAGCCCACAGTGAGATATTGGATTTTATTTTTATTTGAGAGCCTTAAAACGGTTGAACGTCCGAAGACTGAGACTCCTACAAAAGTTCATTTTGTTAACGCAGTTTTTCAATTACTTTATAAAAGCTATTGTTCGTAAAGTTTATTTGTGAAAGAAGCTGCTCAATTATCTACACCGAGCTTTTTAAAGTTATTCAAAGATAAAAAAAAAATCAAAAAGCTATTACTTATTTTTAATATGGGTTACAGAGTTCGGAAAATTTTAAATAATATTATGATAAAATGAAATCTTAAAAAGTTAGGTACTTCATTATTTAGACAAAGATAAAGACAGACATTAACTTAACATCACTTCACCCATAAAATAACAATACACAAAACATACAGACATTATTAAAATATTACATGAAGTACTCACAAAAAACCTAAATATGACCGAATACTGAGAATACAAAGAAGTTTGCAAGAGCAGACCGGCCTCCACAGGTGGCATAATTCAAAAGTTATACAGAATTTTTGTTATTTATACAAATGGTTTAGAAAAAGATTTATAGTTAACAAAAACGTTTTACAAGATTTTGGAAAATGACCAAGAAATTTCACAGTGATTGATCATTAGATGTCAAAAACAAATGAGAAATTCGTTTGTATGAAGCTCGCTGCGAGGCGCTGCGAAACGTATCCTCTTAAACATATTTATTGCTTACTTCAAGTCTGTAGGTTGTTGTACTAACATGGACCTGTAGGTTGTTGTACTAACATGGACCTGTAGGTTGTTGTACTAACATGGACATGTAGGTTGTTGTACCTACGTGGACCACGTCTGTCTGTCCTAATTTTCACTAAGGGGTCGTCTAAAGGGAGCCTTAAATTACAGTTTATAGGTATGAGAGGAAAAAGAAATAGGGGCAGGATCTAAGTTTTGTCCGAAACTTTCCTATCACTGAAACAGGCACTCTTAAAAAACAGCCTAAACCACAAAAAACTAACGCAGTACCTATAAGCATTTTATTAATCTTTATTTTAAATGTAAATAATGCAAGACCTTATGTTTTTACAATTGGGTTATTTTACAGACTAATGAACCGACCACAGAGTATTGCCCGAAACACGCGACGTTTGTTAAGCGCGTTCCAGTAAACAAAGAGCGGGCCGAAACAGTCCCCCACCCCAGGCAGATCGAGCCTGACAGATACTGTTGTTAATACGTCATAGCGACGCTTGAGGCACGGTGTGCGGGGGACTGCCATCTACACTCATTAAGGATGGACAGTATGCAGTACACGACGCGAGACGCGCACACAATGTTATATCTTTTCATTATAATATTAATGCAAATAAAGAATCTTCTTACAACAAAAAATCTTGCCTTGTGAAAGAGACATGCCCAAAACTATGGTGACCCCGTCGTGATATCAAGACGGGAAATCTACACACGGGAAATGTTCAGTGTAAGACGCTAAAGGGCCAAATAGACAAGTAAAATCCTTATCTACCTGAAAACCTAATCCCTTAAGACCACTAACCACCACCAACATAGGGTTAAGAAGCTCTCGTCTCAGGTTTGCCACCTCCGAAATGGTAGATAACTGTAATAAGGCACTGACATATGTATGACCAATTTGTCTAATATTATCTTAGCGTCTGTATAATAAGTCCCGGATGGTTTTATAACCGAAATCGTCCTGGGGGAGAACTTATTTATAAGGGAACGCCATCCGCCAAATCGCCATAAAATTTAGGCAGGTCTAAATTTGGTAAGGAATAAGGAACCCTCTGAGTGACCATTACAAAGTTGTCAAATTCGTCCTAACCTAAATGGATTATCCTCAGTCCGACGAATATGTGCTACCCTGACCACAATTTGGTCAGAAAGGTCCTCAGCCACTTGGCCTTGGCCACATCCTCTTCCTGCAAGCTCGCAATGGCTTGCTCATATGCATCACAAATAGCGTTCATCCTATCATCTAGCTGCTCATAGCGCATAGGGCATCGCTTTTGTCCTGCCTTGTAATCAAGGCTGGAGCAGTTAATAAGCAACTCAAACCTCCAGACACAACAGTTTTAGATGTTTCCATTTTATATGAATAAATGAGAAATCAATTAAATATTTAACTAAAACACAAATATTTTAACAAGGAATGAACAATTAGAACAAAATACTATTAAATTAAAAAAAAAACCAAGTTCACCCTAATTGAACTACTAAAGTGTTTTTATGTATGCCAACCCAGTAGTAAGACGAGTTGAAAACAGTATTAGAACATTACTCTGGGTTGAAATAGTGCCTTAAAAGTGACAAATCAGTAAAGTTCAGGTTAGAACAATTTGAGATATGATAGTTACAACAAAAGTGCAGGGGCAAGCAATACCAATGTTCTTTTTTCGTCACAGCTGACGGGTAAAGCGCAACCCAAATAATATTAAAAACCTTAAGTATTGCTTACCTCAAGTTTGTAGGTTGTTTTATCTACAAGGACCACGTCTGTCTGTCCTAAGGTCCTCTAAAGGCAGCCCTAAATTACAGTTTATAAGTATAAAAGGAAAAAGAAATAGGGACAGGATCTAAACGTTTTGTCTAACTAAACACCTTACTCCTTACGTGGACCGAAACAATTTCTGTCACTGAAACAGGCACTCTTAAAACAAGGTTAAACCACAAAAAAATAACGCAGTACCAACATAAGGTAGAAGCGTTTTATTTATCTTAATTTTAAATCTAAATAAGGTACAAACTTTATGTTATTACAATAGGTTATTTTTCAGACTAATGAACCGACCACAGAGTATCGCCAGAAACACGCGACGTTTGTAAGCCGCGTTCCAATTAATAAAGACTGGGCCGAAACAATATTATGTTTATTGTTTTTAAAATGAAGTTCTTTATTTTAGTTATTTATGGAGTATCAATATGGTATTTATCTTGTCTAATGTCTGATTCCTTTTATTTTTTACTCTGTACTCACGTTTTATGTTTTCTCACTTTTTAAAGCTATTTGACAAAATAGATAAAAGTTGCCCATTCCCTTCCTTATCTCCAAAACTACTAAAATTTTGGAAAAATAACAGAAAACAGTTCTATAACTATCGATTTCAGGTAACCTATAAGTAGGTCATAAAATAACTCTTGAGAATTCTAGGAAAATCGGAACCGTCGGCGCGCGAGTCCGACCTGCACTTGACAAGTTTTATTTTCTGTGCTCCCAACGAAAACATAATAATTTAATTTGGTCTATAAACTATGTGGAACTGATACAAGCATCGATAACACGGCACTAGATATTTCTACATCAGCAACGAATATGCTAACCATTTATTATCACAACAAGCACTAAAATAAATATTTCGTTTTTACTACTCTTTTATACACTTCATATCGTAGGTGCAGATAAAGTTGTGTATGTAACTGTACATAAGAAGGCATTAATACACTCATGTGATACTATTATGGAACTCGCCTGCGGCTTGATCCATAAATCCACTCATGTTTTAATAACCCTCATTAAACAACAGTTGTATAAATAACTATAATGTGCATAATCGCTTGCTTGTGGCGTATAAGGAATTAAACTTACGCTTGAGATAAAAACCTAATCTTTTTTAATTAAAAGGAGTTCAGCAGAAAATATATTGTCGCAACTATAATCCTAACTTTATGTAGTGTACGATGAACCTTAACGGGATTAAGGATGCATTTTATTTTGAAAACGGTTTAATTTACGGCTCCCATGTGTGCTAGAAATAAATTATAGAGTAGTCTTTATTACTAAAATTATTTGTGTCCGCAAAAAAGCTAATTTGATTCTAGTCTTTGTCACATTTAAAAGCAATTTAGTAAATGTGCTATTATTTTTGAATTTTTCAATCACGCGTTCAGGGTTTTATCCTGACCGTTACGAACGTAACCGAAAATGCAAACTTTAAAGCAGAATATTTCAAAACGGGTCATAATTATTACAAATTTCCTTCATAACGATACTTCGCTCCAGTCACCCAATTGCTACGTAGGAGTGGGTAGGAATATTTTTTTCAAATGGTAAAATAATTTTTATTACCACTTCTAATCTGCTAGAAAAATTACATTTTTTTCACCGACTAGTGTGGAAAAACACCCCTTTTCAACAGAGGTTAGTAATTAAATTTATATTTAGAATCAACAAAAAAACGAAAATCAGATTGCATTCCACAGCCCATTAGGCAGAAATTATCAATCACCTCCTCCGTTCCAAAACACTATGAGAACAACAGAGAGTAGTGGTTTCGGAAAAAATAACACTGGTTATAAGTTTGACAGAAAAAAAACATAAATGCCTTTTGTATGAATTAAAAATAGCTTTTGTCATGAAAATGGCCGACGGTGTTTAGTAGGTATTGTGTTAGTGTGTTTATTGTGATTGCGTACTTTTTATTGCCATTAACTATTATTGTTAACGTAATAATTTGTCTTGTTTAAAATATAATTATTTATTTATTTGTTCGTTATAATTATTATCCAGCAGTGAAAATCGAAGTCATACACACGGGTCATACAAAAGTAACGTGTTACTATTTTTTTCTAATAGTCATAGTTAAAAATACGAGTGCATAACTAGAACCAGGATGCTTGGGATTCGACTCTTGAACCATTACTTGAATTACGAACGTAGCGTAATTCAACTATAGTATCCTTCACTACTCTCGGGATTCAACTAAGCTCCTCGCATGAAATTTGTCTTTTTTCCACTCGTGCTGCAATGTACTATTATTAAGTATATAATTAACTAGATTTTGCTAGCGGCTCCGCCTGCCCTAAATTTGGTTATCGGCGTGGAACTCCTTAAATATACTAATTAACTTTGCTATAGCAAGCTATAATCATGTATTAATCCAGGGTGTCAGCAACCTCCACACCAAATTTCATCAAAATTGGTTCAGCCGTTTGAACGTGAAGAAGCAACAAACATACAAACACACTCACAATATACCTATGGACGGACAGATGGACAGATAAACTTGTTACGTTATTTATAATATAAAATACTAAGTTTGAAGGAAAACAATATGAACTTTGTAATGTAAACATTTAATAATTTAAATTAAGGAGCCTTAAAAGATAGTAATAAATAAAGGTAAAGCACTGGCGTGATCAGCCAGTGACATGAGACTCGAAGTAAACTCTAATAAATTAACTCTTCAAAACTCATAATAAAACGACTATTTATATATCAGGAAAAAAAGTCGGCGGCGATTGTGATCCTTGTAGAGTGTGGCTGAAAGGAAAAATAGGTTAGACAAGCAGAACCAGAAAAAAGAAAAGAAAGTTACGAATATTTGCAACAGCTGTATAGTGGCAAAAGGTTTCTTACCAAAAGCTACATATGTGGCTGTCACATATCGAAGTTGGTGTGACTGCGTGCTACGTCCAGCAGGTCGATCGACAATGTCAAGGTAATGGGCGATACCAAGGATAGCGTCATATTTTAGACTTCTTCTGATTGGGCAGTGCCTTTGGCTGTTGCGCCCGGCTCACTTCGTTACGAAGTGATCAGGACTCGAGCGCTTCCGAAGAGTGATTATAAAAATGCCTAACTATTGAGTGAGCAATGATATTGTTATGTGTAATTGCTTATTATTCTTATAGATGACTAGTATCTGCCAGCAGCTTCGCCCGCCCTAAATTTCGTTATCGGCGTAGGTTCTAGCAGAAACTCCTCAATTATAGAAAAAAAAACAAACAATTAAATCTTTCCTCTTTAATGGCATAATACATTCGTATCTGTGAAACCATGGAAATACACATACAAAATCTCAACTAAATCGTCCAAGCCCTTAAATAGTTTACATACCGACAGCAGCGCCACCTACCGTGTCCAATTGTATTTTTAAATCATCCAGAAAACCATCGAAATACCCATATAAAATTTCAACCCAATCGGTTCAGCAGTTTAGAAGTTATGAGAAAATGATTAGTACGGAAGGATAATTCTTACTACCCATTCTCTTATTACCCGTTTTCCCGAAGGAATTAAGCATTTTTCCGCGGTAAAAAGTAGTCTATGTTCATCAGGGATAATATCGGCTTCTAATGGTAAAAGAATGTTTCAAATCGGTCCAGTAGTTTCGGAGCCTATTCAATGCAAAAAAACAAACAAACAAACAATCAAATCTTTCCTCCTTATAATATATAAAAAGTACGATTTAGAAATTAAGAGAAATTAGTAGATAACATATAACAATAATACGTTTGTATGTGTATGTCTTTTTTTATATACGTAATACACTAATAACACAGCCTAAACAATTATTTCGTTCACACAGTTGTTCATTAAAAGCGTCTGGACAGAACAATAGTGAGGTACGGTACGCAGTTAGACGAGAGACGATTGCACCCGACTACCCAATGTCGTTCCATATGGCCAGTCGAGTACTGCCTAGCCAGTCATACATTTTTTTGCTATAACTGCCCGACTGAATGTATGCATGAAATGAATGTTCAAAACCTTTATAGCATGATTTTTTGTTAAGTTTGACTACAGGACTCTAAAAAAACGACAAACAAATTTAAATAAAACACAATTCCAATCTCCTGGACAACACAGGTGTCTGGACATAAATAGAAACCTATAAACGTAATTCTTATTTCGGTCCTCACCTTGCGACCTTCCATTGAATCATTTAATCTGAAAGCCCACTGAGTTTTAATTCGTAAATCGTGTCTCCATCAGATGATACCGGATTTCGTTTATCCGTTTTTTTTCATGCCCCATTTTTAACGGTCCCTTTGTGAGCTGAAAATAATGGTAAACCATGATTGCTTTTTCATTGTTGGATTTTAATTGAATTAAATGATTTACAGACTATATACTTAGGCTAATATATGGAAGCGTTAAAAAAACACTGTTTTAATTTTCACGTATGTTTGGTGCAAAAGAGGTTGTCCTCCACATTAGTATGTAGGTGTGTTTTCAGCCACTGGTCAACCCCTTTAGGAAATAAAAACAAAGCCGTTATATTTTTATATTACTAGCTAAACTCTCGAACGTTGGGTCGCTGGAGTCCCCACTTCCTTTTGGCCCTCCTCTACTTTCCTCCTTCTTCCCGTGCTTTTCGCACAACTTATTCACTACGTCGTACTACTGAACGAAACTAAATAAAATAAAACTACAAATTATAATAGGTACATTGTAACTATATCCTCAGAGATATAGATTTTGTTGAAAATCACTTTTTTAATACCATAGAAATGATTTTTAGTTACCTTTTTTTTCAAATAGACTTGTAAACAGCACTTTTGAATCGTCAATTAAATTATTATTAAAAAAATTATCACCGCTCTGTTCACAGACCTTGATGTAAAACTACAATTCCTCAGCAAGAAACCTTAAAAAAAGTAAATTGTAAGATAAAAAAGTTTTAAATTGAGATTTCCCAATTTCACAAATTGTTTACAATTAAAACTCGTAAGTTAATTATACAAACGGCCTTCCGGTGACTTTCATTTGTAAAGACGGCGTACAGGTGTCGTAAAAACCTCTTTTGATTTTTTTCCAGCATCAGAATATATTTGTACTCATGCGGGTTCCATACTAGTGCACTCGTCTCTAGTACGCTACGCAAAAGGGCTCCATAGAGTCCTAAATTTGCAGCTGTTGAGAGCGAGGCGGCATTCCTCAGAACGCAGCCCAGCCGATGGAGTGCGTATCGAACCTTACGCCCAGGTCACGCACACGCTGCACGCACGACACAGGCGCGCCGCCAACCTCATACTGGTGCTGTCGCGGTCTGTGCCCACGCGTGAACGTCATCGTCTCGCATTTACTGGGATTGGGAATCCACTCGTACACCACATCCATATCACGTTGGAGTAGATCGTGGTCTATTTGTGTTCTACATGCTTACATAAGTTTGACGTCATCAGCGAAGATTAGCACGGTTGACTCCTTCTTTTATTAAAAGAAGCAAGGAAAAAAAATCCCAGTCATTCCGTTTAACGTCACAAACGGCAAACTGACGTTTCCTTGTGTAAAATGTCAGGCGCAATACCGGTTATTATTCGGATGTTCTCGGGTTAGTGAAGCGATTCTCAAGTGCCAGAACACTGTTTTCGAACGCAGCCGCTGCGCTAGTAGGAATGACGTCACAGATAACTTTTGACCGTTTTCATAGCTAAATTTTCACTCGTCAATTCAACTTAAAATACAACTTCTAGATCTAGATACTTCAAAATTAATGGTTTATTGGTTGTTATATATTCCAAAGTACATAAATTTACAGTTTTGACGTGACAACGTCTTATAAATTGGTTTGCCGGGTGACACTTCAAGAAACTGCGTTACGCTCCGCTCACGTTATGCGCTCACAATGAGAGCGAGTGAGAGGCACGCGGCATGGTTAGCCCGCCTAAGAGCGAGAGAGACAGACATAAAAAGTGAAAGGCACAAGTTGTCACGATTCCGGACGGTTGTCCGACACTAATTTTTTTTGTAATTTTGTAAAACTACCATACTAAAAATTAAAACCAATCTTGTAAATAAGGCATCTATTGTTAATATACACACACATATATATATAATGTGTATATAAAGAAACATATATAAAGATAATCTAATTTCATATTACTCGGTTAATTTTGAGGAGATATCTACGTCTATTTCTAGGTGAATAACGACATGACTTCTTTTTAAAAACTCCCATATGGCTAACGCTATTGCAGTTGCCTATCATTAATTTCAAAGATTTTGCTAGTGTTTTTTTTTTTTCTTATTTCACTCGATAAGTATTTAAAAAATTATGAAAATAACCTCAAAAACTAGTAAGACCTATAATTGAAGACTATGTCTTTGTATATAGACTTACAACAATAACAACACTATTATCTGCGTAGGTACGTAAACTTACGGCTTAATACATTATACACAAGTGAAGTGATTGATGAGAGCAAATATTAGCTAGTTTGCCCCTTATGTCCTAAAACTTGTCAAGTTAGTTTGTGTTAAATTAGAGATTAGAGAATATTGTAAGGGACAGAGTGGCTTTGTTTAGTAACTTTACGAATATGTACATAGTTTTGTAAAATAATGTTGTACGTCCACTTAATGACATTCGATCACATGATATTGTAAACAATTTGTAAAATAAAATTGGGAAAATCTCAATTTAAAACTTTTTTATCTTACAATTTACTTTTTTTAAGGTTTCTTTATTTAACTTAAGGACTGTATATGCTGAGGAATTGTAGTTTTACATCAAGGTCTGTGAACAGACCGGTGGTAATTTTTTTAATAAATAATTTAACTGACGATTCAAAAGTGTTGTTTACAAGTCTATTTGAAAAAAAAGGTAACTAAAAATCATTTCTATGGTATTAAAAAAGTGATTTTCAACAAAATCTATATCTCTGAGGATATAGTTACAATGTACCTATTTTAATTTGTAGTTTTATTTTATTTAGTTTCGTTCAGTAGTACGACGTAGTGAATAAGTTGTGCTAAAAGCACGGGAAGAGGGAGGGAAGTAGAGGAAGGCCAAAAGGAAGTGGGGACTCAAGCGACCCGACGTTAGCTAGTAATATAAAAATATAACGGCTTTGTTTTTATTTCCTAAAGGGGTTGACCAGTGGCTGAAAACACACCTACATACTAATGTGGAGGACAACCCCTTTTGCACCAACCATACGTAAAAATTAAAACAGCATTTTTTTTTAATTGCTTCAATAAATTAGAATAAAAATATAGTCTGTAAATCATTTTTAATTCAATTAAAATCCAACAATGTAAAAGCAATCATGTTTCACCATTATTTTCAGCTCACAAGAAGGGACCGTTAAAAATGCGGCATGAAAAAAAAACGGATAAACGAATTCCGGTATCATCTGATGGAGACACGATTTAAGAATTAAAACTCAGTGGGCTTTTAGATTAAATGATTGAATAGAAGGTCGCAAGGTGAGGACCGGAATCCGAATTACGTTTATAGGTTTCTATTTTTGTCCAGACATCTGTGTTGCCCGGTAGATTGGAATTGTGTTTAATTTAAATTTGTTTGACGTCTTTTTAGTGTCCTGTAGTCAAATTGACAAAAACCCATGCTATAAAGGTTTTGAACATTCATTTCATTCCTACATTCAGTGAGGCAGTTAAAGCGAAAAAATGTACGACTGGTTAGGCAGCGCTCGACTAGCCATATGTGACAAAACCAACCTTACCTCACAATTGTTCTGTCTAGACGCCTTTGATGAACAACTTGAGAACGAAATAATTGTTTAGGCTGTGTTTATAGTGTGTTACGTATATAGAAACAGACATACACATACAAACGTACTATACACTTTTTATATATAATTAGATTCTCTTAATTCCTAAATCGTACTTTTTATCATCTATAAGAATATTAAGCAATCACACATAGTAATATTCATTGCTCACTCAATCGTTAGGCATTTTTATAATCACTTTTAGCTCAGTTTGTTTACATCACGATTCATTACCATAAATGGTAACGAATTGAGCTGGGTGCAGCAGCTAAAGGCTCTGCCCAATCAGAAGAAGTCTAGGATATGACGCCAGCCTTGGTATCGCCCATTACCTTGACATTCTTTATCGAGCTGCTGAACGTAGCACGCAGACACACCATCTTCGATAAGTGACGACAGCCACATAAGTAGCTTTGTCACTATACAACTGTTGCAAATATTTTCTTTCTTTTCTTTTTTCTGTTTCTGCTTGTCTAACCTATTTTTTCTGTTTCTGCTTGTCTCACCTATTTTTTCTGTTTCTGCTTGTCTAACCTGTTTTTCCTTTCAGACACTTTATAAGAATCACAGCTCCCGGCTTTTCTTGATTAACAGTTTTTCGTAATGAAGAGTCTTCTTAAGGAATAGTCTTTTTCTTACAAGTTTTGAACAGTTAATTTATTAGAGTTTACTTCATCTCTCATTTAGTGATCAGCCGTAAACTTAAAAGACTTTAATAATTATAAGTAATTAAAAATTTCTTATGTAAAACCTTTATTTATTACTATCTTTTAAGGCTCCCCTATAGCCATAAATTTTAAATCTATTTTTTAATTTTAATTATTAAATGCTTTTTTACAAAGTTCATACTGTTTTCCTTCAAACTTAGTATGTTATATCATGAATAACGTAACAAGTGTCGCTATGTCCGTCGGTCTGTTCGTTCATCTGTCCATTTGTCCGTCCATAGGTATATACCATTTGAGTGTGGCTACAGGATAGACTTACGCTCAAACGGGTAGACCAATTTTGATAAAATTTGGTATGGAGGTAGCTGACCCCAGAGTTAGTTCGCTTAAGCGCCAGTCAAGTCATTTCTCAAATAAAAGTATTTGGTCTATCTACCAGCGCCTCGAACAAAGACCAAATCCAGATGATCCCTGACCGAGACACGGACAATGGACAACGTGAACGCTATTCGCTACTCGTATTTACAATTCAATTTCTACTTACTTTAAAATTTTATGTTATCAATTAAGGGGGTTTCGTGGTTTTGTTTCACAGAGCTATATTTTTGAAATAAAATGCTTTTTTCAAACGTGAGCCGTTGCCGTTGTTGTCATTACAATTGAAATAAGAACACGCAAACGATTTATTTATTTATTTATTTATTACAGACTGACAGGAAACCCCAACGCGTCTATAATCAAGTATCATTACTTAACTATACATAGTAACTTACTAAACAAAATTTACATAGAAACACAAGAACAACATATTATAGGAAACATATAAAACAACAAAAAAGAAAATAGGCACTAGTAACTAACTGTATGGTAACTTATAAATTTAGAAAGTTTTTTACATTTGATAAGAAAAAATTAAGATAAAATCAAGAGACAGGCAATATTCGAATTATTAATTATTTTTCGACAAGTTGAGACGTGCTGCGGCAATGATTTGTGGCAACCTGTCTGCAAATAGGTCCACATCTTAGGAGATAAGTGAGTTGAGGAGCATGAGCGTACGCGCTTTAGGCGCGTTTGCACTGGCTGCGGTGCGGGCTCCCGAGCCAGCCAGCAGTGGCCGCCGCCGACGCGGGCCACCATCCGTAGCCGTACCCCGCATCGCTCTACTGGGAACGTATAGGCTGATATCATAATATTGGATTTGTGTATATACATCGAAACCATTGTGGAAGAAACGTGCTGGCAATGTGTGTATTGAAATTAATTGCAATCGTGTTGGAGTGTCCAAATTTAATAATATTAATTTGACTTTGTCTCATTAAGAAACAAGTGGGAGTTGGACTCACGCACCGAGGGTTCCGTACCTAACAGTATTTACGTAAATTAAAAACACAAACAAAAAAAGTGTGCCGCTAAGCGGTCACCAATCCAAGTTCTGACCAAGCCTGACATTGCTTTACTTAACTTTCAAGGTTTTCTCTAAGGACTACAGTATGGGGTTCTTCAAGAAAGAAGTTTTTGAATTTTTGAAGGGTTGGAAACGCGCGAGTGATACCACTGGTGTTACAAGCGTCCATAGGCCACGGTGACCGCTTACCATCAGGCGGACCATGTGCTTGATTGCCATCTTAGTGGTATAAAAAAAAACTTTAAATATCGTTTCGAACAAACAAATATGTTACTGTTAATAATAAGCAAGATGGCGCTGTACCGGTAATTTAAAATAGTAGATGCCTCGGGCCCGTCTCACACTTTGTCGGTTTTTATTATTCGTTGTTATACTTTAGAGTTCAATATTCACTATAGCTGCAAAATTGAAGCTAGATAATACAGATAATTAATCAGGACTTTCGTCGGCTTGCGAAAAGAAAAAATATTTGAAAAAAAAAGAAGATTATAAATACACTCTGACCTGTATTCCAACTTGAGAATTTATTCTCTTTATTAAACTATTTATATAATATTTCAAAAATCGTATTTACTCGTCTTTAACAAAGAGGTTGTTATGTGATTTATCAAAATCTGAAAATAGCGAATAAAAATAGTTTTTTACACCAAACGTAAACCTTTCAAACATCCCTTCAAAATGATTAAAGGTAAGATTATTATAAAACTTTGAAAGCTATTAATAACTGGCGTTGGTTACGACTCCTGTAACGTAAGCGTCGATAGGCTGCGGTGACCCTCAGGCAGACCGCAAGCTTGTTTGCCACCTTATAAGGTGGTATAAAAAAAAACAAAAGTTAGCTGGTCATCCTTAATCATAAAAATTTTCTTTTTCTATCTCTCTCTCTATGATTTTGATTTGAAGTAAACAACAAATAATTTATAAATAAACTAATTTTTAACTTAAGCGGCAGTCAGTAGCTAACTAGCGCCGCCGTAAATCAGTAGAAAGTTTTGATTTCCTATTTTAACAAAGCGAATTTTAAAAATGGCTCCTACAGAAATATATAACCAATAATTAACTATTTTTGGAAAATTTTGAATTGTTTCTACGATAAATCTGCGAGTTATAGCTGATGATCTAGGGTGTAAATGTATAGGTGGCCATTTTTAGCAGAAATGCTATCTACAACTCAAAGACTTTTCTCCTAGAACCAATAAAAATGTTCTAAAATATCCTATGACTTGTTATATATAGCTGTAGAAGAATATTTTTGAATAAGCATAGTACAAAGAGGAAATTTAAAATATTAATTGGCGGCGCTGGTTAGCAGGGCTTAAAAAAGTTCTTGACGACCACTAGCGCCGGCAATGGTCATTTATGATTTCCTAATTGTACAAAACTAACTTCAAAAAGGTGCTTCTACAGAAATATAAAACTATTTACAAGCTATTTTTGGAAAAAATGTATTGTTTCTAGGATAAATGTCCAAGTTATTTTTTTTAAGTGACCGTTTTTAGCAGGTATGCTATCTAAAACTCGGATTTATCCCACAAATAATAAAAAACGTTCTGAAAATATATTTCTGTAGAAATAAACTTTTTAAATTTACTTTTTCAAAGAGAAAATTAAAAAATATATTTATTGGCGGCGCTTATTAGCAGGGGTAACGTTCTTAATAAGTTACGGCTTAATTAGATTGTTGTTACTGATAAGTGCAAATAATATCTAGCGTTATTCGACCGTAAATTCTATTAGTTTAATGTAAAAGGGAAAACTACTAATATTTTGATGACACATAAACCACTAGTGATTGAAAGCATAATAGACAATAGTTGATTAACAGATCTATCAAAATCTATTAATATCCGTGGGAGGTAAACAAGTGTCCGTCCTTTGAAGATCTTTTGATAGAAGACATTCGCCTTCTTTAGGGTTCCGTACCAGGATGCCAGTGAAGCCCTATTAATAAGCCTTAGCTGTCTGTTTGTCCGTCCGTACGATATTTAAACGGCTATTATATAATTTTTTACACAACCTGTGTTATTATGGCGTATGTCTTAACAAAATGAAAAGTTACCGATATAACAAACATGTTTTAAAAAAGTATCCAGCCTTTAAAGATCTTTTGATAGAAAACATTCGTCTATTTTGCTGTTTTAATTGCGCATGCTAAACATAATTAATATTCTTTAAGATTATTAAAAGCAAAGCACTTAAGTTCTAGGTAAGTACACTTAAAGAGGCATATAGCAGTTAACTAGCAACTATAAAAAAATCTTAGTATCTAGTCAATAAGTATTTTAGGAACGGTGTATATTGTGTCTCAAACACGTCTGTGAGTTTAAATACTCAAAAATGTTTTCTAGAAACAATATGAAACGTATACAAACTCTGCGAATATTACACATACATACAAAAACGTTCTTTTATTTAGACTACAAAGTGTTGTAAAGTACGGTGGAGACAGTCTATATACCGTAGCACGTAGTACTCTGTATCGAAGCATCGTAGCTTCGTAGCACTTGGTGAGCGTAGTGACATCGTTAAGTCGTAGCACATAGGCGCTTACAACTACTACTCCGCTTATTTATACCAGCAGTTACTACATATTGTCAGGTCCACACGGGTGTCCCTAAATAAATTTGGGTAATGTAATAATTTAGTTATAACTTCCAATATTTTAAAATCTTTCAGAGTTGTACATTTTGCCTGGAATGCGTAGGTCAGGTACAATATTTTTTGTTGCATTTGAACCTTTTGGGACGAGCGGACTTACTTAGAAATGATTAATTAACAGATGGTCGATTCTGAGATGCTATCGCTGTGGCTTGTGGCGTCATGCATTAACGCGCCAAAATTCAAGAGCGAGAAAGACGTGCAAGTGCGTATGAGATAGGTGATTCGCGTAAGGGATGGTTTTTACACGGTCATAAATAAAAGATTTACGGACTTATTGCAAATGCGATAAGACCGAATAACACTAACGTATTATTGAGAGCTACAGCTTTACTCCGACACAAGGGTGCGCCAACGCATTGCAGAAGGAATGCGTTAATCGTGGCAGTCGAGTTTTACGCGAACAGGAGTAAGACGCGAAAGGGAAATTGAAGTACGGGGTGAACTGTGAGAGTGTTACGTGTTAACGTACGGAGACCTTTGTTCAAAGCTTAGTATAACTGTATAATCAATTTTCAGCAAAACTGTAATTATTCTAGCAAACTAGTTTAAAATGTACTTATTCCTTAATTGTTTCTAATCGAGTTTTAAATAATAACGTAGATTTCGTATCTTGCGCAAAGATATATTTAAATTCATTAAATGTTGAACTTATTTGTGTTATAAAAGTAGAAATTACTGAGAAGATCTCTTTTTGTAAAGTTTATGTGTATTAACCCTATTTATTTCAGCAACACATTCATATTCCTTAAGCTCAGGGAGAGCCCATCGTAACCCGAAAGGATAGATAATGTAAATTCATTCGGTACCTATTTTGTTTTGAATGTCGATTTTGCTTATGTTGTGAATAGGTACCTATTCTTTAAACGTAAAGTAAAATATTAGCGTCATCTTGATTGTTCCCGTGTAAGAAATATCATAAACTCGGGATAGTTTATGATAGGATCTGAGGGAGAGGTTTGGCCAATAACATCTGAGTCATACCCGGGTAATCGATCTTGTTAGTTCCGTTGATGAAATCCTCTTAGAACTAACAATATGGATTCGGTGTAAAGGAGGGAGCAATCAATACAATTATAATTGTCAACATTTGACTTATCTTCATTTACAGCATTTAACTTCTGTAATGTTCAAAATATATACACTTTATCTCATCAATTCCAGGTCTATTTACCGCATGGACAAGCGAACGGAGGGACTAAGGCGGACGACACGCGACACAACGACAGAGCAAGATACCTAAAGGTGATAGTGACGAACGTGCTAGAAATCCACAGTGTTGTATAATTTCTACGGCTAAATTTGGTAATGTTTTCCTGTACCTATATTAATTAAATCACACTAATACATTGTACAACAAGTCTTTTACTAAGCTATAGGCTAGGGATCGGGGTTTGGGACCTCACAATATGTACTACTAGCTTTTGCCCGCGGTTCCACCAGTCCTAATTCAGTTATCGGTGTAGGATTCCAACAGCAACGCCTTAATTGTAATAAAAAAATCCACTCACACTTCACGTTAAAAAACATTTTAAATAACAGTGAAAAATAGTGTTAACTTTTAAGTAAAACAACAAATAATAAAATCCCGGCCAAGTGTGATACGGGCCCAAGCCATTACTATTTTTAATAACTGGCACAGTGCTATCTAGCTTTTTTAAAAAAAAAACAGTAACACATTTGTTTGTTGGATACGGTATTCAAAGTTAACCAACGTCGAGCTTGGTCAGTACTTGGATGGGTGACTTAGCGGCACACTTTTTGTTTTTGTCTTTTTTCGTAAATTTACATGCGTGTTATTAACATCGGTCAAGTACAAGTCGGACTAACGCACCGTGGGTTCCGTACCACTCTCAACTCTTAATAACATAGTTGTTTTATCGTGAAAACAGTAACACATACTAGCTTCAATCTTGCAGCTTTAGTAAATGTGAGCTCTAAAGTATAACAACAAATTTACTACTATTTTAAAATACTGGGAAGGCGCCATCTAGCTTATTATTAAGAGATACAGTAACATATTTGTTTGTTTGAAACGATATTCAAAGTTAAGCAATGTCAGGCTTGGTCAGTACTTGGATTAGTGACTGCTTAGCAGCACACTTTTCTTGTTTGTGATTGTAAATTACGTAAATAGTGGTAGGTACGGAACCCTCGATGCGTGAGTCTAACTCGCATTTGCCCGGTTTTTTTAATGAGATAAAAACTAAATAATAAAAGAATTAATATCAAATGTAGACACCCCGACATGCTTACAATATTTCCACTCACGTTTGAAAGAAGCATTTTATTTCAAAGATTAGCACTGTGAAACAAAACCACAAGATCACCTTAAAATGTATAACATCAAATTTTAAAATAAGTAGAAATTGAATTGTAAATACGAGTAGCGAATAGCGTTCACGTTGTCCATTGTCCGTGACTCGGTCAGGGATCATCTGGATTTGGTCTTTGTTCGAGGCGCTGGTAAATAGATCAAATAAAAGTCGCTTTGAGAAATGAGGACAGTACGCTGGATTTAGCCTCGATTTAGCCGATCGGTGTTGACAACAGACACAAGGACACTAAGCTACTACAGCTATAAGTAAAAGAATGTACAGAAAAGTTATTCGATTTTTGACCCCTGGTGTTGCAAGCGTCTATAGGCTACGGTGACCGCTTACCATCAGCTGGACTGTAAGCTTTTTTGCTACCTTAGTGGTATAAGAAAAAAAACAGGTTAGTGTTGAACAGAAAAATATTGTATAATATAAAAATAGAAAAGCTAATTATGATGAAGTCAGAAACATACCCATTCCTATAACAATATTTCTGAAGGGTGGTCAGTGTATTTTTTAATTTTACTTAGAACTTATGTCTTGGTTTGTATAGTAATAACTACTAATATAGTATGTAAAATTATTTATTATAGTGTCCTAGAATCTGCTTGTAGGGTCATGGTGTCTGGTGAGGAAAATGCCAGAAACTTGGCCACAAAAATATCTTTGGGTAACTAAAATATTACCACAAACACACCAAAAAAAATGTCTACTAAAACTCACACATAGAAAACGTTCTAAAAATTTCTTATGGCTAATTTAACATTTTCAACATATGGATTCTCGAAATTAGCTTTCTTTGAAAAGAAAATAAGAAATATCTAAAATACATGTTAATACATGCTACTAAAATAACACTTGTTTTTTTTTATTTAATTTTAAAGTAACATACGAGTAATAGCTTGTTTTTAAGCTTTTCCCATTTTACTTTTGTCGCAAATGGAATCCGGATTTCTCAATTCTGGTACCCTCAATCGTATCAAATCTGCTCTCAAATCTCTTAGGCTCGGTATTACTTTTGCTACCAGAATCACCGTATACCCCGAGTCATTTTTATATTTTCCATCTGGTTGTATTTCGTAGTCAACATGATAAATATCGTTACGTTTCAGAAGGACATTAAATGATTTATATTTTCTGCCACAATCGAATTTGGTCTTTAGTGTAGGCAGTACTTCAGCTTCGGTCTCAACAATGAACACTGGTCTATCGTAATTTTTACCATTCTCCGTGTTTTTAAACCTCATCGTTGGAGCGTTAACTTGTTTATTAGTTTCTTTATTCGTGCATTTGTAGTTTATATCAAGAACTGTAAAATTAAATTTTTCACAAACTGGTATTTTTAAGCTATCCTGAGCAATTGCAACGGGATACCGGATACCCTGGAAGTTCTTCACTGTTGTTTTCGTAGTTGATTTCGAATATACACCAGCAACAAATAAAAATAAAAATATTAGTTTCAACATATCAAATCTTCGTCGAGAATCATTGGACTTGAAAAACTCTTAGCCAATAGTAAAAGGTCCTGATAAATAGTGTTTAAATCGTTTTTCGTCTATGTGTAAATCATTGTTATGTAGTTAAAAACTAATTAACCTAAATAAAAATGCATTAATTTCCGCTTAAGTTAAATAACTTAACACCATTCGAGTAGGAAGGTAGCGACCTAGTTTCTTTTTTCTAAATTACATTATGTAAACATAGAGAGGAGCTTGTGGCCCAGTTTTTTTTATACCACTAAGGTAACAAACAAGCTTACGGTCCGTCTGATAGTAAGCGGACACCGTAGCCTATGGACGCTTGCAACACCAGGGGTATCACTCGCACGTTGCCGACACTTCAGAAATTCTTTCTTGAAGAACCACATACTATAGTCCAGTGGCATTCATCTATAAGAATCGCGAATGTTCATAACTTGGATGAGTGACCGCCTAGTTACACATTTGTTAAATAGTGTACTGATTGTTCACACTATAGTAGTTGCAGATGAGTACGGCCTACTTTTAGTTAAATATTTGGTGTGTTTTAATTTATGTTTAGCTCTTAATGTTTTTGCAGACGGGTTTTTTTATTTATTTCATATTTTATTTTGAAATATTAGGTTCAACGTGACCATTTTTGGTTCTATTCGTTCGGTCGAAACTGTCATGTATACATTTTAAATTTTGAAGGTTACCAACGATGCCTACATGCACACGAGGTGTAGATAACATTTATCCCTCTTTCTTAAATTTAATGTTTTTTTACAGTTAGTTTGTTTTTTGGTTGAATTTTCTGGTTTAGTGACCATTTTCGGTTACGTTCGTGTAGGTCAAGATATAGTTTTGATTGCGTTACAGATTTGTACATAAAAGATCATAATTTTGTTTTGGGCTCAGTTTAACCTACAGTCACCAATGCAGGGGGCACATTTTAAACATCTTGGACCAAGATTCATACACTTTAACCCAATCTCTTTCGGTTTATTTAAAATCATTGTAATTGGTAAAGGGGGTGCCAATAAATCGATAAACGTACCTACACAGAAAAAAAAAAAAATATACGCGCCAATCAAAGAACCTCCTCAATATTTAAAGTTTTAATTAAAGTAAAAATCCTAAGTGGCAAGAAGAGATGTAAATTATATAGTTAATTAAGAGATTTTATAATTTAACTAAGATTAATTACCACTTTTAGCCAACAACGTCTATAAATACATGTAGTTGAGTACAACAACATAACTTTAAAACTTTCGTTTATTTTTTTAAGAGAAAGAAACACGATATCAAATTGCAAATGGGATGCTAACGAGATTTAGTGCTGTTGGGAAAGCTAATTAAATATTGAAAGTGGCCCATCTACCTGCCCTGGAATTTCAGAACGTTCAGCAATTCAAATAGCTTATAAAGCTGCTTTATTACTTTTAAATCTAAATACCAGATAAGCAAATACTTAAAAACCGTCTATCGTTGTCTTGATATTTAATGTAGGTTCCTAAAAAATGTAATATGGATTAAAAAAATATTTTTGCTTAAATATAAAATTAAAAAATAAATTATTTAACTAGCTTCTTTGCACTGTACTGACTTACTTCTTGAAGTTCTGCAGGAATTGGCTATGGGGATACAATATTCTCTTCCTAGTCTTTTATTGTACCTCACTTTTCTTTAAAGCTTCATGGGCAAAGCCACTATAGTCCAGACACACTGCATTAGAAGCAGGGTTGTAGCATGAACCTTTGTAGAGGTATGTTCAAACTTTACAAGGGTTTACTTTTAATTTCTACTTACATTTTGGCTTAACTGTCAAATTTAAAATAATTTGCTCCCTCTCTCTCTTTTCCTTTTCCAAAAATAATACAAAATTAACTACAAAAAAATAATTAACTTATATATTAATATCGCGATCTTGGTGCTCCATACAAACTTTGAACCCCCGTGTAGGGGGTGAGTTTTGAAAAATCATTTCTTAGCGCACGCCTATACTATAATTGCTATAAGTATTCTAAATTTCAGCTCGATCCGTCCAGTGGTTGGAGCTGTGCGTTGATAGATCAGTCAGTCAGTAATAGTTACTTTAGGCTAGCGCTAACTTTAACTCACGACTTTGTTTACGTAAAAGGTGAAAATATTTTTAAACAATACGTAACGCCCTTCCCCCACATGACTGCCCGTCAGCCTTGCACATCATAAATGTACGCGCAGTACTTGATCATTATTTTGCTGCGTTGTTAATTTAAAACTACGATATCACCTAACATATTCATTGAAATCGAATGATGTAAAGAGCAATTTGGTTTTAAAGTCTCGGACTTTTTTTTAAGAACTTTTAAATGAGAACAATTTTGTCATACATTTTTTTTTGCGAAACTTTAACCGTTTACGCAGCGGACGCAGCAGATTCTCTCAAGGTAAAACAAACCTCCAGTTTTAAAACATTCTTCATTGGTGCCTCGCTCCTATTGGTTTTAGCGTGATGATATATAGCCTTTCTCGATAAATGGGCTATCTAACACTGAAAGAATTTTTCAAATCGGACCAGTAGTTCCTGAGATTAGCGCGTTCAAAGAAACAAACTCTTCAGCTTCATAATATTATTAGTAAATTAGTAATTAGTATAGTTTTGTTCTATGCAGAGCTTATAATTCTAGTATATAACACTCCCCATTCTGTCGTATCACCAAGAAATTAATTTTCAAAACTCAATCCCTATATTGAAAAGTCAAGATGTAATATGGAAAAACACTGACAAAGCTATTTCATAAATGTTACGTAGGGTAATAGGTTGAATAGGTAATCGTATTATAATTGATTTATTGATCATGAGATTAATATATATTATTACGTTGTACAAGATAATACTACGAAGGTTTATTTTAGTAAGTTGTAGGCTAAGTAATCCTTATACAATACTAGCTTTTGTCCGCGGCTCTGCTGGCACTAAATTCGGTTATTAACGTGGGATTTCTCGGTAATTCTTGCCACTTAGAAATATACCCGTTTTCTATAGTAAGCTATAAACATATCTACAGAAATAATAGAACTGATTAGTCACTTGTAAATATTATTCCAGCCAAACAAACATTTTTCTTGTCGATATTTACTTAAAAAAAAAACTTTTTGATTAACTTAAGTTCTGTTCGGTTTTTGAGGGTACTGAATTCAAATCTTTTATCAGTTTTAGAAAGTAAGGGTGGCAAATCCCATAATGCGTCCATTTTTTCAAAAATATATTCATTTTCGATGAAACGATTTTTTTTTATACCACTAAGGTGGGAAGCAAGCACACGGTCCGCCTGATGGTAAACTAATTCTGTTGGTTTCTAATTATTGTCAGTGTTTTAATATTCAAGATGGCGGTTCTAATATGGCGCGCATTATTTAGCAAAAATTCTTTGATAACAAAGAGAAGGTACTGTAGTTGCTGCCGAACCAATTTTTGTTATTTATTATTGCAAATATTTTTCATCCATCTCCAAGAGCATTGGGATCCTTAGTGTTGACATCTCCAGCGATGTCCATTTCCGAGATTATTCGCAAGACAAGGTGAAGCTGGCGTCCAAAAAACTAGGTGTACTCAACAGAGCGAGGCAGTACTTCACTTCGGGGCAGAGGTTGCTGTTTTACAAGTCGCAAGTTCGGCTCCGTATGAAGTAATGCTGCTATCTCGAGGCGGGTGCACCCAGATACCATCTTGGCCCTTTTGAATCGGTTCAACGACGGGCTGTGAGACTTGTCGACGATCCCAAACACACTTGCCGTATCGAACCCTTAAGTCTGAGGAGAGACTTTGCCTTCCTGTGTGTGTCTACCGCTTGTACAATGGCATGTGTTCTGAGGCTTTCTACCATCGCACCGCTCGCCATCGGCAGGGTATTCATTCTCACACTCTAACACCGAAATGGTCGCGTACAGTGCGGTTTCAGAGAAACTTTCTCCCGCGAACGCTTGGATAGTGGAATGAGCTCCCTGCCAAGGTTTTCTCTGAGGACTACAGTATGGAGTTCTTCAAGAATCAAGTTATTAGATTTTTGAAGGGTCGGGAACGCGCTAGTGATACCCTTGGTGTTACAAGCGTCCATAGGCCCAATGACCGCTTACCATCAGGCAGACCGTGCGCTCGTTTGCCACCTCGTTAGTGGTAAAAAAACTAAAAAAAAATGGGATAGATAAGGAAGATTCTTTTCAGATGTCTGCAAAGAAATTTGGACTTCACGTCTATGAAATCGCCGATTTAACTTCCTCTAGAAACTTCATTCACTAGTTAGGTAGTTCTAGTCACTTTCACTCTTTTTTGAAAACTGTCACCACTGTACTGTTACTACAATACTTAATGAAAAATTCCGTTTCGTATCCTTACGTTTCTGCTTTTCTATTTTCTTTCCTTTAGCAATGTTTTGCGTGTTCAATAAGTAGTGACCCATGTTTACATTCCGTAAAAGAAAACATTTTCGTCGATATTCCACGAATGCAATAACAAAAAGTATTTAAGTAGTTACTACATTGTAAAGATGACTTGTCAGGAGTTTTCTTATTTATTGGATAATACAGGAATAGGAATAAATAGAAAAAAAAATAAAGAAATATGACAAGCAAAATTACATTATTTTTACAAAGACCTATTGAAAATAAAAATATCTATTGCTTTTTAGTAATTACAAGAAAAGTAAAATGTGTGTAACAAGCTCTCTTGTATGTCATGACATACTTCTATAAAAATATTGAAACCGATGTCAGATGAAAACTTTGACTAAATCATGAAAAGAAAATCGGTTGCTCACATAAACTGTGCTTACATGACCTGCACTAGCTAAACCATGAGATATACAATGAAATAAGATATTAAAAAAAATATCCTTATCCTGTTTTCCTTAGTTACCTTAAGCCATAGAGCAACCCCCCCCCTCAGTAAAAGTACTAGCCCAGATGGTCGTATATGCGAGTAAAAAAATATTTGAAATCGGATTTGTACTAAACTAAATCTAGTGGCGCGACTATACTTCAATATTCAATAATATCGAATTTATCGGTATTTTCCTGTTAAAAGTCTAAACTACAAAATAGTGGTATTCCCTTTAAAATGTGAATAAACTTTCATCACAAAACTAAAACATAACTTAAAAACTTTAAATTACATTTTGTTTGTCTGGATTTGTTTACCAACACATTGCTCTCAATCAAGCAACAAAACAGAAAATCACCAACTTATCTTTACAGTTAAGTGGTATAAAAAATAACCTTTATAAAATTTTGTCATTTTACTATCAGAGTGCCAAAAAGTGGCGTACTGTTTAACTGTTCTGGCTAAATTTTCTGAAAAACAATAGTGTTGTTCTCCCATACAGATATTATCGACAATGAAAACTTAATATTTTGAAAACTTGTATTTGTCTTTTTTTAATGTGAAACGTCATTTAGATCGCACCGAAACATACAAAAATGTGAACCGTAACAAAATTGTCTATATCATCTTACCTTAATAAATCCTAAACTAATAGTCTTAGAGGCGTAAATGTGGTGTCATAATTTAGCTTACATAATCAGCTCGCTGATATAATCAGAAGTTTGCGTCGGGTACGGGCAGGTTGACGAGGAATGGCTGTCGGGCAGATTTCACAAAACCGGCGCTCTCTGTCCTTTTCACTAAGTATTAAATAAAATCAATGGCAATAAATTATTTCGGTCTATCAGTTATCATATACACGAAACTGATTTTACTAATGACAATCAGGAATTCGGTTAATTAATCATGGAAAAATATACAGATACAAAAATCAGTTTCTTACTGAAAAACCTACCCCACAAAAATGTATTCGTCAAATTTACACAAAATATTTTAATAATGCCGTGTTGCTTTATGCCTACTAAGGTTGAATAACAAAACTTATGTTGAAGCTTAGAACTTATGCATTTAGTAATTATTTATTAATTATTATGATTTTCAAAATTTATTTACTTTGCAAGTACCTTATTGTATATATAGTATAAAAATATAACTACTAAAGTGTACGGCACTGGTTTTTTTCTGCTGCAAATTTTAGTTAATGCACCAGACAATAACCAATTCTAATTATTTTAGTGTCTTATATTACAACTGATTGCATATACGCTTTAAACACAAATGGTGGCAAAGTATTCACTTCTTGATATTTTTAGCAATAACTACAATCATTCAAAATGAAATAAGGTACTGCACTAGACGAAAGTATATTTCGTAACGTACATTTTTTCGATCTTTCAAATTGTATAGTTTTTAGGGTAATTAGCGAAACCCTATTACTAAGACTTCGCTGTCCGCCCGTCCGTTCGTCCGTCTGTCACCAGGCTGAATCTTATAAACCATGATTGCTAGACAGATGAAATTTTCACAGGAGATGTATTTCTGTTGCCGCTATAACAACAAATACTGTAAAACAGAATAAAATTAAATATTTAAGACGGCTCCCATAACATTTTTGCTTGATATTGATAACGGCAACAGGTAGACGCTTGATATATTCACAGAACATTTAGTTATAGATTTACTTTAAAAACAAATAATTAAATTGAAATAAAACAAATATTTAAGGGGGGCTCCCATACAACAGTGACTTTTTGGCAGTTGTTATACATAATGGTACGGAACCCTTCGTACGCAAGTCCGACTCGCACTTGGCCAATTTTTCTATAATGTTTTGAAACAGTATAGTAAATATATGATGATCTAGCCTTTACCAATTATTGTAAAATAACCTAACAATACACTGCCATTTTGTATGGAGCGTTTTCACTCTATTTAATAAATAATAAAACATTAAGAACTAAAAAGAAATAAACAAGTGCACTTTAAATATAATTTTTATAGTCAAATATTTCCTATGTTTTAGGTGCACTTTTTTATTTATTTTTAGTTCTGAATGTTTTTGCCTTTCATTTTCATTTTTTTCGCCTCGCAAATGTTTGTTTTACTATAAGTGTTATATATTTTTGGAATGGTCCCTTCAAGCTCTTTTTTTTCGATACCAAGCAAGATATATGTGATTTTTTTTTTAAGGCCTGCACATGAAAACGCATGATATCAGTCATTTCAATTTTTTTAAACATCTTGTGCAACCAGTTACACTCGCGCCATCAAGACGAATCTAATGACGAACCTATCACTTATCAAAATCGGTTCGGCCATTAAGTAAATACAAGCGGATATAGGTACGGAAATATATACATACATACAAATCACACACATAACCCTTCGTTGCTGTCGGGTCAAAAGATTTTTTAGGATTCCATTCTCAAACTTGAAAGCTTTATTGTTTAACAATGTCCATCCGTCCGTGGGTATGTCACAGCCATTTTATTTCGAAACTAAGACAGAACGCTGAAATTTTGCACGGGTATAGTGAATTAAACCCGTAATATTTATATGTAAGCATTTTGTAAAAAAATTAAGGGTATTTTTCTCTAACTTTGTAATATATAGCCAACTGCCATTAAGGTGCTTTTAAACAACAATATATAGCCTAGTTTTTATGTTTTGACGTGACAACGTCTTATAAATTGGTTTGCCGGGTGACACTTCAAGAAACTGCGTTACGCTCCGCTCACGTTATGCGCTCACAATGAGAGCGAGTGAGAGGCACGCGCCCGCCTAAGAGCGAGAGAGACAGACATAAAATCATTGTCACGTAAAACTTTCGCCCGTATACCGACTTTACAGGCAACCAGTTTTTTTTTTTTATTTAGTAGTAAGTCTAAGATATTCAAAATTTATTTACTTTGCATGTAACTTATTGTTTAAATTGAATATATAACCACTAATTTACCGCGTATACGGCACCGGATTTATTCTGCTGTAAATTTTAGATAATGCACCAGACAATAACCAATTCTAATAATTTTGTTTCTTTCACTACTGGTAAATAAATAAATTAATATTTTTGGACATAACACACAGCGCCGTCTGGGCCCAAAGTAAGCAAAGCATGTGTTCTGGATGCCAGAGAACGGATACAAATACATATATATTACTTTTTTTTTGTAAATACATACATATCATACATAAATACACCCAGACTCAAGACAAACACAAATGTTTATTACATAAATGTTTGTCCAGTACGGGGATCGAACCCACACCCTCTGCACACTACCAACTAGGCTTCGAGGGAGTCCTTAGATGCAGAAAGTGAGTAAAAAAAATTATTAAATGTAATTTTTATTTATTTATTTGTAACCCACAAAAGGGGGCAGACAATAATCCGTTTGTGTTGCAAACATCCAGAGACTATATTAGCTCAATATCTCGCGGGCCGTATAATGTTTGGCACCTTAGTGACCACACACACACAAACACATTCATCGATTCAACACAGCTTATCACAAAACATTATTCAACTCTGTTCAAAAATGTAATGGGGAAAAAATCTACTAAGAATTATACCTCAGCGAAAATTGCAATTTCGTTCCAGAAAAAGAGCAAAAAAATAACAAGATATAAAAGAAGTTTTACTTTTGCCTTGAAGCTTTAGATTTCTCCCTTGAGAGCGCTTAGCAATGCTTCGGTTACTTTATGGAATACCAAATAAATGAAGATAAAGTTTTCTTTTGATATATTCGCTGGTCAGAACTCTGATAATGCTATGAAATTAAAATAAATATATGTTAATAATCTATACTAATATTAATAATAACAATAATAATAATATACCATCACAACACTTATCCCCAAAGGGGTGGTCAGTTCCGTTCCATACGCATACCCGTATTCCGTACTACAACCGTAATAGGTGGTGAACCTATCGCCGTACAGTACACAAACTAAAGGCGAAACAACTTTGCAAGTAACAAATCGTAACAATATTGGTTATGTTGGTAATCGAACCCAGGACCTTTGACATGGCAGCCGCATGGTTAACTCGGCCATAATAATATTGAGGGGCAAAATTTGTTGTTTGTGTAGGGGACATACTCGAAGGTATTGTGTAGTTTAATTACGGACTTCCTATGGCCCGCCTTTTAGCTCCATCATTATACCATCTAGAGACAAGGTACCCATCAAAACGAATCATACGAGCTCAAACTCGATGTGGTTGCGCCGTTTCATTACCAAATTCCTATGGCCACCTTCCAGTGTTATCATCAGATCAGCTCCATCTTATTATAATATTGCATTGTTGCATGTATATACATGAGCGTGCTAAATATCAGCTCAATCGGGAAGTGTGCCAAATTTTACGTGAAATAAAAGCTTGTAAAATGACAAGAACTTGAAGACAAACAACCGAGAGCGTTCAGGAATTATAAATCATAAATATTAGAGGCATTAGATTGTCTGATAGTCTGCCTGGAACCCCAGCAGGGAAATCGAATTTTTCTAGGTCCCTATATGTATTTTTCATTTCGGTAGCAAGACATATTTTTTTGTTTGAAAGTTTCGTGAAATCTTTTATTCCGCATAGTGAAACGCTAGTATTTGTAACGGGCGTATTAGTTTTTAGTATACCACAATAGTCAGATGAACTCATGATAGAAGTTACTAATCATTTCCGATAGACGATTATAGCTAAGCCACGGGCCAGTTGCACGTAGTTGTCTCCCTACAACTCTATATTAGGACTTCCTATTGTGCACGTTCATATGTGCACAATAATAATATTCATTATCATCAACTTCATAGCAGCTCATATTGCCCCACTGCGCGCTGTATGACTTTGAACTTGTGAACAAGGCCAGCTGTAAGTGTCAAAGTTTCGTGTATAGTATAGTTATATAACCAGCAGAAAAAAATACTTAAAGCTAGTGTTCAACGATAGGTAATAAAAAAAAGTTTTGTTTTTATTTTACATTTACATAATTTCATTTATTCAAGCCTTTTTTATTTTACTTTTGTCGCAAATAGAATCCGGATTTTTCAATTCTGGCACGTTCAAACGTTTCAAATCTGCTTTCAAATCATTTAGGCTCGGTATAACTTTTGCTACCAGAAACACCGTATACGCAACGTCATTTTTATATTTTCCACCTGGCTGTACTCCGTATTGAACATAATAATTATCTTCACGTTTTAGAAGGATAATAAATCTTTTATATTTCGTACCACAATCGAATTTTGTTTTTAATGTAGGCTGTACTTCAGCTACGGTCTCAACAACGAACACAGCAAAATCGTAATTTTTACCACTCTCCATGTTCTTATACCGCATGGCAGGTGCGTTAACCTGTTTATTGGTTTCTTTGTTTGTGCATTTATAGTTTATATCAAGGACTGTAAAATTAAATTTCGCACAAACTGGTATTTTTACGCTATCTTGTGCAATTGCAACGGGATACCGGATACCTTGGAAGTTCCCTTCACTGTTGTTTTCGTAGTTGATTTCGAATATACACCAGCAACAAATAAAAATATTAGTTTGTACATGTCGAATCTTCGTCTAGAATTATTGGACTTGAAACAATCTTAGACAATAGAAGAAGGTGCTAAGTGTAAACAGTGGTAGGTGATTGTTTTTTGTGATTGAATATGTCAGCAAAACGTTCCGTGTTTCTTTGCGCGATAAAATCCGAAACGAGGAAATTCGCCGAAGAACTAAATTTACCGACATAGCTCAAACAGTTAGCAAGCTTAAGTAGCAATGGGCAGGCCACATCGCTTGTCGAACCGATAACCGATGGGAAAGAAAGGTTCTCGAGTGGCGACCACGGACTAGACGCAGCACAGGACGTCGATGGGCGCGGGCAGCTCATGACCGGCCGTTGTAGAGACATATGGGGAAAGCTTACGTTCAGCTGTGGACGTCTTCCCGCTAAAACGAACGAATGAAAAGAGGAGCTCGTGGGACATCAATATATCGGAAACTATCGGGATGTTTACTACTTGGATGAGTGACCGCCTAGTTGCACATTTGTATATATTTCTCAGCAATAGAATACTTTACGTTCAATCGTAATAGGTGCTAAGAATGATAGTTAACTGTGTTTGAATTTATTTGCAAAATAAATAACAGATGGCGCTAGTTTTTCCTTGTAAAAAAATGATAATTTGTGAACATTTTCTGGTCCATATTTTTACTTTTTATATTAATGATATAAACTATACTATTATACTTAAACCGGCTACAAAAATATGTATTCATCGTTTCAAAACGTACAGAGCATATCTAAGACCAAAACTGGTGGGACGGCATAAACTGAAGGAAGACTCATTGCTAAGTAGAAAAGAGATATAAATGATATAGGTAATTAACACATTTAATCATTTTACTAAAGTTAACTACCACTTTTTGCTAAAACCGATTATAGACACATGTGACTGGTACAAAATCATTACTTTCAAACTCTCGTTTATTTTTTAATAAGAAAAAAACACGATATCAAATTGCAAATTGAATGCTAAAGAGATTTAGTCCCGTTAGGAAAGCAAATTAAATATTATAGGTAAGTGCCATCTCTTCATCCTCTAGAATTTCAGAACGTTCGATCAGCGATTCAAATTGCTTATTAAGGCACTATATTAATTAATTAAATCTAATTATCAGATTAGTAGATACTTAGAATTATCAATCGTTATCTTTTTTTACCGACTTCAAAAACGGTTATCAATTCATCCCGTATGTATGTAATATTGTCAGAATTGCACAGTTTTCGTATATTATGATAGTCTATACCAGTTTCTAAACATGTGTGCAAAATTTCATAAGTGTATGTATGTATGTCCACGCATATCACAAAAACTATAATTCGGATTGTAAAAAATCTTTTTTAGTTGTACTAGGTATAGTTTAAATTGGGGATAAGTGCAAGTGTAATTACAATTGGATCAGTATTTTTTGAGATACAGAGTTAACTGTGTATTAGTCACTTGGAAAACGCGTCGTTGGCTGAACAGGGTAATTTTAACAGATGTCATTATGAAAAAAATACACACATCAAAAGTGTTAAAATTTAGTATTATTATTTTCAATCAACTGTCAATCAGGATTCCCATAAAAGTGTGGAATAGCATTTTACAAAACCATTAACAATCAGGCTTCGTATAAAAGTGTCTAATAGCTTTTTTAAAATACCATTTCAATTTCTAAATCGGAACTGATAAAAAATTGCATTGGTCTGGAGCGAAAAGGTCATTTGACACGAGAAGAGATGATTAGAGCCGTCGAAATATTGCTATTGGCACTAAACAGGGCGTTATTAGCCGCCTCTGGACACGCTATCGTATCACGAGCAGCGTGGCCGAGTGACATGGAGGACGATCTCGAATCACCACTTGCAGACAAGTTCCAAGACCGCCATGATGTTAGCTACGAGGCTCCACAGCTCTTTAGGCTCGCTGATAAGCGTCCAAACCATCCGAAATCGTTTACGTAAAGTGGGTCTGAGTTCTTAAAGGACTCACGAACACAGAAATTAGGAGGAAGAAGACTGAAGTTGTGTTTGCTTTTCGGATGAATCTCGTTTCGGTATGAGGCCCGATACAAGACGAACTCGGGCTTAAAGGACCTCTGGACGTCAAGAACGTTTGAAATTTGTCAGAAAGTTCGTTATCATATCAGAGGGCGAACAATAATGGTTTGGGCCGCGGTTTTTGGAGTGGTGGAAAAACCCATCTCATTTGGATCAGGGTCAACTTCAGTGCTCAGATTTATGCTGAGAGGCATGTTTCAGACGTGATCATCCCTTTGCGAAGACGGTTGAGTGATTCGTATCGACTAATGTACGACAACGCACGTTCACACACAGCTAGAGTCGTAGCGTAGCGACACGCACACTTTCCGATGTTCACTGCTTACGTTCTGTCGTGGTCTGCTTAATCACCAGACCTCAACGCAATTGAGCACGCATAAAATATGCCCTAACGAAGAGCTTTGCAAAGTATGGATGACGTGCAGACTCCACAACAACTTTTTGACAAATAACGTGGGCGGCCATACCTCAAAGTGATTTTGATGAACTGATTTAAAGCTGTGATTCATGTCAATAATGAAAACACAGTTTTTTTTATCTTTACAACAAAAAATAAAAAAATTCTTATTTTTGCCATAAAATTGACGACATTAACTTAGATTATTTTTTTAGTTTTTGCAAAAATTGCAATTTATCTTAGTTTTACAACTGATTAGTTATTAGGAAATATTATACTAGCCGTTCGTAATAACAAACACTTTTTTTTGTCGATATTTAATCAATCAAATATCTATTTCGATGACATTGACACATTGACAAATTGAGTTCCTGAGGGTTTTGAATCTAAATCTTAATCAGTTTTACACTGCAAGATGGCAAATCCTATATGGCGTCCATTTTTTATTACTTTTACAAATTCAAGATGGCAAATCCTATATGGCATCCATTTGTTTTGAAGGGTCGGCAACGCGCGAGTGATACTCCTGGTGTTGCAAGCGTCCATAGGCTGACCGCTTTCCATTAGGCGGACCGTAAGCTTGTTTGCCACCTTAGGGGTATAATTTTTTTTTATATTTATATTCAATTTCGACGAAACAAGTTCTGTTGAATTCAAAATTATTGTCAGTGTTTCAACATTCAAGATGGCGTATCTAAAATATAGCGCGCATTGTTTTGCCGCAATTCTTTGATAACAAAGAGAAGTTACTCGTGTACTGTAGTTGCTGCCTGACTAATTTTTGGTATTTATAAGCGCTGAAAATATTTTTTATCCCCGTTGTTATGATATATTATCTCTTTGATATGATTTCGCAAAACTCTTTCGTTAATATCATTTTTTTAAGTACTCAGATAAAAAAAAATATTCAATTATAATAGTCATAAAAATATAATTCTATAATTAGAAAAGGACATGAAAATAATTGGAGACAACAATATTTGCTTTCTTAATTTTAATACTACACTGAAGCATTACCTACTGCTACTAAGTTTTCAAGCCAGCTTTGACTTGGCAAGATATGTACTAACAAAGCTCAGATTTATGTGAGCGCAAAACTTGTATCACTATACTTTGAAAAATGATTTAGTTGTGTACTAATATTAATTATTTCACATTATATAAAATGTGATGTAGAAATGTAGGCCTCCAGTCGTAAAGGCATTTTATAACAGTCGACCATTGGTAAAAATAGAAAAAGCTTAGCTTGTGGTGCTGGTGTTGACATTGCTGGAGCAAATTATTAACATTATTAAAAAAAAAAAAAAAAATCCCGACTGCAAGAACTAAAAAGATAAAGTGCCCCTTGCGTTATACTATTTTTCGGTATTTGCGTACTCATCTTTTAAAGCCCTTTATTTTGATACCCAACTCGAGGGTTTAAAAATTTTTTTTTTAATCCGTCCAAAATCCACCATTTTGAATTTTTAGAAATTTAAATATATGTAGTGTTACTCACACAAACACGACGACTAACTCGCATGTCAAAATCCGTCAAGTCGTTCAAGCTGTAGGGCTTGCGAAAGAAATGGACATACAAACATACATACATACGCACGAACAACAAAGAAGAGTCCCTTCTCCGGCAGTCGGGTAAAAATCAGCTAGATTCACCCTTTCTGCATTTATAAATTCATGTGTTTGTACGAAGTATATAAGTACTTTTTAAATAATTGAAAAACTATGAAGTTGAAAAAGTTACCGGCGTAGGATTCCTACGGCCAGACCTTGATAATAGTAAACTAGTTTAATATAGCCAGTGTTAGCTTTAACTGTATTTCGTTCACGAGGAATTTGGTTATAATTATTCCTATACATATTCCAGGAAAAAAATCCATATACTTCTCCATCTCTTCAACTGTTCCTGTGCCAAATTTAAGATCAGACGTATGCTCCGTTACGACGTAAAGAAAGGACAAACAAAATAACAAATAAACAAACAAACTCAAGCATTTATAATATAGGTAGCGTGCAAATCGATAAAACACATGATTATATTACACTTAGTTTAGCGGTGCTTCGTTTATGTTCTGTGTACGAGATACCAAGATAGAA
Source organism: Apoda limacodes (assembly GCA_946406115.1). Taxonomy (NCBI): domain Eukaryota; kingdom Metazoa; phylum Arthropoda; class Insecta; order Lepidoptera; family Limacodidae; genus Apoda; species Apoda limacodes. Next base: position 13,452,475 of record OX291559.1, read on the forward strand.
GAGATGAGCTTTTATATTTTGTCCTTTCTATTTTCTTTCCTTTAGCGATTTTTTGTGGATTCAATAAGTAGTGACCCATGTTTACATTCCGTATAGAATAACATTTTCGTCGATATTCCGAGAATGCAATTTTTTTGTCGCGCGTTAGTCATGGTGGCCAGTGCGATTGTTTGTTAAATAAATGACATGGTAAATAATGAAGACCGCATTCGACTTTCAAATTTACAATCGTATGAGATGTACGATGTAATTAAATAGAATTATTTACATCCCGCATTGCGAGTTAAATACTTTTTACTTTCAGCGCATCAGTTATGAAAAAAATCATTTAATTTTTTCTATTACATTAACAATAATAAGCATTTGTTAATCTATTAATATCTCGTTGAATAATCGAACTAACTAGTGCATGAATTTTATGATAAAATAAACATAGCTTTAAATTTCTAATTGAATGCTAACGAGGGACTGTCGCACCGAAAGCGCCAATTAAATCTTGTAAGTGCCACCTTTACCTACCCTGAAATATGAGAGTGACGCTTTTAAGCTCAGCATATTATTTTCTTTTGTTACCGACTTCAAATATCAGATAATTAGTAAGGTACACGCGTTGTCAAAATATATTTTGAATTATATTCAAGTAAAGGGAAGTCTGTCAAATATATGTTCAAAATATTGTTTGAGCACAAAATAAAAAGTTAGAGCGCTACTTTGTAATTTCAAATTAAAAAGAACTGTGTTCATGAAATTCAATATCACTTAGCGTCAGAACAGCAACCTCAAATCTATACTTTCCAAAACCAAACCAAACATACGACCTACATCATTATGTACTGGTACTGTTCCATGTCATCGACCACGATGCCAAACATATCCCATAATTAACCAGTGCATGTCCATAATCACTCACCATTCGTCTTTTAAAAGTACTTCAATCACCAAACACCAACTGTAAAACTTCATGTTGTGTTTGTATCTAAGAAGGTTGATTTTGTACTGCCTTTTTTATAGGAGAAAGAACGAACCCTCTTTAAATTAGAATGACCAACCACCGTCATACCACCGATTCCATTACAAACAACATTTTACCTATTCCAACACATAGCCGCCATCACAATAAAAAATTAATTGATTGTTACACGGTTCTCATATTAGAATTTTTCAGCTCTTCTATACCAGATATTGAATTAAAATCCTTCGAGCAATCCTATATTTGGGCACTATGTGCTCATTATACATCCGGCCTCAATAGATGCCATTTATTTTATTTTTTCACAAACAAACAAACTTTACAAACGCCCGAATAAATACTCACACATTAATTTTTGTTACATTTATACATAACTATCTAGGTTAAGCATAGAATTAAGAAGAAAGAATTAAGAGTGTTGTCAAACATCTAGTGTTTTGCAACAACTGTCACAAATATAAATAAACGTCGACTGATGACGCCCTAGTAGGCCGAAATATTTCTGTTTTTATGTTTGTTATAATTAAATGTATTTAAAAATTATATATATATATATATATATATTTATATATATATATAATTTATATATATATATATTTTATTAATGTAAATAAATAATTTTATAACAAAGATGCAGTCAAAAGATTAAACGCAAGCCAGGAATTGAACCTGCTACTCCTTACATTCCGTGTAATTGCTCTACCAATTAAGCTATCGAGGCACAAGTCTCGCTGATGAAAATCCGAACTACATCTTTGCTTTGGAAATATGCTCGTTACGATCGTCACATATAACTCCTAGTGACTTATAAAGTCCTAGTTCATCAATCTTACGAAAATACAAAATCTTCATAGAATTAAGAATTATAATAAACACATACATAGAAATAATCTTTCTTCGTTTATAACTGCCTGAAGGTAGAGTCTTAGCAGAAAATACATTTCTATGAAGATTTTGTTCGTTTTTAAGCTTGATGTAGTAGGACTTTATAAGTCACAAGTAGTTGTATATTTGTATTTTAATATTTTACAATAAAAGTTTGTTATTATTTATTTATAACAACACAAAATCCAATTGTACATATTCGATATTTACTGTCGATAAAAATAAAATTATGTTTTAGATATACTCTTTCAAATGCACTATGCGTCAACCCTGGAGGCAAACTTTGTTTTTCTCGGTCCAATTTGCCCATTTTCTTCTAACAAAAATATATAAGGACGATACATTTATATTATTTCAGTCAATGAATCTATTTCTTTCCGTCCATAGATTTTAAATGACTTCAAGTATCATTGCTTGATAATTCTCGCTGAACTGTACGCCAAATGATGTGAAAACTCTGTAATAAAGGAAAATGAATATCAAGTCTATGGGTTTGTATAAAAGTGCTCTTAGGTTGCGACATGACTCCCTGGAGACATTTCATACACATTCACAACCTTGACGTGAAAGACGAAATTGTTTCAAAAACAAAAGTCACCCATGTGCGCTAGCACTTATTTACTGGATGAACAACAGTAAATATTATTGAAAAACAACTAGAGGAAAATAGGTGAAACCCATTTCTCGAAACAGTAGTGTATTCCACAAATTATTGTATTCCTAGAATACTAAACTAAGTGTTTTTGTAGGAATGTGAACATGGGCAACTATTTTCACCTTGCTTATTCAACCCGCGATGAGCGTGCATAAAGAACATGTCATGGCTAACAATAAAACGAAAAAATCGGCCAAGTGCGAGACGGACTCGCGCATGAAGGGTTCCGTACCATTATTTATAAAAACGGCAAAAAAATCACGTTTATTGTATGGGGGCTCCCATGAATCCCCTAAATATTTATTTTAATCTGTTTTTTGGTATTTTTTTGTTATAGCGGCAACAAAAATACATCATCTGTGGAAATTTCAATTTCCTAACTATCACGGTTCATGAGATAAAGCCTGGTGACAGACAGACGGACGGACAGATGGACGGACAGCTAAGTCTTAGTAATAGGGTTCCGCTAATTACCCTTTGGGTACGGAACCCTAAAAAAACGAAATAGTTTAAATTGAACACATTTTAATATACTTCAAATCAATATTATAGTTGATTGGCATTTTTCCATTGTATACCACTGGCTTTTCACTTCACATGTTTTAAATTTCAAAAACGATACAAAGATGTTAGATTAAAATTAATTACAATATAAAAAAATATTTACAATTATTTAAACCCATAAAAAATTATACCGTATGGACGTAATACAAGGGGATTCATGGATGCCACACACGCTATGAGAAATCGTTACGATTGCACTCCATAGTTCAAACTCTACCGATATATTGTAACGTGTGTCTACCGACGATCTGTTATACCTGTAATATGTATAGTAATGGCGTGACATCGCGCCACCCGCCCACGACATCACGCCACCAGCTATTGGGCTGATGCAGCGGTTCTCAAGCTCCCCATACAAGCCAGTTCATCCTCTGCCTCAATCCGCGCTGGTCATATTTGCCAGAATCCTATTTGTAATTCAATATTAACTTTTCTATTAAATTGTGTGTAATTTGTGTTTAGTTTTAGTGTATTAAATAAAGTTTGTTTTTAAAAAGCCATTTGTGTTTTCTCGGCTAACAGATCGAAACGGTATCAAAATTTGGGTAGATTTATAGGAATAGGAAAAACCACAATCTGTAGCTGTCTTATTTTGACATGAACAAAAATAAAAAATTATAAGATATGGTAATATAAAAACAAGCTCGTGGTCTCGTCACATCCGTCTATCGGAAACGATAAGCAAATTTCAGCAATGTCAGGTTTAGTTAGTACCCGGATGGGTGACCGCCTAATGGCACATTATTCTGAGCTCCTCCATGCCTAGAGGGGCACACTAATTCTTCGGTCCTGTCTGTTTTTTTACGATTCTAATAGCAGTCGCTAAGCCAAGTCAGAGGCATAAGGTGGCTTGAAAAGTCTTACAGCCTAGGGGTCATTAGCTTGACAAACGACTGCCAGTTCACATTGGACCAGCGTGGTGGAATATGAACTCCTCCTCCATTTCCTAGGCGATACCAGTGCCCCTGCATTAGGGTGTCACTCATAACAGTGTCTTACTTTTGGATTAAAAAAACAATGCCAGTCTTTTGGAAACATCTTTAATTCTTTCAACAAATTAACATGAGAATTCTCGTTTCATTAGCCAATATTTACCATAGACTACGATACTTCCGCTTCGTCCTTTCTTCTTAAGGCGAGTATTAAACCCACAATTGCTATTAAATCGTCCGGTCACAGCCATCGCGAAATGGAACTATGATCGCTGCGATAAATAGGACTGTGTGTCGGGTGTATAGAATGTACGATAAACTGTTCAGTTTAAACTGTGCAGTGCGATCGGTACAATTTTTCGGAGCGTGTGTGACATCCATTCATTCATTTTATGGTGACTCTTTTGTTGTTTGTGGAGCAAAACTTTGGAACTAGCTTCCCGGTTTAATAAGTGACAGCACATTCACTTAATATTTTGAAAAATTGATTAAGAGAGCATTATTTATCTCAATGAATTGGATATATTTATATAATGTATTTTGTGTATTTATTTTTTATTATTGTATAATATATTTATGTTAATAAGTAATAATAACATTATTTTTATTTTTAGCCTTTTTTTATTTATTTTCATTATTAATTGTTTTTAAGTTAAATAAGTTGTACTTACACTTTTTGCCTCCTACTTTTTTATGTCTATTATCTCTTACACACTTAGGTTTGCTCTTTTAAGAAATATGCTCGCCTTTGTACTTCTAACCTTTCATTTGTTTGTGTGCTAATATGTGTGGTATTGTACAATAAAGTATAATAGAATTATAGAATCCATCACTCGTTCGTCACTATAAAAATCTAAAAACTCCTTTCTTGAAGAAACAGCGATTTAGTTACTCTATAATAATGCATCCTTAAAATACTCTCCGTTAAAAATAAATAAGCTATATATATTGCGGACATACAATTACTATTTCATATACATATTATTTCAGAAATGGAAAAAGTTGCACTGTATTTTAACCAAAGACAAAGTAATCATTCTAAGGGTAATTTTTAAAACAACAGCAATAATACAAACGACCTTAAATTTTAAATATAATGACACAAGTTTTGCGCTTCCATTACGCCGAGCTTTGTTAGTACATATCTTGTTAAGTTAAAGCGTGTGTCGCGTAATAACTGAAACTTTGTCGCTTTAACGTTTCGGCGAAGCAATGAAATTATAAAAGCAAATATGGTTTTATACATTTGTGAGATTTCGCTCAAAGAATTTATTTTATTTTTATTTTATTAATAGTTTAGTAAAGTATATTTTTTCATTATAATTCTTAATTAATATTATAAATACGAAAGCAGCTCTGTCTGTCTGTCTATTTGTTTGTTATCTCTTCACGCTTAAACCACTGAACTTATTTCGATAAAATTTGGTATGGAGATAGTTTGTGTCCCGAGCAAGGACATAGGATATTTTATCCCGAAAAATTCAAAACTTCCCGCGGGAGTAACTACAACCGAGCTTGAACGAATTATAGCTACATCTATAGCTTGCTATAGTAAACTTAATTAGTATAATTAAGGAATTGAAGTAGAAATTAAACGCAGATAACCGAATTTAGGGCGGGCGAAGCCACTGGCAAAATCTAGTAATAAATTGTAGAATAAATAAATACCAACAAGACCTTATCCACGTAAGACTACACCACATCTGCCTAACATCAACTTTTTAACGATGGTATTCCGCCCCGGGCACAAAACAGAGCCGAGACAACTTTGCAATGAACAATTTGTAACAATATTGGTTGCCCCTTACCGGGAAACGAACCCGGAACCTTTAACATGGCAGCCGCACGCTCTGTCACTGTGCTACTTAGTCTTCTATTTTCTATCACACCTATTCTAAATGTGTGTAGGTATACATACGCGCTTATTTAAGTACTTTCAGAATCTTGAAAAGAAAGCAGATAACATTAGGTTATAAATTCCTATAATATTTTTCCTAGAAGTTTTCTTATATTTGTATTTTTTCTTATTTCTTTTGAAGCATCACTTTTCCTCTTTTGATGTGTGATTAAAAGGTAGTGAGTAACTCATATTTACCTACATTTCTTACAAGGAAACGTTTTCGTTCATATTCTAAGAATGATATAACGAAAACTATTTAGCTACTTTATTACATTATAGCCTGCGAGAAGTTCGTCGTATTTCCTTTGAATTTAATATCGAGTTGCCAAGGACTTTAAGCTTAGTGGGTGCTTATTGGGAATTGTCTTGAGTACGCCAGACTCTGTAATTGGAGGGAAAAATGTATGCAAGTACTTTTTAGGGTCTCGAGAAGTAAGTACTTGCATACATTTTACTCAAGAATTCCAGAGCCTGGCGTAGATAGATACTCGAGACTTATTCTAATTGGCTCTTTGGGGCCTATTTAATAAACACGACTATTGTAAATTACAATGACAATTTGGTATACATTGCGGAACCAATATGGAATTTTGCGAAACAAATATATACTTATGCTCATCGATTCAGCAGTGTACTCATAGTAATTAACAATTGTCACGTTTATTAAATATGCCCCTGGTCGTGATATTTAATGAAATTAATCTTTTAAAAGCATCTTTTAAAAGCAATACCCTATGTTTTGACACCAGTGAAAAATAGATAAGACACTTTTAACAATTTAAATTGTAAAACCTTCTCCGTAACTGGGTAGAGGTAAACCAATAAAATAGACTTCCACTCTTACTCTGTATTGGAGAGGAGACTTGCAGTGCGACACCTACATGCAAGCTTACATTCGACGTAACATTAGCCGTAATGTCGCTATCCTCTGGCGATACATACCTTGGTATTCTGTCTCTATCGATTGTTACCGTCGCGTCACTATGTTTGGGATCGTGTTTTGATTATTGGGTCCCTAATTAATAAACAATTTAGATTCTGTGTTACTTAGCAGTAATTTTAAGAGGGAAGAATGACGCGACATGAAAGTAATTAGGCGTGTATGATTTGTGAACCAATATTTCAACTCACTTATATTTTCATTTAAATACCAAATATAAATAAAATTAATGGTTATAAATCTTCAGCACGAACAAAAATGCTTTTTATCAAGTTTTTTTTTGCTGTAACAGTTTAAAATTAGGTAGGTAATGAAAAAAGGTTGACTTCTTAATACTATATCTACATATTTTCAAACTAATAATCTGGAGTATTTTTGTGGGTTTGGGTTATATCTAGTTCAACACGACTATGAAAGCTTAGTCAAATTTACTAAGAAAATCCAAAAAAATCCTTGCCAAAGATCTTTGGGTCCTTTCAAAATAAATGACTTTTAAACTTTTAAATCTTTGTTTTTTTACCAGCTTCACAGACATCGTTATTATGTTGTAAGTCTACAACCCCATTATGAGATCTATGAAGCTGGTGTATATTTTATTACATTTAAACCTACGATACTTTTTTTTGTAGCTAAAACAGAAAAAAAATGTTAAAAGATACAACTAAACGTTAGTCATTAGAATGTACCAAACCTCCTAATTGTTAATAAAATTTTGTGAAATACACTTTCATCGTGCTGAGAATTCGGAATTTCAGTTTATATTTTTTGCACTCCCTTTTCCACGAACTTTGTCCTGTTTACATCGGGGTCCGCTTTCTATTACAAAGTAAATTATGTACTGTTGTTTACACAAAGTAGCTGCCGTTATTTATAACCGCCAACTATTTTAAACCCAAATGCTGTACAACTCTTACTTATTTATGACATCAGCTAGTATTCATATCATTAAATGAAGCACGTAAACGTAACGTAAAAAAATAAGACATAACTTTGTGTATTTTCTTTCTGCCAATCTTGTTTTACTAATATATTATTATTGGAATTATAATAAATATTTTTCATTATTTATTTGGACTTGATTTACTGACAGAAAATTTATATCTACTATGGACAACTTATCTTTATACCCACTTTTAAGTCGTACATGAATTAAGTTAGGGTTCTGTAAAATAAGCATTATTGCGGATGTTTTAAAGACTTATGAACCGATTTTACGATACGTAATAATAAAATCACCAAGGAATTCCGATTTCTCAATTTAATTTTTACACCCTTTGATTATCGATTTTTTAAAGCACTGAAACTCAGGCGAGTTAAGCCCCAGGTGTTGCAAGCGTTTATAGGCTACGGTAATCGCTTACCATCAGGCGAGATGTAAGCTTGTTTGCCACCTTTGTGGTATAAAAAAAAGGCTCGCCTAGTGACATTCGTCTATCGGAAACGATATGAGACTCACTACTTGGTTGGGTGACCCCCTAATGGCACATTTTCTGAGCTCCTCCATGTTTTGGAGGGCACATAAAACCAATCAGTCTTAGCTTATTGTTATATGGCAGGAGTCGTTAGTCACAGTCACGTTATGGGCGGCTTGAACACTCTAACAGCCAAGTGGCCAATAGCTCAACAACTTCTGCCAATCCGCACTAGTCTAGCGTAGTAGACTATGGCCTAAACCTCTTTTTTACAGGAGAAGCGCGTACCCCTGCAGTGGGACGTATAACGGCTGAGGTGGTATAAGGTGGCAAACAAGCTAGCGGTACGGTATGAATGATATGCCTGATGGTAAGCGCGGTCACGCTAAGTCTTTCTTCTTTGCCGGTCATCTCTTACTTCTAAGGTAATGTAGCGTGTGATTAAATACTATAAGATATACATATATATATAAGGACACGATTTAATCTTTTATCACAGTCTTTTCACCAGTTTTCACTAGCCAATTAGAATCAAGGTTTAATACCCATCATAATAATTAATATAAGGCATTAGCGTATAATAGCCTAGACATAGCGAAGACATTCAATCGGGTCTAGCATCGGGACGTTTTATATATATTTTCTTTGACCAAGGTCTTTTGTCAAAGTTGCCATCTTATGGATTGCCTGAGAGTCCAATCAAAATCAATTGACCCTGCGTTTTAACTGCGTTTGTTAACGAAAGGTTTGGAAAACTTAGTGCCAATAATGTTACATTTTGTAAATTGGTAACGAAAATATTACATTTTTTTCATATCAATAAGTAAATTGTACGTAAAATACATTTTTTTGGCAATCAGAACACCCTCTCGGAACCCCTAGTAATTTCAAGACATACCGGACGAGGAATGCCGGGACCGCTTAAATTACTCGGAGTAACGAACGATTCTTGACGTGCGAAACGAGCTGCCTTGCCTTTAATAGAATTAAATCGCTAAGGCGTGAACTTACGCCTTCACGATTGAGAAAATCCGTACCTACCGTTTTACTTATACCAAGAAAAAGTTTTATCCCATTGTAAGGACAGCTAAAGAATGAAACGTTTTATTCTTTTCAAGTTTCTACTTTCTACTTATATCTAAGGCGTGTATAAGAATTGGTGGTCAAGCGGTTAAATGTAGTTAATATCGCTTTGTATTTTAGGTGAGACGTATTTCTTTTAACTATGTAAAAAAAAATCAAAAAAAAAGTCTTTTAGCTTTACTAATACTATAAATAGTACACTATGATACAAGTGAGCTAAGCTGCTCATTACAGATTAGGTGGTGGGTTTTTTCAAAGGTAATGTAAATTAGTAAGGTCTAAAAAAAATGTGTGTGCTTTATAACAAGCATGGCCGCAAAGAAAATCGTAAATGAAATTACTGTCGCCTTATCTGTCCCGAAAAGTGTTTTCTTTTTTATTTTTTATCAGCAATCCAGCATCTATGTCCTTCCCGTATTCTTTTTTATTTTTTATCAGCAATCCAGCATCTACGTCCTTCCCGTATTCTTTCTCGAATGAAATTCTAACTTTTCTTAGCGTTTTTGAGTAAAAAATATTTTACTTTGCAAAAGATCTTCGAGTGTGCTATATACAATATATGTATGTATCCGGGATCTAGACAAATACGTTTATCTAGAATTTTAAAATTGGTATTTGTATATATTTTTAGTGACACTATTAAATTTTATACTAGGTTTCAGTAAAAGTGACATTTACTTGGATGTATAAAATTTTATTATATAAAGACTTCTTATGAAAGGATTTTATTAAATTCATCCCCAAAATGGGTGAAATTAGGGTTAGAAGTTTGTATGAAAATAAGTCATTAACTATGTAAGATCCATAAAAATCAGTACTCGGCCTTTTGATTAAAAAGTAATAAGCGTCCATTTATTACGTGAGGTAATTACGCCGTTTTTCGACTTCCTCGCTCCTAATGTTACCAAATTCTTCAAAATGCGTATTTTAAGTGTAAAACGTTAATTTTTGATTAATTAAAAAAAACACACATTTTTTACTTTGTGTCGTTCGCATGACCTCGATAAATATGACTGTGTAGTATTTAATCATATTTTAGTTAAGAAACATGTTTCACCTAATTTATTGTAATGCATTATATTTTATACGTAAAATAATACTTAGAAACTAGTTGAAACAAAAATGTTCCTACTTATATAAGTACAAGTATACAAAACTATAAATTAAACAATTCTTCTTAATTACTACCATTAGACAACGTCGCTATTAGAGGCACGCTACATGGCAATGGTGATTCGCCAACCCAAGTAATCGCCGGCTCTCCGATTGTGTTAAGAAGAGACCAAGAGCTTTGTTAGCTATTTATATAAACTATGAGACTCCTACCACCAAGAACCTCTTCAACTCCTAAAGCTTTAAATATATAGGAGGTACCAAGCACTGTGTAGGCACTCGCGTCTCTTTTTACGCTCGACCATGTCAGCCCAGACCCGGCTTTTTGCCTCGTAGCTGAGGATGTGACTTTGCCAAAGTATGAATGCATGATGCATGCATAAAAAAGCAAAGCAGGGGTCGTCCCACCTGCCAGGGCACCAGAGTCAAACCATCAGGTCTCTTACAGTCATCCCAAGCCAAGAACGTTTAGCTTACAAAGTAGCTGCAACCCAAGCACTGACAAGGGTAGTAAGTAATTTGCTTGTGTGTGCTATATATTACAGTGTTTACGTCCTAACTACGATAAAATAAAAATATGTACAATGTATCCTTTTCCATGTGGCATGGAGCGTGGCGGCGGCGTCACGATCGCAGTCCGCCGCGAGCTGTGTTCCGCGTTGCGCTCTGACGCATCGACGCTCACCGGCGCCCGATTACCTATGGGTGACCGTGCCCGGATGTTCTTCCCGTGACGCAGCTGTAGCTAACTTACACATTATCTGTGCCTATATTCCTCATGGAAGATCACATGAACAGCAATTAACCACTTTTTTTTAACACATTGCTAACAGCTCAGTTAACACGCTGACAAATGACGTTTTTCTTGTTTTAGGTGATTTTAATATTTCTCAACCCAGCTGGGTGCAAAATAACGCAAGTGATAGCATGTTTACTGGCCCAAGTAATCATCAGTTAGTCTTTCTTGTCAATGAATTTATGAGTTACTCCTCAATGTTGCAATATAATTCTGCTTTTAACTATAACAACCGATTATTAGACCTAATTTTTTGCAACATTAAATGCGACGTGGTACACTGTACCCAGCCACTTGTGCCAGGAGACTTTCATCATAAAGCCTTGAATATTACCTTATCTGCGGATATTCAAAAAACCCTATCAAATAATAAACACATCAAAAAAATGTTCTTTAAAGCTGATTATGAAACTATCTGCAATTGACTAAAACAAAGAGTTCACAGCACTTACAGATATTAATTCCATCACAGATTACTTCTATAAAACTTTAAATAACTTAATAAGTAAATATGTACCTAACCGTACAATTAGCTCGAACTCCAAATACCCACCGTGGTACTCTAAGTCTTTAATAAAATTGAGCAGAGAAAAATGTAAGTTTCACAAAAAATGGAAAAAATATGGTAATCAATGTGACTATAATAGCTTTTCTGTTTTAAGATCACGTTTCAAAAAAAATGGAAAAAAATAATTATGAAATGTATATAGAAAATAGCGAAAATAATATAAGGAAAAATCCAAACTCCTTTTGGGCGTATATAAAATCCAAAAAACAGAATAATAACGACATCCCAGATAAAATGTTCTATCAAGGTCAAGTCTTAAATACCGGCATTGACATCGGTAACGCTTTTAATAACTATTTTCATTCTGTATTTGTAAAACACAATGAAAATAACACTAGATCTTACCAAGCTAAAAGCGATTGTATTGTAGACATTAACACAATTAAAATACTTAAAGACTCGGTTCGCCATGAATTAAATACAATTAATATCAACAAATAGAATCCATCCCTACTTTATTTTTAAGTGTTCAACGCAGCTCCTAATGCCAATTATTTACATATACCAGCTGTCAATCAGTTCAGGAACTTTTCCCGAAATTTGGAAAAAATCCATCGTTACACAAATTCCTAAAAACACTAAAACTAACCAAATAACCGAGTATAGACCTATCTCAAAGCCACGCCCGCAATCGATGGATGCGCACGACCAGTGAAGAAATCAACTCAAAAGGAGGAAGACGTTCTTCTTCAAATTTGTGATTTTGCCACCTAGGCTTTCAATTGGGCATGCATGCTGTGTATAACTTCCTCTTAATTAAGTCTCAAGTGGTTTGTTAACAAGTGGATGGATTTTTGTAGCTGCATCTCCTAAGGCCCTGCTGTGCATGGTCAAACTAGTACTCAACAATCGAAGCTGAGTGTGGAAGCCAAACGGTGAGTGAATTCTACTTATCTGTGTGGACAGGGATCGTATGCTACTTCTCACAATCTCTTATAAGGTCCTTCAAATCCTATTGAGCTTAGGAAGTAAATATCTTAAATCATTATTACCAGCCCAAGCCTCGAATCGGTCTTCGAGCCGGACGTTACCTAAAACTATACTAAAATACATAATAATACCTACGAATACCCAAAATATAAAAAAAATACATAAAAATTAGACTTTATAACACGTGTTTTGTATTGAACTGCCTTCTGTTTCACATCGTACAAAATGGCGGACAAGAAGCAAAGCACACTTGACGCCGATGAAATGAAAGCGTCAAAAGACATTTCGGTCAAAACTGCACTTAAACAAAGATTATTTTGTCAAATGCAACAAATTTATGATTTGAGCAAACAACTCGAATCACATCCCGAAAATATCGAAATTTTTCTTCTTCGAGCTTCTGAAATGTCATTAATTCGTGATCGTTACGAAAAGGTATTGAAATCTATCAACTCGAACTAGTAATTGATCCCCAAAAACAATTTACGGGTAGTGAATTAAATAGTTTTGATGATTTTTTTTTTTTTGTAAAATTAATCACTTCAAAATATCAAAATAAAATGGCCGACCATCATCAAAACCAAAATGTGCAGTCTGAGTGTCGACCAAGACTTCCAAAATTGGAATTATTTCATTTTGATGGAAATGTAGAAAATTTTACTACATTTTTTAAAACTTTTTACTCGTTAGTACACAACCAATTAGGAATATCAAAAATAGATAAATTTCACTATTTACTTTCATGTGTGCACGGTTCAGCGCTTAACCTAGTAAAAGCATACTTATTTCAGCAAGCAACTATGACGTTGTGTGGGAATCGTTACTTGCTAAATACCGAGATGAACGATTGCTAATAAGTAAATATTTTGACAAAATGTTAAACTTTTCTCCATTGACAAAGGAATCAGCAACCAGCTTAAACAATTTTATTGAAACATTTGAACATTCATTTAAGGCGATAACGGCGCTCAAAATAGAAAATCTGACTAGTTATATTTTTTGTCATATAGCACTGAGAGCTCATGATCCCCAAACTAGAAAATTGTTTGAGCAAAGTTTAGACCAAAATTCTATACCTACCTGTGAACAACTAATGACTCACATTCATAATCATATCAAGGTATTAGAACACTCCTCTTCTCATTCAGTTTCCGACGGGCACTCCTTACAACCACGCAGCAAAATTATTGCAGTAGGAAATAAGCAGTCAGCCGAAAATTAATTTCGTAAAAATTTCTCACAAACAACTAAATAAAAAAATAATAGTTCAAAACAGTTTGCATGTTTACATTGCGGAGACGAACATATGATTTTTCGATGTTCTAAGTTTCGTGACCTTACTGTCCCACAGCGCATCGGCCGTGTCGATGATTTAAAACTATGTCATAACTGTTTGAAAAAAAACCATTTATCAGCTGACTGCAAAAGCGAATTTAAATGCCTTATCTGTAACCTACCACACCACACGCTTCTACATATGGATTCACTCTTAAAACCGGTTCCCGCGCTGCGCCCGCCTGCTCCAACCATACCTAGCGCTGAAAGTACAGCAAATACGTGTCACGCTTCTTCTGCGTAACAAAATCAAAATTACATCGTAGTGTTAGGTACCGCAATTGTTAACGAAATTGACGCATTTGGTGTCGAAAGATCTTGTCGTGTGTTAATCGATTCTGCTGCTCAATCGAACTTTATGCCTCTTCAGTTACTGGAACAATTAGGGTTGTCACGTCGACGATGTCCTTTTAATATTTACGGTTTGGCCGGAGAAAGTGTAAAAATTACGGAATGACTTCTTGCGTTATAAAACCTAGACATTCCAGTAACCCGACTATTAAGCGTGATGTTGTAGCATTACCAAAAATTACGTCCGATTTACCTACTATAAAAGTTCCTGAGGAAGTTGTACATCAATACAAAAATTTAAATTTAGCTGATCCTGCCTTTTATTCACCTTCTACTATCGACATGATATTAGCTGTCGATATTTTTCCTCACATTTATACTGGAAATAAAATATATTTTAAGACATCGATCCCTGTAGCGTTAAATAGCATTTTTGGCTATGTTGTCACCGGTAAACTCTAGGTACCGTGCACTTCAAGGTATAATCCTATTGATGAAGCTTCAAAGTCTTGCATAGTGTCGTAGAGCAGACAACGATTTCATCAATAACTATTTAAAAAAAATTTGGGAAATTGAAAATACGCCGTGCGAAATCCCCCTAAATCATTAGACCAACTCGCTGAAGATATATACAATTCAAAACATTATCATGATAAAACTGGTAGATACGTTTCTCCGCTGCTCCTCAGCCCTAACGGCAAGCCACTCGGTGAGTCATATGCGCTCGCTATGCGCCGTTTTTTACAACTAGAACTTCGTTTCGTTCGCGCGCCCGAACTTCGCTTAGCCTATGTGGAATTCATGACAAAATACGTACAGTTAGGTCACATGGAAGTGAACAAAGGGCAGTCTCCTTCGTGGTACATCATCCCGCATCATTGTATTGTGCGTCCGTCTAGCACAACAACTCCCGTGCTAGTTCTGTTCGATGGGTCAGCCCCAACTGATAACGGTGTTTCATTAAACGATAACTTGTTGACTGGTAGAAAACTTTACCACGATATATTAAAAATTCTTTTTAATTTTCGTTTGTATGACGTGTGTTTTACCGCCGACATTGCAAAGATAATAGGTGTTAATCGATCCACCTGAAAGATCATATCAACACATCTTATGGCACGAAAATCTTTCTGAACCAATCAAGGTATATGAACTAAAAACGAACACGTATGGTCTGCGTAGTAGTGGTTACATAGCTGTCCGTACTTTACAGACACTTGCTCAAGATGAATTATCGAAAAATCCTTCCTCTCAAGCTGCGCACGTTCTGCTCGAGGGATTCTTCGTCGACGACCTGTTGTGGTCTACGCAATCCGTTTCTAAGCGTGTTCTTTAAGGATGAATTAATCACCTTACTTAAGGATGCTGGATTTGACCTAAGAAAATGGGCGAGCAACACTCCTTAAATTCTAAACAACGTTGAGTCTAATCAAGCCGTTCTGGTCGACTTTAATAATGATACGTTATAGCCAATTAAAGTACTAGGATTGCAGTGGCTACCACAGGAGGATTGTTTTTCATATGCGCTAAATGATAAAACTTTAACAAACCGATCAGTATTTAAATTATTGGCAAGCATCTTTGATAAGGTAGGATTTATTTCGCCATGTGTCTTTTTAGCAAAATGTATTATGCAGGAATTATGAAAACTTAATATTGGTTGGGATGAAAATTTACCCGTAGATCTCCGTGAGAAATGGGAAAAATTTATATCCGCACTACCTCAACTGTCCAAAATTCGAATCGAACGTCATATCTTAATACCTAATTTCACTAAGGTACAATTGATAGCCTGTTGTGACGCATCAACTCGAGGGTACGCGGCATGTATTTATTTTCGTAGTGTCGTTAAACAAAAAATAGTAAAAACAAGACTTCTTGTCAGCAAATCAAAGGTTGCACCAATTAAACCGCTTTTTATTCCGCGATTAGAATTATTAGCGGCCGTGCTGTTGTCGAAATTAGTTCTGTTCGTAAAACAAAATATTAAAGAATTTGAGTACCAAATCATAGCTTTGACTGATTCTAGCGTAGTACTAGCCTGGTTACAAACGCCATCATATAAGCTGAAAACCTTTGTCTCAAGTAGAGTAGCTCAAATAGTCGACATAGTACCTTCTAACTCTTGGTACCATGTAAATGGGGTACACAATGCAGCTGATATTTGCAGCCGCGGAGTCAACCCACGACAGCTGATTGCAGACCCAGTGCGCTGACTGCACGGACCAACCTGGTTATCTGACAAAATCACCGATTGGCCGATTTCAACTTTCTACGTGAAAAACAAAGATAAAGTTTTGGAGTTAAAATCAAATGCAGAAACGCTTTCGTTAATCCCGCATAATAATGATAATTCAAACGAATTTGTAAATTTATGTAAAAATTTTTCGTCTTTTCGTAAATTACAACGTGTAATTTCCTGGTGCATTTATAATTCTTATAATTATAAAAAATTTACGCCTTTCCAAGGGAAATCGAACTAATGGCCCGCCTGCTACGTCAGAACTCAATGCCGCTCATGTTGTCATAATTAAAGAAACACAAAATTTTTATTTTAAAACGGAAATAGATCAATTTAAACATATTAAGAATTTTATTCAGTCATTAAAAAACTTATCTCCATTTTTAGACAGTAAAAATTTCCTAAGGGTAGGGGGTAAATTATCTCTTGCCTAAAAAATGTCATGTGACAAAATTAATTATTGAGCATTTTCACCAAACTTAACTTCACGTAGGCCCGCGCGTATTGCAAGGCATTTTGTGCTCAAAATATTGGATCGTTTCGGCTCGTAGCATTATAAGATCCACTCTCTCTAAATGTGTAAAGTGTTTTAAAAACAGCCCGCGCTCGTTGCAGCCCTGTATGGGTACGTTACCCAGTTTTCGCTTAAAACCAGATAAGGTTTTCAATCATGTAGGTTGCGATATTGGCAGACCATTTTACATAAAAGAAAATGTCGGGCGAAATGCTAAAATAAACAAGAACTATTTGTGTCTATTTGTCTGCTTTTCAACCAAAGCAGTTCATCTTGAAGTGCTGAGCAGTCTGTCAGTTAAATGTTTTTTAGCTACATTAGATCGTTTTACCGCCCGTCGAGGGCTTTGTTCTTGTCTCTATTCAGACTGTGGCACAAATTTTGTTGCCGCTGGAAAACATTTAAAGGAAATAAGTAAATTCATCTCTATTAAAAATAATAGTAATGCAATAACAGATGGTTGCTCAACGCGTCAAATACACTGGAAAAATAATCCTCCAAACGCGCCTAACATGGGTGGTTTATGGGAATGTGGAATAAAGTCAGCAAAACATCATTTGAGACGGGTAATGGGAGAAACAGCACTGACTTTTGAAGAACTTACTACTCTTTTTTGCAGACTAGAAGCAGTGCTAAACTCCAGACCCCTCTGCGCTCTTTCAAGCAACCCTAATGAATTTAATGTTTTAACACCTGGTCACTTTCTTATAGGCCAGAGTTTGCTCGCCGTGCCCGAGTATGACATTCAAAACACACCTCTAAACAGATTGTCCCGTTGGCAATCCATACAGAAGGCAGCTCAATCATTTTGGAAGGTTTGGTCCAATTGCTATTTGCATACTTTACAGCAAAAAGCAAAATGGCAAACCTCCTCACCCAATATAAAAATTGGCGATTTAGTTCTAATTAAGTCTGATCAAACTCCTCTATTGCAATGGCCACTGGGTAAGGTCGTAGAAGTACATCCTGGACCTGACAATATTGTTAGGGTAGTCACTTTAAAAACCCAAAAGGGGATATTCAAAAGACCGGTAAATAAATTATGTCCTTTGCCTGGTTTAAATAATGAATAAAACCTTATAATTTAAAATAAAATTTAATCCAATTAACTCTTTTAAAATTTATTTTTAAGTTAATATTAAGATTACTTACTTACATATTTACTTCTCATTCGTTAAAACTAAAGTTTTTCTTTGATAAATAAATAGACCCCTATATTCTATTTCATAATTGTTTGAAATCCTTACAAGGATTTCGGTGGGGGGTATGAGCGATCCTTGACCTTTACAGTTGGGTAGATATTTAAATTCACTCGCTTTTTGGTATCTACCTTCTGTTTTGATATTGTGTTGCCGGCGCGACCCGCTGCTCGGCCACGCCCGCAATCGATGGATGCGCACGACCAGTGAAGAAATCAACTCAAAAGGAGGAAGACGTTCTTCTTCAAATTTGTGATTTTGCCACCTAGGCTTTCAATTGTGCATGCATGCTGTGTATAACTTCCTCTTAATTAAGTCTCAAGTGGTTTGTTAACAAGTGGATGGATTTTTGTAGCTGCTGCCGTGCATGGTCAAACTGGTACTCAACAATCGAAGCTGAGTGTGGAAGCCAAACGGTGAGTGAATTCTACTTATCTGTGTGGACAGGGATCGTATGCTACTTCTCACAATCTCTTATAAGGTCCTTCAAATTCTATTGAGCTTACGAAGTAACCATCTCAAATCATTATTACCAGCCCAAGCCTCGAACACTATGCTTATGTTAACCAAATATCCAATAATCAACATGGTTTTATAAAGGGACGAAGCGTTGAATCTAACTTACTTACAGAGTTTGTACTCTCTGCAAATGACAAAAATCTTCAGGTGGATGTTGTGTACACCGACTTTTCTAAAGCATTTGATAAAATAAATCACAATCTTTTATTAGAGAAGCTTTGGGGGAACGATGTGCACGGCAGACTCCAAAGATGGATAAAGTCATATGTTAAGAATCGCTCTCAAGCAGTTTTTCTAAAGGGTTACTGTTCTGAATTCCTAGACATACCCTCAGGAATTCCACAGGGATCCCATATCGGACCGTTGCTTTTTAATATTTATATCAATGATATTTATGGTAAACTAGATGAATCCAGCAACCTTTTAATGTATGCTGACGATGCCAAACTATATAGAATTACGTCAAAAGAAACTGACTGTGTTAAATTACAATCGGAACTTGACATTCTCGCTGGATACTGTCACGATAATCAACTTTCCTTAAATATAGATAAATGCTCTGTCATAAGCTACACACGCAAAAAGAAACCAATATACTTCTCTTACAAGTTATTTGACAAATCATACATACATTATTTAAAATAATTAACAATAAAGTAAAATGTCTACAGTTATTGAATAATATATCTTTTATCAGCCATAGTAAATTCTTAGCTCGCCCCTCACGTGTAAGGAAATTAAACAATAAGTATTTACATGTATTTGTAACCCCGAAAGCATCAAAAAAATATACTGAAAACAGATTCTGTATACGTGCACCCGATTACAATAATAAACACTTTTGCGGACTGGACCAACTTAACTCACATATAGATATATTCAGCAATTCGGTAGCAATCTTCAAAATATCTGTAAGAAAATGACTTGATCAACTTAACCATCATCTGTGATTTCACTTAATGCTTTTCTAATGTAATGTAACATGCAGATTTTGTAAAAGCATATTAGTACCTACCCCCTAAATATCCCAATGTCAATTTCTTTAAAAACTTAATAATATATTCAAACAAATAAAAAACTATATTAAATTGCTGTATTCAGGATAAAATTAAACAATCTTAAGTAAATATTTTATATTATTAGATTTAATTCTTAACAATCTCACAGTGTTAAAAATTAAATACATATACACTTTGCAATTATTCCTTTATTTAGCTAAGTAATAGGTACTCGTATGCTTGTAGCCCCTATTGTAAATACAATAACCTCTTTCAATCAATAATTTATACTTACAATAACAATATTTTACTATCTTATTTTATATAACCTAAATTGATTCTGTTACTTTTATTTCAAAATATAAATGAATCTCGCCTTGTGCTTACCTACATTGTCTCAACCATGTACTTAATTATAACTCTTAATAATTATCATAATTAATCATATAACGACACTATAGGTCTAATTAATTAAATAAAATGTATTGTATTTTTCACTATCTGTAAATGACCGTTTGTTGTCTTAAAATGCATAAATAAATAAATAAATAAATTATGTCCTTTATGACTGCATGGCGGGGTCTTTGCCTGCACATTTGCTGCATATCAAATTGTTGTTACTCAATTTAACCCATGATTAGAAAGTGTGAACAAGTCCATATATACGATGGAAAGAGGGAAATCACATGGGTTACATCGCGGAGAACAAGCTAGCATAAGTCGTAAGAGCAGACAGCGATGGCGGTGATGCAGCGTTAAGTTCAAGTATTATTTTGCTTACTTCAGACGTTCGCGTGCTGGAATTGAGTCGTTTTGTCCTAAATATTTTAGTAAATAAACAACATATACATGAAAATTCTTGGTTACCTTCTGTTCAACTGTACGTAGGGTAGTCCCGAATCACACATGCAAATAGTTTCAAGTCTTCGTAACCTTCAATAAATTGTACTTTATATAGGTATCTGTCTTATTTTACTTTTAAATAATGGTTAGAAAAAAATATGAATATCGTAGTAAGTGGTATTTTACAAAACCCTACGTACGACTTAATAGCATTATGGTTTAAAATAAAAATAATAATTCGTCAAGGGCGAGTCGGAATTCATACCACTATTTACGTTATTTACGAACGCACACAAAGGCCAAAAGTGTGCCGCTAAGCAGTTACCTATCCAATAACCAAGCCCAACGTTGCTCAACTTTGAATAGTGTTTTCAACAAACGAATGAGTTACTGTTTTGCTTAGTAATCGCTAGATGGCGCTGATACGGTAATTTAAGGTGACAATGTCTCAGGCCCGTCTCACACCATTGTTGTACTTTAGAGCTAACACTATTATCACGGTAAGTCTGAAGCTTCAATGTATTACTAACTTTACGATAAAGATACAAAAACGTGTTTCTTGTATTGTCCCGTAGATTTTAACTTTTTTTTATTTATATTCTGTGATAATTTCAGGTTTCTACCCATTTCGGTCTAAAAGATATAGCCTTTTAATGATCGGACGAACAGACAGACAGAAAGCGTACGATCAGTAATATTCGGCCGTTGGCACCCTTTAGGTACAGAACCCTAAAAATAACCATCCTTGTAAAGTATTAAATTACCTTAACAAAATATACCTAATAAAATAAGCACGAAGGTTTCGTAATCTTGACGATCACGATTTCGTACCCCAAATAAACCCTGAACCCGTCCTAATGAGGGTACAAATTTTATGTAGCATAACCAAATCTTTCCTTTACAAATTTTCGGCCACTTAATCCCCGTCATAGACGTCGACATACCTATTTTCCATGTTTTTCGTTATATGGATATGGACTTACTTTGGATGCCTTAAGAAATAAGCATAAATATGTATATATATATATTTATAAAATTGTTTATTCCGCATCTACCAACTGAACGGCTCTTTATAATAATAAATAAAAAAACTATACCTATAATATAATAATAATAATTATAAATATTCTTCATTGTAGACCAAAAAAAACTGAATCTAAGACACTTAAGTATTATTAGATGCTATGTACAATAGGCGGTGTCGGCAGATTAGAATTACATCAACCCAAATCCCCCCGTGGGATAAGAGGTGCCAAAGGGACATACCAGACGGTTGGCAGCACCACCATACTGAGGAAATATTTAACTTCAACCCCTTGTAGCAGTCAGTGGCGGGGGTTGTGAAGAATCCCGTTTCGTCAAGAATTCGTTCGTTACTTTTAATGCTGTCTTAGAGAACCAGATTTTGTCACAAGTATCTATTGTCTTGAATTTATCCAAATATATATAATTAGAAATTAGAATAAGAAAATATTTGACTGTCGAGGAGCCTTCAGTTTAACAATATCTGCCAAAAGGCCACTGCGGTGGACTAAGGCAAATAACTTTTTCTCTTAAGGTTGATATATGCTTCGGCAGTGCGAGCAAACAATGGCTAACGCAAATAACCATCATTGATTGTAGTTTTCAGATTAAAATTTCCAAAACAGAAGCGTTAAAACCAATAAAGGGCTATGCGTTGGTTTGTAGTAAGGAAGGCAGAATTTTCAGTTGTAAACGGTTCTCGGAATTAGTTCTCAGGAATCCAAAA
The DNA here is from genome assembly GCA_946406115.1 of Apoda limacodes. NCBI lineage: Eukaryota > Metazoa > Arthropoda > Insecta > Lepidoptera > Limacodidae > Apoda > Apoda limacodes. Next base: position 13,474,914 of record OX291559.1, read on the forward strand.
CTCGTTTTTTCGGCTCTCATTATACCAGTAAAAAACATTTTTTTGCCGATTTTTACCAATTGATACCAAGTAAGAAAAACCTTCAACTTCTTTAGTACCTTCAGAACTGAAAATACCCAGTTTTCAAATATGAGCCAGTTTTCCAGTCCCTAGTTTGTAGTGCTGGCGTTACATGCCGTTTGCATCCCTTTGCTTCCACAACGACACTAGTATTCTTTAAAAACTCGTATTAATACTCGTGACAATATCAATCGATACGCCACGTCATGACTTAGATCTGAAAAGAGTTTAAACAAAACCGGTCCAGCGGTTTGTTTTTTATCGCTAAAAAACTGATTTCTTTAAAGAGGCAAAAAATATTCTTAAATAAAAGTTGCTTGTGCCGTACTTGCTACTCCACTAATTTTTTTAACGTATCCATTGTGACGATTAAATTCAAAAATTGTGATAAAAACAAAGGACTTATCCATAAACAAATGACTAGTTTTGGAAATAGAATTCTTTGTATTTAAAATTTGAATTCTTAGCGAACCTTGATAGTACATTATGTATTAAAGGTGGTAAGAAGAAAATTACAAACAAGAGCTTATTTAGAAGCCTAAGGCTGAAGGCTGAACGTTATAATGAATCGAGTTTGTATATTCCGTACCGCCTGTGATACAAAAGTCAAAGACAAAGTCAATTCCTTCAATACAATAATTGTACAAGTAATTTTTAGAATTATATTACATTACATTTTAATACAATACAAAATTTACTTAATTATAACTATACACACCGGCACAATTAGCGGAACAGAAAAAAAGTGAGACTATGAGATAATAACGCATATATTTGACGAAATCATTCAGATGTTGGGGGGTGGCATTCTGGATTTAACCCTTCTTTTTACCATACCCAGACATGCTCTATCGGATTCATATCGGGGGACTGCATCACCGGTATACCTACGTGGCTCAGATATGCCTGTACCGATTGTGCATGAGCACGAGCATTATCTTGCATTAGAATAAAGTCGTCACCAATAAATGGAGCAAATGGTACAACATGTTCTTCTAAAATGTCTCTGATGTATCGATCTGCTATCATGGTCCCTCCTGTGACTATCACTAACTCCGTGCGAGCTCCCAAACATATCCCTCCCCAAACCATAATCGAGCCGCCACCATAAGCCACTGTGTGTTCAAAATTAGACTGTATGTGGCGTTCTCCTTTGCGTCTTTATATTCGCAGTCTCCCATAGATCTGTTTTAAAAGAACTCTGCACTCATCAGTAAAGAGAACCTGCTGCCATTCGTTCAAACCCTTTTTTTGTATTCCTCTAATTGTGCCGGTGTGTATATAATACATCCCACTCTAAAATGACAAATAATAATCTCAATAATAATCATTTATTATATCTATAAAAAATCATAATATTTTAATTTAATATCCTACTCATTTAAAAATTCTTTAAGGTACGCTTTCTCAACTAAAAATTTTTTTACTCTTTCACAAAAGGTTATGAATGACGGTGTATCTTTTCTTTCATTGTTAAGTTTGTTGTATATTTCTACTCCTACCACCTTTAGTGATATCGTCATAATGTGAGCATTCCTAATTTTCTAAAATATTGTTTTGCTGGTGTGAATGGTTTTACACCAGCTAATATCCGTACGGCTCTTTTTTGGATTATGAAAAGTCTTTTCCTTTCAGCCACCAGACCCCATAAGTCAATACCGTATGCTAGCAAGGAATTCACATATGCATAGTAACCCACACGCATATTGTTTGGGCTATTCTGCCTAATGCAAAACATGCTTGACCTAGACATCCGCTTAGTTTGTTAATGTGTACGTCCCATTTAAGACTACTATCAAAATGGAAACCTAAAAATTTTACTTGTGGCACTTGTGGAATTTGGACATTATTATAGACAATATTAAGGTATTTAGCGTAAGGGCCTCTTAGCCTAAAAAGTATAACGTTTGGTTTTTTTTCAGGTTAAGATTCAAACCGTTTGCTGCAAACCAGTTTGTTATTTTGGTCAAAGCATTTATAATGTTATTTTGCAATTCATTAAAATTGTTAATGATCCTTGTGGTACTGAAGTTTCTCCTAATATTTTTTCATTAGACCACGTATTTTCTCCGTCGATTGACACAATTTGTACTCTTTTGTTTAGGAACGACTTTACACAATTTAGGCAATTACCAGTAACTCCATAATGTTCTAGTTTTCGTGCTAACAGTTTGTGGCCGACTGAGTCAAACACACGCGAGAGATCACTAAATATTGCCGCAACTTGTTTTTTCAGTTGTAAATTTTCTAAAATTTTAAATAAAACTGCACGCACGCATATTGATGCTCATGTAGTAATTTATTTTGTTCAAAATATTGTATAAGTCTATCAGTAATACCGGACTTTACGATTTCAGAGATTAAGGGAACTATAGATAGGGGTGTGTAGCTAGACATATCTTCTTCATCGCCTTTGCCTTTATAAATAGGACTTACTTTGACCACTTGAGGATATTTACCATCCATCATACAGATATTCAAAAATACACATAAAACGTCAATTACATTATGAGGCAAAGCCTTTAATACTAATGTTGACACGTCCTAGAAATCTTTTGTGCTTTTAATTTTTATTTTATTTATAACTTTTTTTAATTTCTGTTACATTAAATGGTATTAGATTTATTTCAGTTGATGGGGCTGTTTTTTATTTTAAAATAGACATGGTTTCATCTATTTTCGGTTTTGTTATATTGATTTGGTTAAAATTTCTAAAGAAATTATTAAATTCGATTTTTAAAATTACAGGTTTATTATTGGATTTAGTCACCTTTATCATTATTTTTAATAGGATTGGGCTTAGAGTGTTTATGTCTGCATGTTTCTGTATTAATAACATTCTAAACACCTTTACTTACATTTTCTGAACCTTCTAGTTTACTATTTGTGTATTTGTTTCGTTTATTTTGTTTGTTTTTGTTTACTAAATCACTATATTGATTATAGAAATGTGTTAGTTCATGATTTGCGATTTCTTTTTTAGTTACTTTTGCGAGTTCTGGCCATATGATCACTTATCCACTTTCAATTAATTCGATTTCGAATGAACCTTTACTGAGATTTCCATACATACGATCGATGCAGGTTGTACTCGTCCCCATTATTCGGGTAGGTGCAATATATAATGGTTTTAATTTGTGTGGTAATAGTAAGTCTAATAATTGCCTCTTTTGTAAAGTATTTTTTAATAGGTCTACATTAAAGTCCCCTACTGATACAGTTGTACAGTTGACAAGTGAACTATATATTAACTTATACAACATAGCTTCAAGGCATTCTGTGCATTTTTTAATATGTGTAAAGCTCGATGTATATAAACACATAATAATAATACAATGTTCATATAAATCAACCCCGCACACTTCGATATCTAACTCATTTGACATTTCCGCTAGATAATCGATCTTTTTACATTTTATACCATTGGCAATATAAATACATGTTCCGCCATGCTGATGTTGAGTTCTACACTAATTATTTGCTAGATAATATTTCATGATATCTGTTTGTTCAATCTCGCATTTTTTAACCAATGTTCTGTAAAACATAGTATTTCAGGATTTTTATTAGTTTGTAGGAAACTTTTCAACAGAGTTATTTTATTAGCCAGTTTTCTAATATTTTGATGTGATATCTTTCAGGTAGTTTTTTGTAAGTTTAATTTGTTATTATTAGTATTCATTTTAGTGTATTTATTTTTTAAAATAGGATTTATAGTGTTGTGTTTCTTATTAGACAAGAAAAAAGTTATTGTAATTGGTTTGGGTTCCAGTTGATACCTTTTGTGTAGTTTTTACCTTTTTTACAATCTAAGCGTATGAACACAAATTATAGGATAAAAAGGTTTTTTCATAAATTATGCTTTGGTATAAGATGCTAGCTAATTCATTTGTACTAAAAAAATAGTTTATAGGATATGACACGTCTAGGTATTTTACATAAGAATACACAGAATATTTGTCGTCACATTTGCGATTAAATAAATAAAAATATAAGATTAATAAATGTAAACTCACCATAACACAATTGAAAAGGCGGAAATAGAATTAGAAAAAAGAGCGCGAGTGCCAGCTGATATCTAGAGAGTTTGTAAATAAAAAAGTTTTGGTTGAAGTTAAGACTTGTAATTTTTGCTTGTATTGTGCAATATTGCATGTTTTAAACAGGCTGCTTTTATAGATACTTGATAGAAAAGGCGAGTCGTATCCGACCGTAAGTTCTGTGAACTTGAGCTTTGCTTTAAAAAAAGTAAAATTCACAAAGAAGGAGCTGATATCTAGAGAATTTTTGAATAAAAATTTTTTGGTAGAAGTAATACTTGTAATTTTTGCTTGAAGTGGGCAATGTTGCATGATTTAAACAGGCTGCTTTTATAGATACTTGACAGAAAATGCGAGTCGTTTCCGACCGTAAGTTCTGTGAACTTGAGCTTTGCTTTAAGAAAAGTAAATATCACAAAGAAGGAGCTGATATCTACAGAATTTGTAAATAAAAAAGTTTTGGTTGAAGTAATACTTGTAATTTTTGCTTGTAGTGTGCAATGTTGCATGATTTAAACAGGCTGCTTTTATAGATACTTGACAGAAAAGGCGAGTCGTATCCGACCGTAAGTTCTGTGAACTTGAGCTTTGCTTTAAGAAAAGTAAAATTCACAAAGAAAGAGCTAGTAGGAGGAACTAAGGTCTAACACCCGCTTTGCCTGCGCGTAACGATACTGTTTACGAGTATGATAAAAAAAATTACATTTTAAAGTACCAGTTCCATTATAGTAAATGGAATATTTATCAAATAATTTAACAGCCGGCAAATACCTATAATTTTATTCTATAGCGGAAAAGTAATTATGTTAATTAAGTCAGTCAGTGTAATTCATTTTTAAATAGTGTTTATTATTTATTTTTAATGACCTCATATAGTAATATTATCATACACGGACTGCTGAGATAAGTATGAACTAGCGAAGATGCAAGTAAGACTAGTTTTTATAACTATAATTTACTCACATACTTGTAATAAATAAGAATTTAAAATTGTATACATTAATTTAGATTTATGGTCCCACTTGCGACTTTTGAGTTAAATTGTAAATATTGTACCCCAACAGTAATTTATTTTCTTAAAGTCAATGGTAAAAAACTGACTTCATTACTTGCGAGAATTTAGCTCTGCTCAGGATTTTACTCTAGAACCTCGACTATAAAATAATAACGAATTCGCCTTTCTTCACTTTCCCTCTCTAGGGCTTATCTACGAGTTATAAGTAAATAATTTTATACTATGTAATCTCACTATAATCAGTAAGATTTTGCAAAAATTAAATAAAGTTTTCAATAAGTTAAAGATATCCAAGTATAGATATAAGAATAACAGTCACTCTTTATAGTGACGTGTTAAGCAAAACCATAACATGCAAAAAAATTATACCGCGCCATCTTTTTTTTTTAAAAAAAAACTAGAAGTGACTAAAACCAAAATATTTCTATACTAGTTTTCTTATAATAATATGTATTATTGTACGTTTTGATTTATTAATTAGTTGGACAGACGGAGGAGGACATAAGATAGTTTTTATTCTGATTTCTACCACATTAGATTTTTCAGCGGCTGATAACTTGGAGGATTTTCTTATTGCGCTGCATCGGAAGGGACCTTATACTTCGTTCAGAAATAGTTGGAGAAACCGAATTTGCCGATTGACAGTTCTAACGGGAACAGTTTATAAGGTTCCGAACGCCCGAAATTTAAAACGGCGAAACCCTCAGAGGATCACATGTTTGTCTGTCTGTGCGTCTATTACAACCGATTTGGTTTGAATGTACTGGGCTAATGAAGTTGAATTGGGAATACAATTTCCGTCATCAAAACGTGATGTGTAATGTAAATAAATGAATTTTGTTAAGTAAGTAAGTAAGAAAATAAAAAACCGGTCAAGTGGGAGTTGGACTCGCGCACCGAGGGTTCCGTACCAACCACCATTTATGTAATCGACAAACACAAACAAAAATATTTTTATATTGAATGAAAGGTAAATTGCGGTTAACGATTTATGACGTATGAAAAAAAAAAAACCAATTTTCGGTGGAAGTTTGCATGGTAATGTACGTCATATATTTTTTTTAGTTTTAGCATTCTCTTATTTTAGAAGTCACAGGGGGGACACATTTTACAACTTTGGAAGTGTCTCTCGCGCAAACTATTCAGTTTAGAAAAAAAATATATCAGAAACCTCAATATCATTTTTGAAGACCTATCCATAGATACGACACACGTATGGGTTAATTGAAAAAAATAAATGAGTTTCAGCTCTAAGTATGGGGAACCCCAAAATAATTGTTTGTTTTCTTTTTTTGTGTGAAAATCTTAATGCGGTTCACAGAATACATCTACTTACCAAGTTTCAACAGTATAGTTCCTATAGTTTCGGAAAAAAGTGGCTGTGACATACGGACGGACAGACAGACAGACATGACGAATCTATAAGGGTTCCGTTTTTTGCCATTTGGCTGCGGAACCTTAAAAAAGAGTAAAAGCGAGAAAAGGCACAAGAAGAGATTGCGCAAGAGCAATTTTAGTAGGATCCTGTTCGGAAATTCAGCCGGACCAGAGAGACGAGAAAGCCTAGAGGTTTCACTCTGGCATACTGCCATGGTAATTTTCGAACTTTTGAATTACTAGGGCTGACATTAAAAATCCGAACTGACATCTCTAGTAGACTTCACTTTACGTTAGAAAGTTAGACGAAACTGCTGATGACTTCAAATTATCGTAATTTTCATTTGCCATAGACATAGGCAATCAAGTACTAGTACTACTTCCTATACTTTTACTAATATATATTCTTATATTTCTAACTCGAGCCAAGAGGTAGATAGTCTTCTTATTTATGTGGTGTGTTGACCGGTCAACGTAAGTAACTCTTTTTGATATCATATGTTATAGTCTAAGGAGACGTTGGATCTCGAGTTAGGGATTTCCCTTCTCGTAAAGCCTATTGCTGCTACCACTCTGACGACCTCTTGGTGGCTGGAGGGCGTAGGGTTCGTTTGCAGAGAAACGGACCTTGCCATTCCGCCTGCATACCGCACGCACGTGCGTGACTCGGCACGTGTCTTGCACTGCGAGGCTTCTGAGAGTGGGCTGACTCCACTTCAGATCCTCGCCACGGCCTGCACTGCTCGCTAGTATCTCGGAGCGAGCTGCAGCTGCCAACACCGAGCATTGCAGCAACTGCACCTGAGCTACTTGGCTCGGTGGGTCGCCGGAGTTCATCGCTACCTATCGTCGCAATCTACGTATCCGCCCGTTGGCTCTCTTAACTTAAATAGCAAGCTCGCCGGGGAGTCGCGATACGTTTCTTCGTACTTGTCGCTGATGTCTGATGGCAGCCTAACCTAGCAGCCTACCTGTTGAGGTCAATGTGCATAACTCTACCCGAATTTGGGCTTTAGACCGAAGACTGATACCATTGTATTTCTGCTCAAATATATTAAACCTTTGCAAAATCTCACATCGTATTCGCTTAGGTAGGCTTACGGTTTCTTTCTTTCTGGGTAGATTTGGCAGCCTAACCTAGCAGCCTACCTGTTGAGGTCAATGTGCATAACTCTACCCGAATTTGGGCTTTAGGCCGAAGACTGATACCATTGTATTTCTGCTCAAATATATTAAACCTTTGCAAAATCTCACATCGTATTCGCTTAGGTAGGCTTACGGTTTCTTTCTTTCTGGGTAGATTGGTACGGAAACAATGTATTATATTTTATCTATTTTACTTTATATTTCAATAAATTCCAATAAAAATAAATACTTGTTAAGTAAACTTGAATAAGTGTAATATAATCGAACCTTGTTCTTGCAAACCCTTATTCCTTTTCTGAAACCTCTCTCTAAGCACCTATATGGTGCAAGGTGACCTAAGGGTATCTCCTATACCTATTAGTGTTTCAAGTTGCGCATCCTGCTTTAAGATTTATCTACAGCAAATATTTTCTTAATATCTTCCTTTATTTGCGGACCCCAAGTTAGTTTGTCTTTGTAAGGGACAGAAACTCCGTTCACAGTTACTAATGGGTGTTTTTTCCAGTCAATCTTGTTTGTGTTTTTGTAGGATTAACAATGAGGCCAAAGGTTTCACTCCATTTCACAATTTGATCAATGTCTTGATTAACAGTTTAGATACCATTTGTCATCTGCATAGAGATGGTAGAGAGAAGATAATTAAGATGTTATAAAATTAATGAAAATAGTAAACAGGGGAGGAGCAAATCGCCACCTTGCGGAACACCAGCGGCCGTGTTGCAGTAGTCTAATAGAGAATCATCGAGCTTTATGCGCTTCCGACGTCCACGCAAGTAACTATGAAACCAATCGATAATGATTGGAAAAATATTAAGAGAACTAAGAATAAGTAGTAAAATGTCCAAATCCACGTTATTAAAAGCATTGCTAAAATATAAGAGTATCAGAACCGTGACCTCTTTTTTTCTTGCCAAAACGTATATCAAATGAAAGAGCTTGTTGCATTTCATAATTTTTGTAATATTTTCAGATTAATATTTTTAAAATTATTTAACACAATATAAGAAAATTGACTATCTCCATAACTACTGAGCCTAAAATTTTGAAAAAAAATATACAGAAAATAATGTTTCAATCTCTTTCTGATTTTCTGACCTTTGGTTTTTGGTCGCTAGCGTCGTTGTTCACACCATTTCAATATGGCCACTGTGGTTTTGATTTTTGACCACCGGGTTATAAAAGTTGTTTGCACTATACTTGTAAATTACATAAAAACCTATGAGAAGTCAGGTGCGAAGAACATGACAAATCTTTCAATATTGTACGTGGGCACAAACTTATAAAATCAACAGTCTTTATTTTATTTTATATGTCGTTACTTAAACATATTATATATATGGAATGTGCGCATTAAGACCCTTCCTTTGATACCTGATTTTCGGTCTAAATATTTGGCGCTTTGTGTAGCATAAACGGTTTGATGGATTTTACTAAAAAACGACACCTTCGTTAGATTCGTCTTTTTTCCGGAAGTACAATAGGCTATTATATAGGCTATATGACGTCATAATAAAAATTTAAATAGTCCAAATACAGTAAAATTTTAAAGAATATTTAAAATTTCCTTTTGACAGTCGGGTATACCATAAAGAGAAGAACTACTTATTCATTATCTCAGCTTTGTGGGGAGTGTGATGACCAAATTCCTCGCAGGTGAGTAATGAAAGTATAAATATTCTTGTGAGGCAATTGATGCAAAAGCTTAAATTTTTATATACATAGAAATGACCCGTGTTAAAGTAAAAAAAATGTTTATAACATAAATCTTTGTCATAAGCGAGGATCGAACCCATAGATATTAGTAAATATGACATAATCAATTACCACGCCATTTGCTTGAGCAGGCAAGTTTAATAGAGCCACTGGGGCAGGGGTAATTAAATTAATGTAATATGGAAATTTTCACACTAAAAGAAATACCTGCGTTTCCAATCCTGACTTATTTCTTATAGCTATATTCTGTCGCCGGTCTTTTATTGTACTGCTTTTTACTATAAACCTGGTTTTTACGAGTTCTGAAACATAAATAAAGCCACCTTACTCCAGATACACTGTTGTGTCACTGGCAGGGTTGCATCGATGGGGTCATCACCTGTCACGCAAGCGGTTGGTAAACTCGTTCCTTACATTGTGGTATGCTAAGTGTATGTCTAGCCGCTAGTTAACCCCTTCTAGGAACAAAAACCGTGACGTTATATATGTCGCAGCCATCTGATTAAATAAGCCAGCTGATTGAATGCCTCGGCCAATCATAAAACGCATCTAATTAAATGACTGAAGAGCAACTAGCCAAGTCATTGAGCGCAACGTTTAACCAGATGGCTGAATGCCGTGTATTCATTTAGCCAAATTGGATATTGATGAATTTGTTACGTTAAGTTAGGTTGACTATGAGTCCACAAATTATGTACGTATACTTTTTACTAAAACCTACCTCTAAGTAACGTGTACTAGTAAAATAGTTTTAATACATGTAATTTTCACTCATAAAAAAATAACACACATAATACATAATAATTCAAATTAAGAAGGAAATTTGAAGTTTAATCTTAAATCGATATTTAGATATTTTTTTTGAGAAACAATTTATAACAATTTATCTTAAGAGTGTACTCATTGAGTATTTTATGTAAGTTCTGTTACCAGTTATAAGCTATTTCATGTACTTTTGGTACTGTTTCTAGGATAAAACTGTGAGTTGTAGTTACCACTTCTGCTAAAAGTGGCCGATTTCAGCAGATATGCTATTTACAACTCGCAGTTTTATCGTAGAAACATAATAATAAATTCTAAAAATAGCATATAACTGGTTACATATTTCTGTACACGCAAATTTTTGCAATTTGCTTTGCACGAAGAGGAAAATAAAAATATCAATTGGCGCCGCTAGTTAGCAGCAGCCCTCTTAAAAGAACGAACTCCGGAGAGAACCTCGTGGATAAACTTATTCTATTTTCCGCAGTTGTTTAAAGATTTTAATAAAATATTATAGACATGATCTATAAATAAATAACCAGGGCCTCGATTACGTAAGTTGTTGCTAACAATCCTCGATAGAAATAAGATATACATTGCGGTTTCGCGTCAATCGATGAATTTCATACGTTATTTTAAATGCGCTTTGTATATTATCTTATTTCTATGGATCCGACACGAGAATTGTTAGCTACGTTACGTAACTTTACGTAATCGACACACAGGTCTACAGTATGTCAGTTTTACAGAAAAGTTTACAGAAACTAAATTCTTGTTTTTCATACAAAAAGATGAAATAATATTTGAAGTTAGTAAAAAAATATCGCGGAGCTTCAGAAAACCAATAATCATTTGACTTTAGATCATGTCTACGAAATACGTTGGTTTTTTGATTAACACCGCATTTACCACGCATAAGATGGAATGAATGAATTAATTCATTTAGCTTACGGCATGAAGGTGACGCAAAAAGCGTCATTAGCTACCTTTGTCCTATTTGAAAGAAAAAGTTATTTACTTTTAATACAATAAGTCCAAATCTAATTGTTCTCTTTTTGTAATGTCCTAATTAAGTATTTTTATTATATTGATGCATAAAAAAGAAACGAAAAACCAAACAACATGTACAATACCAAGTATATATTATATTTTATGATACCTACCTTCATATTATATTTTCTAAAAAATAATTTATTTGCACTTTGTACTACTTAAGAGAATACGATTCGGAGCGCCGCTTAGCGTGCTTCATACAAACTAATTTCTCACTTATATTTGACACTTGCTGATCAAATACCACGAATTTTTTTAAGAGATGTTCTAGTAATAATATCTAGGTCTGCAGTGTGCCAGTTTTCTGTTAAATTTTATAATTGAAAAGTTATGCAGGATTTTAGTTTTTCATACAAATGGTTTCAAAAAAGATTTCTAGTTTATATAAACATTTTACAAGATTTTAAAAGACCATAGGTATTCGGCTTGGGATTATGACTAAGAAATTTCACAGTGATTGATCAGTAAATTTAAAAAACAAATAAGAAATTCGTTTGTATGAAGCCCACTGCGAGGCGCCGCGAACGGTATCTTCTTAAAGTTAATTTAAAAATCAAAAATCCAATCAAAAACATAAATGTGGAATGAGCCAAGTTCAATATCATGATTTATGCCTTTGATGTTGACTTCAACGACAAAAGATGTGAGATCTAAATGAAAATTATTTATAACAACATAAAATATCATTTCTTCTTATAACTTAGGATAATATATTGTAGCCTAAAGTCTGACATGGCTAGTTGTCATATACGAATTATTATGTTCGATGGCTAGTTTCTACCAGCAAGCCAAATTTTCGGAATAAGAACCGACAAGTAACAGGTTTAGAACTTGCGAAGGCTATAATTTAATTCGTAATAAACCCTATTTTCGGTTATAAATTCGTATATTATCATAACTCATGTTTGCCAATATAAGTAGCGTCTCATAGGTTCATTGTGAACTCAAAACAATAGATTCTTCCTTTCTGCGCGCAGTACTTAATCTAAATTATATCTTTCGTTGTGCATGCTGCGTAGGTTTTGCAAAGTAAACGCGCGCCTGACGTCTTTGAAGATTCGCTTCGTAAAAGTCCTTTAATATAATTTTTTGTAGGTTTTCTGGCAAATACTTTTTTTATTCTATCTTAAGAGAATGTGTTTAAGTACATTGTTATTCAAATAATTTGTCATTTTATATCTTAATAACCTTGACGGTCATTAAGGTTACGCGCGATCGCTGCCGTTACAAATGACCGCGCGCCCGCTTAAAGGTTAAGTGAAAAATTATAATAAAATGATAAAAAATTACCAATTTCTGATTTATACCTTTGTATTCACCTAATTACATATCTGCATGCCAAATTTGAACTTTCTAGGTCATCTGGAACTAGGTTAGAATTTTGATCTATAGGTCAGTCAGTGATAAAAATGACGATTTTTGAACGTTAATATTTAAATAAGCGTTTGAGAAGTGCTTATGAAATTTGGAGCACAAATGTATCTCGCAAGTTTTAATATATGAGCTAAATTTGACACCTTAATGTGAAATAGTTTTTGAGGTATGAGTTATGAGGGGGTCAAAAGTACCTCCAAATGGTTCGTGTATTATTGTGCTCGCCAGTTCTGTTACTTGAACTTGGCTTGACACGCTACCGCGTGTCTAGATGGCAGTGATACGAATTTTCGAATTACCCGTTTTATTAATAGGTAAAGATAAAGATAAAAAAACTAACTTCCTGAAACACCGCGTTATGTGTGACAATTTAGGTTCCAAGTTGTGAGGTTTGCCTCCCTTTGTATGTTATAAATAATACCACTTGTATAATGGGATGTATCCTAAGCATGCATTGTTCAAAATTATGCCCTTGATTACTTCCTACCATAACACCTCTCGCCATCGACAGGGAATTTATCCATACGCCTAAATGGTGACATACAATGCGGTTTCAGAGAATCTTCCTCACGCCTGGGTTGCGGAATGAGAGGTTTTCACTAAGGACCACAATATGGAGTTCTTCAAGAATTTATTAGATTTTTGAAGTATCGGCAACGTGCAAATGATGCCCCAGGTGTTGCAAGCGTCCATAGGCTGCGGAGACCGCATGCCTTAGAAGTCATTTAGAAATATGTTAGTTGTCAAATTGTACATTACAAATCACAAATAAACAATTAAAAGTAAATATTAATCTGTAGGTAATAGATAAAGCCTATTGGTTTATCTAGCATTGAATATTGCTGGCCTGTAACAAACATGTACAGTGTCTTAAAATTGGACACTGAAACCTTTCAGCGATCGGCTTCAGAAGAGAATTGGGGCTGCCCCGGACTCTGTGTACTCTTTTGCGCAAAATAGCAGGAAAGCTGTCTATTGGCGCTTCCGCCATCATTCCTGAAGCACTGCAGTACCGAGGCAGCCCCAAAAGCATCCTCGAAGCGTTGTTATACTGTACACGTAGGGCACTATACGACTTACGCGTATAATCGACCCACAGGCTGCACGTATAGAAGGTTTGACAGTTAGCCTTAAACAGTGTTAGTTTCACTTCCTTAGTGCACCGGGCAAACCTACGGGCAACCATATTCGCCCTAGTCGCCAGCGCCCTACGTTCACGATCCATGTTGGCATCATCTGACATATCCTCAGAAACCCAGTATCCCAGATATTTCAACTGAGTAAACCTAACTAAATCTGTACCCCCCAACTTTACCGAAGGTACCTCAGTGTAGGTCTTTTTTGCCTGCCTTAAAAATAAGCATTTCGCTTTTTTTGGCATATAATGAGACCATGTGTCTCTGAATATGTCTCACATATTTTTATTAGTTTTCTAAGAGCCCGATCGATGGACTCAGCAGCACCATAGCATCGGCGTTACTAATATTATTGTTACAAGTTCCTCCTATGTAGCAGCCGACTCTACTGCTGCTAAGCTCAACAATCAGACCGTTCATGTACAGATTAAATAGCGTAGGAGAACTTAGCCCCCCCATTCCAAACTGTACACGTCCGACAGTGAACCTGCCCACTTTACATGATTAGTTTTATTGTTTTACCAATACCTAAAAAGGTGTACCAAGTTTTTCGGTAAAGTCGTTTCACTAGCACACTTATTCCACAGAATATCATAGTTTACCAGGTCAAAAGCCTTAGATAAATCTAGAAAACAGGCAAATAATAGCCACTTCTAGCTAACTTCTTTAGGGCATCGGTCCACCTGGCGCTTATCGATCCGTGTTTTCTACTTTATAACAGGTCTGCCTCAATGGCCACATGTTCTGCTAGGGATATAACCTTTCCGCTGATACTTCAACTTGCTTATTTTGTGAGCTATTTTGGTTAATTCAGTTCTTTGTCAGATTTTCTAATTTCTGATTATATCCTTCAAAGGAACATCAAACACAGCTAATCTCTTCATACATCCATACATCTCTGATGTTTAAAAATAGTTTTTTATTACTCTTTAAATGAAATATTAATAAAACATTATGTTTGTTAAATTTTATGTTTTTTTTAATAAATCATATTTTATACAAAGAATCTATTCACAGAAATTTACATTTTCCTATATTAACATTCAAAAATAGATTTACTGATCAACTCAACAAATCACTCCCACTCATGTCATAAATAAATATATTATTTACAAAAAGTACAAAATGTGGCTTTTTCTAACAATAAAATGGAAGATTAAATTCGACTTCTTTAACGTATGATATTTTTTTCCTGGAAAAGTTTACAATCGTTACTTAAGTAGATTTAGATACTTGTGGATTTTTGCACAACACTTCAACTATGGCCGAATTTTAATTTTGAGGATTCAGCCCCAGAGTTTAACTTCACTGAACGTCCTAAAGCGTTTTTTACCAATACAAATTGAAAAAATAATTATACTATCATCTATCTATAGCTTATCTATCTGTTTTGTTTAGAAAACCTTTCATTATACAAATTATGATATCTTTGTTTTGGCAATGCTGATTATTGATCAGCAAAAATGCCTTTGAAAACGCCAAGGAAATATATTCTATGTATTGACATGCTCAAGCATTTCTGGTAACACATTATATGCGACCATGTTTCCAAAACCACCTTTTGGTTCCTTTTTAGTTACAATTGCTACTATTTCTTCTTCTGGTATAGGAGGAGGAAAATCAGAAATTGTATCCTTACTAGTCGAAAGATCGTCTAAATTAATCACTACTTCTCTATTGTCAACTTCAATTCTTTGACGTTCTGCTACAGAACTATCTTCCATGATACTGTACAAATTTTCTGACTTATCTTTACTATACAAGTGTCAAGAATTCATATAAAATGGATCTATTAGATTAACCTCGTCATTTACAATATTACTTTTATGAGACCACTGTTTTTGCTGATGTTTAATTCTATAAATTATTTCATCGTGGATAACGCCAAAACACATTGCGGTCAAAGCTAATCCAGTTAACGTGTAAGCTGAGCAAAACCATAAAGTATTTGAATTTATTGTATAGTATCTCACACCATTTAGTGTTGTAAAACTAACACCGGGTATTACATTACCAAACCCTATTGTACTAAGTGACATGAAGCAAAAATAAAATCCATCAACTAAGCCTATCTTTTCAATTTTCAAAAGAACTATTGCTCCTAAAATTATATAAATAAATATAGCAGATAGACAAAGTAAAACTGGAGCTAAAATACTAAGTCCATGCATAGATAGTTTAGAATCCGTGTCAGGCCAGCTTATGATTTCATCTTTGACTGTGCTAGTTGTGGGTCTTTCTGATAGTGAATCTCTTTGAAATTCTGGTTTCAAGACGTAACATTCTTCAGTTGGTGTCTTGCTTGTGTTTTGACTATTAAGTATTTCTTCCTGCTGTCTTTTAAGTTTCATTCGTCGTTCTTTCTCTGCCATACGGCGTTCATCGTAGCAACAGTAACCGCAATTAGAACATAAACAGCAACACAAGGCTCGGCTAAACACACTGCGAGCCATTTTTGATAACAAGGAACCTACACTTGAAAGATAAACGAGAGTTAACGGGATTCCAATTAAACCATATGCAATTGTTACGCCTTTTCCTAGTACTGTTTTTGGTGCAATGTTACCATATCCTATTGTAGTTAACACTGTAAGAGAATAGAAAAATGCTAGTGCCATATTCCAGTCGTGTTCTTCATAGTAATTGCTTAAATCATTTCCAATAAGTTCTCCCAAAGCCATTTCCTTATAACTCAAGCCATAGTGTGAAGCCATTTCTGTTGTTACCCTATGTATTAACTCATTTTGGAATTTGAGAATCTCTTGTGCAGCTAATCTTGTCCAGTTTTCTCTGTATAATATATTTAATGATACTGTTATTTCCCAGATATTTTCAACTACTCTACTTCTGGCGTCCCAATAATAGCTAGAAGTAAGACTATTATTTTCATGCTCAAAATTCTCTTCTAATTCTTTATTTGTTGTTACATTAGGCTCTTTATGTTTTAGTTTTTGTCGGTCTGGTAATATCCGTGGTTTATTAGGCGTTTCACTTCCACCTTCTATTGCTAAGAATATAAAAGAACCTAAAAAAGTATAGGCTAACAATAATGAAAATATCATGAAATTTGTAATAGATCCAACAATAAATTGTTTTCTTCTATATTTTGTAGTTTTAAAACAAAAGCAGCAAATAACTTTTTGGCGAGGAATCGGTATTCGCTTTTTACTGTTTGATATCATAGAATCCGCATCTTGGCACTTGTCCAACGGAAGTCCTCCATTTTGTGAAGGTTTCGCTAGTGTATACTGTTCAAATCGACTGATAGCTTCCTTTTCTAATACGGTTTGATCAGAGTCCATATTCTCAAGGAGTCGTTATCTTCCATTTTCAGCAACTAGGCAGCACATTTTTTCATCAGCAGTTTTATCTGTAACAATAACAAAAAAGAGTTCAAGTAAGTTAACAAATGAATAGTCATAACTATTATGTTTCACACGAATTTTACAAATTTAAATTTGTGTTTTTAATTTGGAAATAATCTTAGTTCTTGTATGTATAACAATATTTGGTCCGCAGTTTTACCAGCAGAAATATCTGTTCGAGTGGGAACTATTAATATGGATAAAATTATCATTTACCCTTCTCTGTAACTACATCAAGTCAATTATTATATATGCAACGTTACACGCCATCGGCAGGGAATTTATCCTCACACCTTAGAACCGAAATGGCCACGTACATTGCGGAACGAGCTCCCTGCCAATGTTTTATCTAAGGACTTCAGTATGGGGTTCTTTGAAAACGAAGTTATTAGATTTTTGAAGGGTGGCAAAGCGCGAGTTAGGCTCCAGGTGTTGGAAGCGTCCATAGATAAGGTGACCGCTTACCATCAGGCGAACCACAAGCTTGTTTTCCACCTGAATGGAATAAGAAACGTTACTTCGTAAGGAATAATGCTTAACAGAAAAAATATTACCGTGGGAATAGTTTTTACTCTTAATTAGCATAAAGTGTGTTATACACAAGAAGCATATAAAATACTTTATAAAATAATTTATCAAGAGTAAAAACTATTCCCACGTCATTATTTTTTCTGTTTTTCGTTTCGTTTAAATATACTTGGGCCGAAAATAAGGTCAATGCTTCGTTGCAACATGAAGGAAAAGTCTTTTGCCTTCCGACTTGACACACAAATGTTATTATTATACAATGAAATACAAGTTTTTTTTTTGTTAAACATAATTAATTATATGTCACTTAAATATCGTGTAACTTTCTGTCTGTAATTACTTTTAAACAGTTAATTAATTGTGATATCGATATTAATAAAATTATTACCGCTTTATAATATTGCTTAAGATTACATTGTCAGTTGAAAAACACATACCTACTTGTTAATGGTATACATATATAGCGGCTATGCCCTGAAGTTTTAATCGCTATCTAATACTTATACCAATCCGAAAATAATAAGCCATGCGTGGGAGATATTTTTATGTTGATCTTTCCAAATGAAGGATTTTTTTATCCCAAAACGTACACACTCTAAATCGTCAAAAGGCTTAGTAGTAAGATGTGTGCTAAGGCCTCTTTTGTGGTTTGAACTCGTAAATTGTGTGGTAGCACGGAACCCTCTATGGCGCGCAAGTCCAACTCGAACTTGTTAGGTTTTTCTTTATATTTACCTTAGTACAAGAATTTAAACTTTTAAGAAATAATTTTTGTTTTCTTAAAAAATCAAATATCTTCTGTACTTTTCTTTTATTTTTAACTAAAAACATTATGTTTATCATCAACATTACAATAACAAAACATTATCATCAAGGAAATAAGAAGTAGTAAATTGACTTAGGTATCGAAAAATAATTATTAGGTAAAAAAATTAGGTACGTTGACTTATTTTTAATGTTAAGTACCTAATTTGTAATAGAATATAACTGTTAAGTAAATAAAGTCCCAGCATTTTTCTCGACAGTCTATGCTAATTGGTAAAAAATTGTATATTGATGAACGCTTCTTTCAGCCAAATACTCTTATAAAGAATTTCATGCTATGAAAATGCTAATGCTATTTCAAATTTAGGAAATATTTGCAATTTATGATTTTTGTTCCGTTGTTTTGTTTTTGTGTTTCTTTTTTACTGACAATGCAGTATGTTAAGTGAAATTAAGTAATTGCAAAGGTTTTGTGCAACGAGATGTTATTTTTAACCGATTTCAAAAAAGGAGGAGGTTCTGAATTTGTCGGAGACTTTTTTTTATGTATGTTACCCGATTTCTCGAAGACGCCTGGACCGATTTAAGAAATTATTTTTTTATTTAAAAGGTTATACTTTCCAGGTTGTCCCATATTATTATAGTAAATTTAAAACAAGAACTTTAGAAGAAAAAAAAATAATTAATGTTCAGTTGGAACTGGTGAAACTCCTTTTATGTTGATGATTGTGTAAAACTTTGTTACGAGTATGGATGTTTTTAGTGTACTAGAAAAAAAAAGCAATTCGTCACTGTAAAGAAAAATAAACTTTTTAACAAAAAAAAACAACCGGCTTCAAAAAGATGCACTAAAAAGGTAAAAATAATTACTAATTTCCAAAAATCTGATCAGAATTACAGTTTGAAGTTCTCAAATTACAAATTCTCAAAGTACGGTCTCAAATTGAGACAACACTGTCCAAGGTCTCTGATTGGGGCCGCGTAAACTTGGTCCGATTCAACCCTACAAAGACACAAGTGTTCGCGTTCATCGCTAAGAAAACTCCATTCACTTTAGTCCCACAATTCCAGAACACTCCCCACTCCATCTCCAAGAGCATTGGGATCCTTGGTGTCGACATCTCCAGTGATGTTCAGTTCCGAGATCATTTACAAGATAAGGTGAAGCTGGCGTCCAAAAAACTTGGTGTACTCAACAGAGCGAAGCAGTACTTCACGTCGGGGCAAAGGTTGTTACTTTACAAGTCGCAAGTTCGGCCCCATATGGAGTACTGCTGCCATCTCTGGGCGGGTGCACTCGGATACCAGCTTGGCCCTTTTAACTCGGTTCAACGACGGGCTGTGATAATTGTCGACGATTCCAAACTCACTTGCGGTATCGAGCCCTGAAGTCTGAGGAGAGACTTTGCCTCACTGTGTGTGTTCTACCGCTTGTACAATGGGTTGTGTTCAGAAGAATTGTTCGAAATGATGCCCACCGCTACTTTCTACCATCGCACCGCTCGCCATCGGCAGGGAATTCATTCTCACACCTAAATGGTCGCGTACAGTGCGGTTTCAGAGAAACTTCCTCCCGCGAACGCTTAAGTTGTGGAATGAGCTCCCTGCCAAGGTTTTCTGCAAGGACTACAGTATGGAGTTCTTCAAGTAAGAAGTTATTAGATTTCTGAAGGGTCGGCAACGCGCAAGTGATACCCCTGGTGTTGCAAGCGTCCATAGTTTACGGTGACTGCTTACCATCAGGCGGACCGTAAGCTTGTTTGCCATCTTAGTGGTATAAAAAAAAACGGGACTATATTACTAAGACTGCTGTCCGTCCGTCCGTCCAACTGTCACCAGGCTGTATCTCATGAACCGTTCACTAGAAACAGTTGAAATTTTCACAGATGATGTATTTTTGTTGCCGCTATAACAACAAATACTAAAAAATAATTTTTAGCAAATTTTTTAAAATTAAAAATAATTATTAATTAATTAATCATTAAGTTGGTTGGTTGGTTTAATTTTTTCAAATTTTTTTTTATTTCAAACTACTTTTACTTGGAATCGATAACAGAATTATGGATACATTTTACATATGGTTTTTGGAATATTTGTTTGTATGTCTGTCTGTTTATTTGTCCTGGGTTGACGTTAAAGGTCTTAACGGATTTAAATGGGAACTTCACCAATAAAAATTTTGACCAGACTATGGGATATAGATATTTGGAATGGGGATGGGGTGCTTTATACCTCTAAAATAGCTAACAAGCATAAAGACCGCTTGATGTTAAGTTTAAGCATTTGACATAGCCTTTGACACGTTTTAACCTTTCAAAAATCTGAACACTCCCTTTTTAGAGAACGCATTATTATGTAATCTTAAGGGAAAACCTAGACTCGCTCTCGTTTTGTCAGCCTTAGCGTTCAAACACCATACAGTATAATAATAGCTTAAGGCATCTTTCAAACAATTGTTTAGAACACAACCTTTGTTCGTACGCCTTATTCCAGAAATTTTCTACGTCCAATTTCAAAAAATAATGAACTAAAACAAAATATTACACGCCAGTAAAACCACCGAAGTCGATGTACGGACGGTACTGTGGCACGGGCTAGAAACTCTTCACTATTTATCCCGGTTGATCAAGAGTTGTAGGAACGTCACACAAGTGAGTGAACCCAGCGCAGGCCGGAGGAAACGCTAGTAAATTATAATCTCACTGGAATTAGTGAGATTTTGCAAAAATTACATAAAAGAACTAGCAGATGTCCCTCAAAGCTAGATAATTAAATCTTTGTTTTCATTAGTTTGTCACAAGGTAAACAAAACCATAACGTGTTAAAGGAATTATACAGCGCCATCTTTTTTCTTTATAAAAATCAGATTAAAAAATTAAATCTAAAAAACCTGCACAGACGAGAGATGTTTTCGTGTGCGTTGTGCAATGCAGCTAAAAGTGTTTATTTATTTGATGGACAAAAAGTACGTCGAGCACTGTCCCTAGTCTGCGCAGGATTTTTAGCCACTTTGTAGATACCTAATAAGAAGTTTATGATTGTGTTATGTGTGTTTTTATTCATGACCATGCTTTTATTAGCTTCACCAGTTGTATCTTAAAATGTATGTAAACTAATATTGGACTACAGTTTTGGGTTCTTCAACAAAGAAGTTATTAGATTTTTGAAGGGTCGGCAACGCGCGAATGATGCCCCAGGTGTTGCAAACATCCGGTGACCAACTTACCATCAGGCGGACCGTAAGCTTGTTTGTAACTTTAGTGGTATAAAAAATAACAAAAAGTAGAACTAAACCAACTTCTAATTAATTATTAATAATACCGATGACAATACAATAATATAATTTCATCGAGCCGATAAGATAATCGCTCGGGTTCGTATTATTGACAACCTTGTATTCGGTACGGTCTTCAAATTATACTCATCCAAAGACTTACTTTCAAAGCCTCGAAATTAATCCATACTAATATTATAAATGCGATAGTAACTAACTCTGTCTGTCTGTTACCTCTTCACGCATAAACCACTGTACGGATTAAGATGAAATTTGACATGGAGATATATATAAATATTATATATAAATAACAAGTCTTGAATTTACAAAAGGACCCGGTAGGTGGCGCTGCAGTCGGTGTGTCACTGATCTCCTAAACGGCAGATAAGATGTTAATTATATTTCTTTTTTGTGTACGTTCGAATGGGTTCCTGCATTGTTTAATAACACAATTGGACCCGGTAGGTGGCGCTGCAGTGGGTGTGTGACTCATCTTCTCCTAAACGGCTAAGATTGAAAGTACCACAATGTGACTCCATTATCTTTAGATCTCCATTATTATCATTATACCAGAACAGAACTTCAATCGCTGTCTTTGTGGCTTGAAAACGACACATTACATAGAGAGTAAAAAAAGCATCGAAAGGGCTAGTTTAAAACTAAAAGGATTAAAAGAAAAACTTCATAGAAGATTTGGAAGAAAACAAATAATTAAGACACAGTGGTCATTGCAGACAGTGAGAAATCCAAAAAATCGTTAGAAGAAATTATGTAATCGCAAAATTTAAAAAATTTAAATGTTAAATTTTAAATATCATGATAAAATATGATTACCTTGCAAATCTGCTAAAAACAGTTCAGTAATACTCACGTGTAGAAGTACATCATCCACATGTATGGGAATGCACCTCCCTCCCTCCCTCCTCAATAATTTAAAATATCATATTTATGTGGCGCCGCTTTTTTAGGCAGGACCAATGTTTGCTGGGCCCGCTATCCATACTAATATTAGAAATGCGAAAGTAACTCTGTCTGTCTGTCTGTCCGTCCGTCTGTCTGTCTTTCTGTTATCATTTTGTGCTTAAACCGTTGTACCAATTAAGATGAAATTTGCCATGGAGATAGTTTGAGTCCCGAGAAAGGACATAGGCTAATTGATAACGATAAGCGTGAGTCGGTTTTTTTTCATTAATTGAGGAGTTGCCTTTGAAATCCTACACCGATAATCGAATTTAGGGCGGGTGGAACCACGGGCAAATTTGTCATGGAGACAGTTTGAGTCCCGGGAAAAGACATATGCTACTTGAAAACGTCAAGTGTCAGTCGATTTTTTTTATTTAATTCATTTGATATCCTTCACCGATAACCGAATTTAGGGCGGGTAAAACCGCGGGTGACAGCTAGTCTACTATTAAGTCACAAGGGTGCAACGATTGGAGATACAGAAAATGACAAAGATTACTAATTATACCGGTTCATCACTAAGTTCCTTCTATAAAAATCCTACTGCAGTGACAGAATTTCGCATCAAAAGCAGTGTTGCGTCGATGGCCTCACGACCTGTCACATAGGGCTTAAGTGGTTGGTAAAAGAGGCTGTGCCCCACATCATGATGTGAAGTAATATCCAGCCAAAGGCCAAAAGGCCAAATACCAATTTCCATTAATTTAAACTTAAATGACAGATTTAAATTTAAATTGCAGACAGACAGACATATACAAGCTTCCAGTTCTAACACATATTTCACCCCCCCCTTCGTCATAAAAAGAACCTTTATATATATTCGGTCTCTAATATATATTCGGTCTCTAATATATATTCGGTCTCTAATAGGTACTAATCAGTGGTAATTTAAATGCGTTTGTTAATCATTTATTCAAGAGGAACAATTCTTTATTCTTTACATACTATTAAACAGGCAGGAATTGGTGCATTCGATTCGTTCTCGAAAGGTGAGTGCCGGAATACACGAGTTCCAATCCTGCAACTATATTCTATGTTGTACTAAGGTAATGTTTACTTTCTAAATTTCCCTTAACAAAGCCTGGTCGCCCAGCTGGTGTCGGTATATATAAGAAAAAACAAGACTCACGCCCTGTTTATATGGTTTTTAGCGCGACGCACGTTGTCGCTAGCAAATTGAGTTATGGCTTGTTGTGTTTTGAGGAAAATTTTCAGTAAGAACCATATGTTGAGTTTCGGAAAGTTAGATTTATGTGCACTCTACTTTTCCTCAATATTTTTTGTATTAGAACCTAATTTTGTTTACTGTATTTTTGCAACTGGTTTTTCTACAAAAACGTACAATATAATTCTAATTCTTAACGTTTATTAGGATTCTATAGCCAAATCGTAAAAACGGAACTCTTATATTTTCGATCCCTCCGTCTGCCCTTGTGTTTTTTATATATTAATAAAGTGACAAACAAGCTTACGGCCTGCTTGATTTTAAACGGTCACCGTAGCCTATGGACGTTTGCAACACTAGGGGCATTCCTCGCGCGTTGCCGACCCTTTAAGAATTTACTCACACCCTTTTTGGAGAACCCCATACTGCAGTCTTCATAGACTTATTTAAAGTATCTGTCTTCTTTGTTACATCGATCCTGCTAAAATTTAACAGTGCGGTGTCTTAGTTGAACCGTCTTACAAAATTTTGTAATGAAATTGTGAAATGGAGCCATTTTAGTCTATAGTAGATCTCAATTTATTGAACTAAGGGAGAACATTCCTTTGTTATATCGTTGGACAAGTTTATAAAAGGCATTAATGATGGTGACTTAATCTTATTAGTTAGAGAGCCCGTGGCCGGACGGCTTACTGTACTTTATAAAACACTATATTTTCTTAATTTGCTCTATTGTACCTATCGTACACGAAATGGGATCTCGTTAGTCTGAACTTGGGTTCTTATAGAGTCACACAGGTGTGAAACATTTTATGTTAAATATGTCATAGTACAAAGGTTGAAAGTTTAATATTTTGAAATCATTTATTATTTTAATTAAAAATAATACAATGGCAGACAGCTAGGCCGGTTTCAAGGTCACGGCAGACAGTTTTGAAAATGCAAAAAAAAATCGTAGAAATCTATTATCCCCAATATCAAAAGACAGATATATCAAAAGAAAGATATAAGAAAGCGTACGACGATTTTCCTAAAGTAGCAGACTGAAAATTAGTTTGTTGGTTTTTTCTGGTTTCCTCGTAGACGCGATAAAAAATAGAGTGTAAGTAATCAATTTCACGTGGTCTTATTGATGACTATGTATCCCATGTTAAACAATCTACTATGTCATTCAGTTTTTAACGTGAATATTGATCCAACGAACAACGTTATATTCGTTTCTAATTTAAATCCCTATTATAATAATCCGAAAGTGAATTTGTTCGTTATGAAAACAGTTATAAGTTATTTATTTGCCTCTCGTTTATAAAATTATAGTAACTGGAGGACCGAGCTTTGCTGGTTTTTTTTAAAAACGCCTTCCATTGTCAAGTAGCTTTAGTGTTGCTTTAAAACGCCATCTATTGTCAAGTAGCTTTAGTGTTGCTGTGTCGGTAAAAATAATAGTATTACTAAACTAGACCTCGCCAATAGATGCCAGGAAAAGTCATATCTTTCAGTTTATCACTGTCTGAAAACACGAATAAAACGACGTTTTCTAAAAATGAAACCCAGCTCGATCGATTCATAGCCCCTGAAAACCTTTACATGCTAAATTTCAATAATTATTGCTCGTTTAATGGTATTAGATTATTCATATTATCATAATATTATAAGTAAAGATTAGTATTGATCAGAAAGAATTCATATCGTTAGGTTTAAGCGACGGCGATATATCCACAATTCTATTAGGCGCTGATACTTTGAACATATTAGATTCTTTTCTTTTCATAATAGTTTTTTGAGACGTTAACTGTTTTTAAAATTGGAATATTTTTTATAGGCTTTTAAGGTTAATTTGATTTCAGATCCTTTCTTAAAGAAAATGTGGTAATTTCGGGTAAAATGGTAAAATTGCTGATCTTTATAAATGATTAACATATGTGTTGTATGTACCTATATATTCATAACCTTCAAATTCTAGTAAGAAAGAACCCTAAGTGAAAAGAAAGCCAGTGCGGGCGAGTGATGTGACATTTTTTTTCTTTTAGCTTTGCAGTTGGCAGATGCACCCATTAGTAGAGGGGATTCGTTGGTTCTGGCGCACTTCCCCCCAACCTCAACCCCTCGCCTAAAAAACAGCTCACCAACTTTTTTTCTGCTTTGTACGACTCGCGCTTGACCACTCTCAATACATCGTTGGTTCTGGCACACTACCCTCCAACCCCAACCCCTCGCCTAAAAACTTTTCTGCCCCCGCGTGACTCGCGGTTGACCACTCTCAAAACATCGTTGGTTCTGGCGCACTACCCTCCAACTTCAACCCCTCGCCTAAAAACTTTTCTGCCCCCCGCACGACTCGCGCTTGACCACTCTCAAAACCACCCCTGTGTCTGGGGTGTGGCGACTCGCGCTTGACCACTCTCAAAACCACCCCCTGTGTCTGGGATACGTCGACTCACGCTTGACCAGAACTACCACGTGACATCACTGTAGGTTCTGTGTAGTTTTGTTAAGTATTTATATCATTATCGTAATGGGTCTATCGTATTTTTCCGTTCATTAGTTATTCTTATTTAATTACAATGTCGTGAGTGCGATAATGATGTTTGTGGTGACATTCCTAATACCTTTTTAATTATATTTGTACTTGTAAGATAAATCGTATATATATAGAATAGTCGAGAGTATTCGAGTTACAATTTATCATCAAGTGATTGAATTCATCCTGTGTGATACTGAGGCTGGTTCTATTTACTTCAAAAAAAGCTATGGAGGTATGTGTTTTTTTGCTTTATAATTCTTTATCTATATTTATTATATATATTACAGACCCTCAAAACTATGTGTTTGTTTGAATGTCTATTACTTAAACCAATTTTGTTTAGGTTTTCACTTTAGGCAAATTTTTGATTCAAATTATTATACAAATATGTTTTTAAAGCATAGGCTTATTTTATTACAGAATTCAACATTTAACGTAATGGAAGAAAACACGTTCAAGCATTACTACTACGCTACATCGGATGATGAGCAATCAACTGAGAAGGCCTTAGAAACAACAAAGCTCAAACGGTCTCGTCGAAATAGTATCGACTCATTCTTTGAGGGGACCAATCAGAAGAAAAAGAAACTCAGCTCTACAGTGGCGAGATCTTCAAAAGATGGTATCCCTGGTGTCACATACTTGTCTACTAATAATGATGATGGGGCTCATGCTACACATTTGATAAAAATTGAGGTGTATGACCTCATGAAATTGAAAAAAGTACCAGTAGATGAACATTGGAAACACTCAGAAGTGAGGATCAAATATTATACGGACACAAAAGATGAAAAATATGAGCAAACGAAGGGTATCATATTTGATATCACGAAGCAAATAGCAGAAACCAATAACTGTAAAAAATACTTTTTTAAAAAGTAATCTCTAATAGCTAAATTAATTTATAAGAACCATCCTTACAAAATTTTATGAGTATCTAATTGATAAGTAACGAGCAACTATTAATTAACCATCAACTAATATAGTAATCACCTTATCGACTTGTATATATGAGAGAAAAATCGAACATTATATTTATTATTAATTCATCATTCACAAGCAAAGCTAAACTGGTTTATTTCAACCATGTCACTAGAAAGTGTTTTTTTTCAAAATGTTTTTGAAGAAGAAGAAAAAGAACTAATGAGAGCGTGTGAGAATTATGAAGATAATGCTCTGGAAAATCCGTATTATGACACTTCACTGTTTAACATCTGTAAAGAAGTTGAGGAAACATTCAGGTATACATTCTAACTATACTTATTTAAATTTTATGTTACATATTTGTGTTCTTATATTAACATAAGCATGTTATATCTACAGAAAATCTTCAATTCAAGTCGGTCGAGGTTTGAAGAGACAAGCTGATATTAGTGTTGAAGATTTACAACAAGCATCGACGTCATCATCTTCCAATACAACACATAGACAGAACGTTATGTGTCAAATATGTGAATTACAGGTTAGCCAAAGGTTCTATGCTCAGCACTTACGATCTAAGGAACACAAAGAAAAATGTCTTATTCACAATCATAATTTACATAATGTCTCTGTTATATCAGTTGCTTTTGGGTCTCGGGTCTTAACGTATAGAATTGTATCACCTAAAGCTAATGAGTCACTTAAAATACAAACTCCTGAAGTATTCATAGCATTAATTAAAGAGTCGATACTATTTCTTATTCAGGAATGTTTAAAAGAGTTAACTATTGTTAAAGTTAATTTTATTATTCATGCAGATTTTGAACAGGAAACAAAAGATTTAAAAAATTCTTTCGATTTTCAAACAAAAAAATTGGACTATTTCTTTAGGGGACAAATTAGAAAATTATTTAGAAACTTTAAGCGAAGACATTAAAAATAAAATGAGTGATTTCGAAGCAAAAGATAGTGGATGGACTTTAAAAAAAATTCAGTTCTTAGAAATGAATGTTAATAAGTTCAATCCCTTACGAGGGTCTTCGTTTATTGAATTACCTTTAGATATTAAGCGTAAAAAAGCAGTCATAAATGTAAAAAATAACGATCAACAATGTTTTAAGTGGGCTTTATTATCCGCACTATATCCTGTAAATAAAAGTTCTGAAAGGGTATCATCATACTTGAGGAATCAAAATAGACTAAAGTTTAATAATATATAGTTCCCAATCAAATTATCGGATATACCCAAGGTAGAAAAACAGAATAACATTAGTATCAATGTTTTCGGATTAGAATTTAACAAAGAAAAAAAATGTAATACCATCGTTGGACCATTATATTTTACTAAATGTCGTAAAGAATTACACATTAACTTATTATTTTTAAACAATGGTTCAAATGGTCATTATTGTTTTATAAAAAATTTATCACGCTTGGTTAGTAAACAAATAACGAATCGAAATAATGCTATTCATATCTGTGATGGTTGCCTTCTATATTTTAAATCTAAAGTTAATTTAATTAATCACCAAAAACATGACTGTGCTCATATTGTTACTGAATTACCAGGAATTCATAAAAAAGGAAAAGATTGGTTTAATCGGGAAACAAATAATGATGAAATCTATTTTGATAAGTTTCAAAGAAAATTAAAATTACCTTTTGTAATATATGCAGACTTTGAAGCTCTTTTAAAACCCGTCACCTCATGTGACCCTAATCCATCGAAGTCATATACAAAAACAATACATGAACATGAAGTTTATAGTTATGGATACTATATAAAATGTTCGTATGATGATAAGCTGTCTACATACAGAACATACACAGGGTCTAATTGTGCAAAAATGTTTATGGAAAGCATTTACAAAGATATTAGCAATATACATAGGATAAATTGTTTTCAAAAATGTCCACTTCCATTAACTAACGAAGAGAAGGAATCTATTAGACAATCGCAATTATGTTATATCTAAATCTAAAAAAAGATCAATTTATAGAATTAAGAAAACAATTTCCAAACGAAAATGATTTTAATAAACTTATTAGGAAAGGTGTTTTTCCTTATGAATTTGTTAATTCTTATGAATCCTTAAAAGTTACAACTCTTCCAGATCAAGACGCTTTCTTTAACTCTTTAAGTAATACCAGTGTCTCAGATGATGATTATAAACATGCTCAAAATGTTTGGGTCCAATTTAAATGTAAAAATATGTTGGACTATTCCAATCTATACTTAAGAACTGATGTAATGTTACTCACTGATATTTTTGAAAACTTTAGAGAAATTTGTATTAAAACATATGAACTCGACCCTGTACAATATTATACCCTTCCAGGATTAAGCTGGGATGCAATGCTAAAATGTACTAACATAACACTGGAATTATTAAAAGACTTTGATAAAATAGCATTCGTAAAGTCTGGTATAAGAGGTGGTATTTCACAGTGTTCTAACAGATATGGAAAGGCAAATAACGAGTACATGGGTGATTACAAAGATAACTTACCAAAATCTTACTTAATGTATTTTGATGCAAACAATCTCTATGGTTGGGCAATGTCTCAGTATTTGCCTGTAAGAGATTTTAAATGGGTTAACCCGAACATAGACTTCAATATATCAGATTCATCAGATATTGGATACATACTGGAAGTTGATCTTGAATACCCTGAAAATTTACATGATCTTCATTCAGACTTACCTTTATGCCCTGAAAACATTGTAATCGGTAACAGTAAAGATAAAAAATTAGTACCAAATTTATATAACAAAACTAAATATATTATTCACTATAGAAATCTGAAGCAATGTTTACAACTTGGTATGAAATTAATTAGAGTTCATAGAGTTTTACAGTTTGAGCAAAGTCCTTGGTTGAAGAAATATATAGATTTAAATACACAACTAAGAACTTTAGCTAAAAGTGACTTTGAAAAAGATTTTTATAAACTTATGAATAATGCAGTCTTTGGTAAAACTATGGAAAATGTTGAAAAACGTGTTAATGTGAAATTGTTAACCCACTGGGAAAACCATGGAAAAATTCAAGGTGCACAAAGTTTAATTGCTCGCCCTGAGTTTCATAGTCTATCTATATTCTCCGAGTCTTTAATTGCTATACAATTACAAAAGACTAAGGTATATTTCAATAAACCATTTGTTTTAGGATTTTGTATATTAGAAATATCAAAAACATTGATGTATAACTTTCATTATAATTACATGAAAAGAAAATACAATAATAGTGTCAAGTTATTATACACTGATACGGATAGCTTAGTTTACCATGTATTTACAGATAATTTTTATAATGATATAAAATCTGACTTAGAATGTTTTTTCGATACTTCAGACTATTCTAGTGATAATGTTTATGGTTTCCCACTTTTAAATAAAAAGAAACTTGGATATTTTAAGGATGAGAACAATGGTAAAATATTTCGGGAGTTTGTAGGACTTCGATCAAAAATGTATGCAATGGACATTGAAAGTAAGGTTATTGCTAAAGCAAAAGGTGTAAATAAAAGTGTGACAAAAAAGATGAATTTGGAAAATTATAAGTTGTGTCTATTTAATAAAAATGTAAATGTTTCACAAATGTGTAGGATTCGAAGTGTGAAACATACTATTTTTACACAACAAATTAATAAAACTTGTCTATCCTGTAATGACACCAAGAGATATATTTTACCTAATTCAACAGATACATATGCTTGGGGTCATTTTAAGATTAACTTATAGTTTTGAAATAATAATAATATAGAGTATTAATTGTATCTGGTTTATGTGTGTTTAAAAAATGTAAGGTAATAACTATTATTAAGTAACATAATGATTGTAATTTTTTTTTTTATTATTAATTATATTGTTTTTAATATATAAGTGTTTGTTTTTATTGCTTTCCTCCATATGAATTTGAACATTTTCAAAGAGAACACACATTAAAAATAATTATGATTCATTTTTATCATCCCTTTACAGTAATTGTAGCTGGCCCTAGTGGATGTGGTAAATCAGTTTTTGTTAAAAATTTTGTGAAACATGCTAATGAGATTTGCAATCAACATTTTTCTAATATTATGTGGTGTTATGATGAAATGCAACCGTTATACAACTTGAACAATGTTAATTATTACCAAGGTATTCCTGACCTCAGTATGTTTGATGGAGAACAACCACAACTAATAATAATCGATGACCTCATGCGAGAGTCTGATGGTCGTGTTGTTGACATATTCACAAAGGGTAGTCATCATAGAAACATTAGTGTTTTCTATATTACACAAAATATATTCCATCAAGGTAAAGGACAGAGAGATATTTCTTTAAACTCTAGTTATATAGTCTACTTAAAAAATCCACGAGATAAAACACAAATTCGTTACTTAGCACGTCAAGTCTCACCTGAAAACATCAAATTTTTGGAAGATGCCTACAAAGATGCTACTAGTGAACCTCATGGCTACCTAATGATAGATTTAAAACAGGACACAATTGATATGTGTCGATTTAAAACGAGAATATTTCCTTCTGACCAGAACTGCATTGTATATATACCTAAAAAAGGATTTAAATACAGCAAACATAATGAAATTCCAATCATTCATAAATAATGCATTCAAGAGTGACTACACATCAAGAACTTTTAAAATCGTTGCATGTATTGAAACCAAGACATAGAAAAGCTTTACTTAAATCTTGTAGTAAAGAAGAAATAAATTTTATTTGTGAGTGTATTTACAACGTATTACAGGGTAAAATACCCGTCAAGGAAAATGATAAAAACAAATTAAAAAAATATAAAAATATATTGAGAAAGTTGGTTTGTAAAGGAAGAAATCTACTTAGAAAAAACGTAATTATTCAAAGGGGTGGTGCCTTTTTACCTATTATTTTAGGATCTGTTCTAAGTGCCTTGGTGAGTTCAATTTTAAAACCTTAGCAGGAAAATAAAAGCAGAAATGGAACATGCTAAAAAAATGATTCTAATTGAACCTAATTTGATAGAAAAAATTAAAAAGGAAAATGAAACACAAAGCGCTTTAAATACTTTATCCCGTTTAGATGGTGAAATGAAAGATATTTTAAATAGTAATGTAGAAGATAGAGAAAAATGGATTTTGTATTTACAAACACTACAAAGGTATTTACATTTTACTGAAGTAGAACGACGACCATATCAAATACCAATTATAACCAAAACAGAAAGTTCGCCTAATTATAAAGATACTGATGTCATTAAGGAAACAGTCCTTGACACTGAGCAGGTATCAAACATAAAATCAAAAACCATAAATGATACTGACTTAACCCCATTTTATTCAAAGCAACAACTCTTGAAATTGATTCCTAAGACGTATATAAAACGAGGTGAATTACTAATAGAATCAATTTTTTCAAATAAAAATAAGGTAGATTGGGATACCAATGGAACTGTTAGTATCAATAATATGAAAATACCAGGAAGTAACATTATAGACCTGGTGAATGATACACTAAGACCACTTAAACACAGTGATCCAATTGGGTGGCAAGAGTTTGCATCAGCATTAAAAGAAATTAAAATACCATTAACTTATATTGGAAATCCAAAAAGACTAGAATATATTAATAAACTTTACTTAGGTGATATAAAAGAAGAAATTCCACTTAACAAATTGCAATCAGATAATAATTTTACTCCTACTAAGACTCATTTTAACAAAATCAAGAAAAAAATAGACTGGGAAAAATGGACCCCCTATTAGAAATAAATCAGATTTACTATGATGTTTCTCATCCTGCTGGATATGGAGGTGTTAACAAACTCATCAACTCGTTAAAGGGAAAAATGACAGCAAAACAAGTGAAAAATTGGTTGCAAGAACAAGAAACTTACACATTACATAAACCTGTAAGAAATAGATTTCCTAGAAATAAGTACATTTTATCTAATTATAATGACTTGTGGCAGGTGGATTTAAGTGATATGCGCACTTATTCTGAATATAATGATGGTTTTAAATATATTCTGTGTGTTATTGATGTATTTAGTAAATATGCATTTGCTAGATGTTTAAAAAAAAAGAACTCTATAACTATAAAAGAATGCTTTGAAAGTATATTTAATGAGTCAAAATCCTTACCTAACCACATTCAGTCAGATAAGGGAACTGAATTTGTTTCTAAGGATGTGCAAAAATATTTTAAAAGTAAAGGTATAAACTATTACACCACTAACAATCCTGATATAAAAGCTAGTATCGTGGAACGCTTTCAAAGAACATTAAAGACAAAAATGTGGCGGTATTTCACACATCATAACACATATAGATATGTTGATATTTTAAAAGATTTGATTTATTCTTATAATCATAGCTATCATTCAAGTATAAAAATGTGTCCCAAAGATGTTAACTCAGAAAATATTATGACTGTTTGGAATAATTTATATGATAGAGATAAAGGGCAAAAGGCTATTCTAAACAGGTTTAAAGTAGGTGATTATGTTAGGATAACAAAACATAAACACATATTTCAAAAAGGATACGAGAGCAACTGGAGTTATGAAATATTTGTTATTACTTCAGTTATAAGAAGATCACCTTGGGTAGTTTATACGTTAAAAGATCTTCAAAATGAACCCATTACAGGTACATTTTATGAAAAAGAATTACAAAAAGTAATATACAACCCCACTCTCTCACATAAAATAGATAAAATACTCCACACTCGTTATTTTGGAAATAGAAAGCAAGTACTAGTGAAGTGGAAAGGTTATCCAAACAAATTTAATACTTGGGTATCATTAAAAGATATAGAAAAAATATGATTAAGGAAGATTTTTATTTAACTTTGCTCAGTAATAGTTCAATGGAATATTTTCCGAGTAATACCACTACAAATTTTTCAACAAAACTTCCAAAACCTATTAAATTAGAAGGACAGTGGTCTGTTGGAGTTGTAGAATTTCAATACCCATGTAGTATGTTTACAGTTCAAGAGGGTGAAAATATAATGTATATTACTAAGAAAATGATAGTACCTTTGGATAAATCAATATCATCAGTCATTTATAAAAATCATATACCTGCAACCAATTATGATAATATTGATAACATTTTAAAAGCCTTAAACCTAAAAGAAAACTGTCGCTTTCATTATGATAAAGTTTCCCAGATGGTCTCTGTTCAAATTAACGATAAAAATATATCATCTTTAACGTTATCATCAAAGTTAAGTATTCAACTTGGCTTTGAACCAAAAACTAATTTAATAACAAAAAATGTTGGAAGATACCCACCCAATTTACATTTAGGATTACCTTCTCAATTATTTGTTTACTGTGATATAATTGATCCGCAAATAGTTGGAGATGTTATGACACCATTGTTAAGAATAATACCTTTAGACCCCGAGAAATATATCTATGGTGCTTATAAGATGCATGTATTTTCACCACCCCACTACTTACCAGTTATGCGAAGAGAATTTGATACAATTGAAACAGATATAAGAACAAACAC
This sequence comes from Apoda limacodes, assembly GCA_946406115.1. Classification (NCBI taxonomy): domain Eukaryota; kingdom Metazoa; phylum Arthropoda; class Insecta; order Lepidoptera; family Limacodidae; genus Apoda; species Apoda limacodes. The sequence continues at coordinate 13,509,604 of OX291559.1, forward strand.
TGGTAATAAAATACCATTTCAATTTGGGACCGCATATGTTAAACTACACTTTAAGCGATTATAATGCATAATAACAGTATTTGTCCCTATGAGCAATACTATTCACACCAAGCAGGATCAGGAATTGGTGTAATTTATAAAGGTGTACCACATCAACGTGGTCATGGAATAGGAAGCTTTTTAGGAGGCCTGTTTCGATCAGTACTACCTTTATTATCAAGTGGGGCTAGAGTAATTGGTAAAGAGGCTCTTAATGCTGGAGTGGGATTATTAAGCGATATGATAAGCCAGAAACCAATGAATGAATCTGTGCAAACACGGTTAAAAGATGTAAGTAGTAATTTAAAACGAAGAGCAGATGATAAAATTGAAAGACTAATGAATGGATCAGGTTATATAACGAAACGTCAACGTCGGATTCATTCCATTCCGTCAACAGCTTTGAAAGAGTTGAGAACTAGAAAGTATAAAATTAATAGAAATACTAAAGATATATTTTTAAACAAATAATGTCATTCTTACATAATCATTCATGTGAATGTATAAAATCGGAATTGGATTTATTTGCTTTACCAACAACTCAGACAAGTATTGAAAATGGACAATGGATACACTACAAACCTATATCATCCCTTACAGACGATGGACCAATTGAATTTCAAATTCCTGGTACGGGGGATGATTATATCGATTTGTCTCATACATTACTACATTTAAAAGTTAAAATTCGAAACCAAGATGGTACCAACTTAGCTGCTGCTACAGTAGTAGCCCCAACTAATAACTGGTTACACTCACTGTTCAATCAACTCGATGTGTATTTAAATCAAAAACTAGTATCTCCACCAAACAACACTTATGCTTATAGGGCATTTATAGAAACTTTATTAAACTATGGTCCAGCAGCTAAACAATCTCATCTGACTTGTGGACTATGGTATGAAGACACAGCTGGAAAAATGAATTCACTAGATGATTCTAATGATGGATTTAAAAAAAGGAATCAATTTGTACGTGAGAGTAAAGAGGTAGAAATGGTAGGACATTTGCATGGGGATTTGTTTAATTAAGAAAAGTTTCTGATAAATGGTGTTGAAATTAGTCTTAAACTAGTACGATCAAGAGAAAGTTTTAATCTTATGGCTGGTGCAGATGCTAAACTGAAAGTTACTTTTACTGACGCTACACTTATAGTTCGTAGAGCAAAAATTAGTCCAAGTGTATTATTAGCACATCAAAAAGTTTTAAGTGCAACGACCGCTAAGTATCCTATAACCAGAGCTGAAGTCAAAGTGCTCACAATACCTTCAGGAGTTCAGGGAAAAACGCTTGATAACATATTTATTGGTCAAGTTCCAAAAAGGTGTATAATAGGTTTTGTAAACAATGCTGCTTTTAATGGAAGTTTTAACAGAAACCCTTTTAACTTTGAAAACTATGGAATAAATACATTTAGTTTGTATATAGATGGCCAACAAATACCATCAAAAGCTTTACAACCAATGTTTCACAACAATATATTTACCACAGCTTACCATACACTATTTTCCGGGTCAGGTATTCACTTTTTGAATGATGGTAATGCTATTTCTAGGGAACAATATGCAAATGGATATTGTTTGATGGCATTTGATTTAACTCCAGACTTATCAGCTAGTTCTACGTCTCATTGGAATCTTATTAGACATGGAAGCGTAAGACTGGAAGTTCGTTTTGAAGCAGCACTCATACAAACAATAAACTGTATAGTGTATGCTGAATTTGATAATGTTATTGAAATAGATAAAAATCGTAATGTTTCAGTAGATTACAGTAGCTAAAAATATAATAAATAATTAGAACTCAATGAAAGGACTTATTATACTTTTGACATTCATAATATCAACATTTTGAAATGAATACTTTAGATATTCAAAAATGTTTAAAGATAATTTCTCCGAAAATTAAACTAAATGTATTTGCTGCAAATAGATTACCAGTACTCATGCACCTACCTGCTTTTCTCATTAGTAATTTAGATGTTGACAATCAACCTGGATCGCATTGGGTGGGAATACATATTAATAAAAATGGATTAGGTGAATACTTTGATTCTTATGGTCGTAAACCTAGTAGACATCATTTATATTTCTTAAATAAGAATACTAAGATATGGAGTTACAATAATAAAAGAGTTCAAAATGACTTTACAACTGTTTGCGGGGAATATTGTCTTGTTTATTTGTATTTTAAGTTTCATGGTAAATCAATGATTGATTTTGTAAACCACTTTAGTAATAACACTCTATGTAATGATATTTTATTATATGATATGTTTAAAACAATTTTTGATAATAAAACTTTTTAAAATAAAAAAAATGTTTTTTTCTTATGTGTGTGTTTGTGTAATTAGTGGTTAAAAAACAAAAAAATATTTTTTATTTATATCATTTATTCATTCATTCACAATAGAACTCAAACATGATACAATTTGATTCAAAGTTGATTTCGAGTAATACTGAAGCTGGTTCTTATAAATTAATTTAGCTATTAGAGATTACTTTTTAAAAAAGTATTTTTTACAGTTATTGGTTTCTGCTATTTGCTTCGTGATATCAAATATGATACCCTTCGTTTGCTCATATTTTTCATCTTTTGTATCCGTATAATATTTGATCCTCACTTCTGAGTGTTTCCAATGTTCATCTACTGGTACTTTTTTCAATTTTATGAGGTCATACACCTCAATTTTTATCAAATGTGTAGCATGAGCCCCATCATCATTATTAGTAGACAAGTATGTGACACCAGGGATACCATCTTTTGAAGATCTCGCCACTGTAGAGCTGAGTTTCTTTTTCTTCTGATTGGTCCCCTCAAAGAATGAGTCGATACTATTTCGACGAGACCGTTTGAGCTTTGTTGTTTCTAAGGCCTTCTCAGTTGATTGCTCATCATCCGATGTAGCGTAGTAGTAATGCTTGAACGTGTTTTCTTCCATTACGTTAAATGTTGAATTCTGTAATAAAATAAGCCTATGCTTTAAAAACATATTTGTATAATAATTTGAATAAAAAATTTGCCTAAAGTGAAAACCTAAACAAAATTGGTTTAAGTAATAGACATTCAAACAAACACATAGTTTTGAGGGTCTGTAATATATATAATAAATATAGATAAAGAATTATAAAGCAAAAAAACACATACCTCCATAGCTTTTTTTGAAGTAAATAGAACCAGCCTCAGTATCACACAGGATGAATTCAATCACTTGATGATAAATTGTAACTCGAATACTCTCGACTATCCTATATATATACGATTTATCTTACAAGTACAAATATAATTAAAAAGGTATTAGGAATGTCACCACAAACATCATTATCGCACTCACGACATTGTAATTAAATAAGAATAACTAATGAACGGAAAAATACGATAGACCCATTACGATAATGATATAAATACTTAACAAAACTACACAGAACCTACAGTGATGTCACGTGGTAGTTCTGGTCAAGCGTGAGTCGACGTATCCCAGACACAGGGGGTGGTTTTGAGAGTGGTCAAGCGCGAGCCGCCACACCCCAGACACAGGGGTGGTTTTGAGAGTGGTCAAGCGCGAGTCGTGCGGGGGGCAGAAAAGTTTTTAGGCGAGGGGTTGAAGTTGGAGGGTAGTGCGCCAGAACCAACGATGTTTTGAGAGTGGTCAACCGCGAGTCACGCGGGGGCAGAAAAGTTTTTAGGCGAGGGGTTGGGGTTGGAGGGTAGTGTGCCAGAACCAACGATGTATTGAGAGTGGTCAAGCGCGAGTCGTACAAAGCAGAAAAAAAGTTGGTGAGCTGTTTTTTAGGCGAGGGGTTGAGGTTGGGGGGAAGTGCGCCAGAACCAACGAATCCCCTCTACTCCCATTACTGCTATACCGGGCTTTTGGCGCGAGACTCTAAAGGAGTCTCAGCCGATATACAAGCCCAACGCTCAAGGAAAGGTAAGTCAGCGTCTGGAGGGGAGTTCCCCGTTACGCGGTTGCGGTTGCGATTGCAATTGAATGGGGGCGAGCACCCCGCTACTCTTTGATTCCTCGTATATGAGGTAGGTCCGTGCGTTCGCCGACGAACCCGGGGACGTCGGCGTCGTGTGAGGGGGGAGGCCCTATTAGTGGAGGTCATTGAAACTAATCTCGCTATCCGAATAGCGAGATCGTCGTCTGGGGCCGTTAGTACGTGCCGAGGCCACCTATCAATAGTTTTTCGACCGTGCCGAGGTCGGTCGGAAGGATGACTGTGATGTGACAGGTGATGGCAGCAGGAAAGGGCAGAACAACCTCTCCTAGGTCAGCTTGTTTGCTTATTGTACTTAGTTAGCTTGCTTTAAAAAAATTATTTAGTATAATCAAGGACCGTAAGATTCCTATGCCAATAACTAAATATAGGGCGGGCAGAGCCCCTGAAAAAACTAGTAGTTTATATAAAATGTTTTGTCGATACAAAATAAGTCCCGACGTAGTTCTTTCAATCCGTCGGTAACAAAAAAGCGTGTCCTGAAAGCTATTAATCTAATATGGAATTCAATGAAAATGTAACTAAGACTTTTCGATGGATGTATCAACAAAAAAATCTATTCAAAACCCCTGAAGCGGATTCAGGCCCGTTCAAAATAAACGTAGCTTAATTCACATAGACACTGGGGTATTGATGTGACAATAGTGTCTTGCAAACAGACGTTGTCAACAACAAATTTTAAAAAACCTGTCATGAATCTTTTACACTTTGTCGCTTGTAATGTGTCGCTTATCCAAATATTTTGCCAAGCGGAGATAAGCGCCAGTCAAGCTAATGTCAACGTAAATGGTCACTGGTACTTCAGAGGTATCCGCTTCGGTTGCGGAATGTGTTCCCCGCCGATACTGGAATTTCTCTAGTACCTAATTACAGTATCGAGTTCTGCATCAGGAAATTGTTGTGGTTTTCAAAAGCCAGTAATTCCTCCGGTGTTGCAAGGGTCTGTAGGCTACGGTAACCGCTTAGCAGCACGTAAGCTTGTTTCCTACTGTAGTGGTATAAAAAGAGTTTAGGTCGGTAGAAGTTGGGCCACTACTGTTAGTTGGCCTTTTTTCCTGAAATATTTGATTATTTAGTCTTGTAGATTTAGCTATTTTTTCAGTTTCAGTCTCGGCATTGTGGCATTCTGATATTTAAAAAATATAATAATCTTTTTTTTTAACGTAAAAATAAAGTTTTGCCTTCTTTCTGTCAATTATATATAATATGCTATCTCGCGCGACACCTCATGTACAGTGCACGCTCCCACCCCTCTATGACGTCATTTCGGGTTTTGTTTTTTTTTACCACTAAGGTGTCAAACAAGCTTACGGTCCGCCTGATGGTAAGTGGTCAACTAAGCCTATGGACGCTTGCAACACCAGGGGTATCACTTGCAAAACTTCTTTCTTGAAGAACTCCATAGTGCAGTCCTTGCAGAAAACCTTGGCAGGGAGCTCATTCCATAACCGCGGGAGGAAGTTTCTCTGAAACCGCACTGTACGCGATCATTTAGGTTCTAAAGTGTGAGAATGAATTCCCTGCCGATGGCAAGTGGTGCGATGGTAGAAGATGGCATCATTTCGAACAATTCCTCAGAACACAACCCATTGTACAAGCGGTAGATCAAACAAAGGGAGGCAAAGTCTCTCCTCAGACTTAAGGGCTCATCCGCAAGTGAGTTTGGAATCGTCGACAATTCTCACAGCCCGTCGTTGAACCGATTCAAAAGGGCCAAGCTGGTACCCGGGTGCACCCGCCCAGAGATGGCAGCAGTACTCCATATCGGGCCGAACTTGCGACTTGTAAAGTAACAACCTTTGCCCCGACGTGGAGGTAGGGTCTAACATATATTTTTGTGTCACCGTCAGATTGATATTCACAACAATGTAAATAGGTATCATTTGTATACCTTTAAATCTTCAGAGCTTTAGAGAGAACATGTTTTTTTAATCTCATTTTTTCTGGAATACCTGCCGGTACAGCGAGGAAGACGTTCATTGAATTCACGTCAAAAAGGTTAGGCGTGTCGCCACAAGTTACAACCAGTGATCCATTTGCATTCTTTCGCTTGGCGTCGCGTCGCTTGCAGTCGTTTGGCAAGAGTAAAAATGAAGCATTAACATTATTATTAACAATAGATATTCTGTTTTTATATTTTAATAAAATGAAACGTGTTCACAATTACAATTCTGAAATATGTATATGTCTGTTGTAACTATAACCTAAAAGGTTATTTTTTAATATGTATTGTAGGTATTGCTAGTTTTGCCCCGCGGCTCCGCATGCTGTATATTCGGTTATCAACTTACCTACTACACTGGATGCTGATTATAGTAAGGAATTTGTTTACATAAGATAACAAAGTAGTATGTAATAGTCTTGACGATTCAAAACTGTTTGTTAAAAAAACCTTATTTAAATAAATGTCTTTTGTCTTGGACTTTGACTCCATGACAAATTTTGCCAAAGCAATTTAGTTATTATGGTGTAAAGGAGTAACAAACATACTAACTCACTAGCTTTCTAATTTATTATATTAGAAGGATGTCTAAGACAACTATTGACTAGATTTTTTACGTATTCAGTTTAAAAAAACTGATCTAAAAAAACCTGCGCATAAACAGAAAAACTGCTCAAAAAACAGTAATATTGTGAATAGTTATCTAGTAAATTTATAATTCTAAAAATTAAATATTCAGATTGAAAAGGTATGTAAGCTATTAAACTTTTTAGTCTTAGGGTATTTCAATATTTCTTAAACGCAATAAAACTATATACCTAACTATTACTTCTATATAAATATGCATAAAACAAAAACAGCCCATATAAAATTATTACAGTAATCAAACATGCTGGCAATCATAAAACCTCTAGTAGGTAATATTGGCCGTAAAACAGCTATATAATAGCTATTGTTTATTAGATACTTATAAATATAAACATTGCTAGGTCTTTTCTGCGGTATAACCGGCGTAAAAGTGGTAATTAAAACAACTGTTATACGGCCCTTTTATTACCTAAAACTGTATATTATCCGAATTGTCGATTTTGATGTGTCGACTCAATCGCAGCCTAGTTGGTAGTGAAGCCGGCTGCTGTGCAGACGGTATAGGTTCGATTCCCGTAATGGACAAACATTTATGTGATAAACATTTGTGTTTTTCTTGAGTCAAAGTGTATTTATGTGTTATATGTATTTATTGTAATGACCAAAAATGTATATTTATTATTTATTTATTTAAAAAAAAAGGCATCTATCACTTCAGTAACAATGACTTCCATACAATATTCTATTAACTCTGGGGGCTTCTGTCTGAGACCTTAAAATCAATTTCATACATTCCTTTTCATAGTACAAGTAAAGCAAAGCCAGCAGGCTTACGAATCTTAAATTTGGTAATTACTAGCCACTATATACAACGTACTGACGTAACTGTATATAAAGATACGCACCGCTGTATACCAGGCTGTATCTTATGAACCGTGATAGTTAGACAGTTGAAATTTTTACCGAAATGTATTTCTGTTGCCGCTATAACAACAAATAATAAAAAACAGAATAAAATAAATATTTATGGGGACTCCCATACAACAAACGTGATTTTTTACTCGTTTTTGCTCGACATCAATAACGGCAGTAGGTAGACGCTTAAAATATACACAGAATATTTAGTTTTATATTCACTTCAAAAATTATAAATAAATTAAAATATAACCAATATTTAAGGTGCTCCCATATAACAAACGCGATTTATTTGCCGTTTTTATAGATGGTACGATTTTATTAATGGTACGGAACCCTTCGTGCGTGAGTCCCACTCGCACTTGGCCAATTTTTTTAAATGTATTTATTCACATTCGAAATTTTGAGTTAACTATGTTTGTATGTGGAACAAAACGTTGAAGCCGTTTTAAGAATCTAATTTTACAAAAAATAAAGATAAAACCTATTAAACAGAAACATAAATGATGGGATTACTATTCACTTAAGGTAACTTAAATTTTACTTAATTTGCTTACCATCTTTATTCAAATTGTCGACAGTGACATGAGCGAAAACAAAGAGCTACGATTAAGCGTTCCACTTTCTTTCCAATTAACCTACAAACGTCGTCAAGCAAAACAATGTATTAGAAATTGTGCTACCAAGTTTATGTAGTGTGTTTAAGTTATGCTTATAAGTAGAGGAGTGAAGAATGAAGAATGTTTTGAAAGCCTCAATCTTCTTATTAAGTACAGTAAACTAATGGAAGAGCTTAAAATCGAAATAAATTTGAATTTAGAATTCTTAAACAAACGCCGGCTTTTTGAGATCGAAGTGGCCAGTTCTATAAAACATCACTTAAGGTAACTTAAATTTTACTTAATTTGCTTACCATCTTTATTCAAATTGTCGACAGTGACATGAGCGAAAACAAAGAGCTACGATTAAGCGTTCCACTTTCTTTCCAATTAACCTACAAACGTCGTCAAGCAAAACAATGTATTAGAAATTGTGCTACCAAGTTTATGTAGTGTGTTTAAGTTATGCTTATAAGTAGAGGAGTGAAGAATGAAGAATGTTTTGAAAGCCTCAATCTTCTTATTAAGTACAGTAAACTAATGGAAGAGCTTAAAATCGAAATAAATTTGAATTTAGAATTCTTAAACAAACGCCGGCTTTTTGAGATCGAAGTGGCCAGTTCTATAAAACATCAATTTCATATTCACTTAGCAATTCCTGCAAGCTAAAAACACACTGTTAAGTGTCCGACCTAATTTGTATATGTCATCTGTGGTCATTTAGGGGATGCTCATTCCAGAAATTGGACCCGTCTAAACTATTAGGCATTAAAAATAATGGTCATAAACCTAACTACCGTGTGTTTTTAAAAGATTTCTGAAATTGACAAATAATTATATAATAAAATGGATAAACAAAAAAAAAATAGTAATTGAGGTTGACTGATTGATTTTTTGTTGAGAATAAATTGTTGAGTTTTTCATACTGATAGCCAGCACTGGCTATTTTGCTTTAGCATCATTTATAGTATTTAATATATATTTTTTTTACGAAACATTAATTTATTTTATTTTTCTCACTTATCTCTTTTAAGAAAACTTAGTGGCCATTGGCGAAATGTATGTGTGTAGTTCCCGGATAGTTAAAGTTGGTACATATGAAAGCCCTCATACACTTAGCCGCCGGCTATCCGGCGCTGACTGCCCGGTTGCTGAGAAGTGTGATAGTCTTTTTGTTAATGGAAAAGTTAAAACTAAAATTTTCGTGCAAAATCAGAGATAAAGCATAAACTTCATGACGTGTTTACTTTATCCACCTCTTCTTTCATCTAATTAGTTTCATAAACTAAAGACTAATATCAGATTAATTAAATTAGTATTAGACTGAACACAAATAGAAACTTTTCAACTGTGCTTAGTTTAATATTGATAGACTACACCGTATATCTTTGTCGAATTTAGGTTACAATTCAATTAGATTTTGTTATTTAAAACGTACCTCTTATATATAAGGAGAGGTAACATTTTGATTAAATTACAATTGTCTTAGTATGTGCAATTAAATAAATATATAAATACTTTTTTGGACATTACACACAGAGCCGTCTAGTCCCAAATGGAACAAATACAACGTATACAAATACATATACATACGAGTTTGTAAATACATACACATTATACTTATAAACACCCAGTGTCAAGACAAACACGAATAATAAATGTTTGTATTGTGCGGGAATCGAACCCACGCCCCTCGATTCAGCAGTCGGGTCATTACACACCGAGCCACGGAGCCCTCCTAGAATAAAAACCTTTTAAACATCTTAGCAAAATTGATAACAACAGTTTATATTCACCGATTGTGAAACAAAAACAGTCCTGATAGTAGTCTGATTCGGAATACTAGATGTCAATATACAAAAAAAAAACAGGCCAAGTGCGAGTTGTAATCTCGCACCGAGTAATGTGTAATTTATTAACACAATCAAAAAAAAGTGTGCCGCTAAGCGGTCACCCATCCAAGTACTGACCAAGTATGACGTTGCTTAACTTTGAATAACGTTTCCAACAAAAAATAATAAGCTAGATGTACTGTACCGGTAATTTAAAATATTAGGTGACTCGGGCCCGTCTCACACTTAGCCGATTTTTATTATTTATTGTTATACTTTAGATGCCACACACACTACACCTGCAAGATTGAAGGTAGTATGTGTTACTGTTTTCATAATAATGCTTCATCCATTTAACCGTGTTATTGAGAGGATACCGTTCGCGGCCCCTCGCAGCGGGCTTCATACAAACGAATTTCTCATTTTTTTTTGACATTTACTGATCAATCACTGTGAAATTTCTTAGTCATAATCCCAACCCGAATACCTAGGTCTATGGTTTTTCCAAAATCTTGTAAAACGTTCTATTAACTAGAAATGTTTTTTTAAACCATTTGTATGAAAAACATTCTAGTTTTTCATACAAATGGTTTAAAAAAACATTACTATGTATAACTGTATAACTTTTGAACTATAAATTTTTATAGAAAACTGGCACACTGCAGATCTAGATATTTATTAACGGATTAAATATATTGGCCACCAAAATATACTTCGACACCCTAAGCTCTCTTACCAAAAAAATATACTAAACACCAAAAAAACAAAACGTGTACCAAAAAATAAAGCTCTAGCGGTTTTAGTCATGATTGCACTTTAAATTGTGTTCAAGAACCAAATGTAGTAAATGATCACCAAATCTTAGCGAGCAAATTAATGCGCTATTACTACCTAAATAAACCGCTATGATTGACATAAAATGTAGGCATAGTACCAAATATAGTGTAATGACGCCAAATTAAGCTAAATCTCGTTTTACAAGCCCTTTCCATTCTTCTCCGGGACACCGCAGCCGCCCGACGCTATTCGGACTCTGAAATTTGAATTTGAATACAAAAATGTTTGGAAGTTTGACTTACCTCTCGAAACTTGTGAATGTACTTGATTACATTTTTCTCTCGAATTCCAGAGTACGAACCAATGGCAGATACAGAGGGAAGGCCATAGGCAGACGGTGATGAAATCTCAGAGTATACGAAAAAACGTCAAAGGGAACTTAAAAATTGGGTTTTTGAAGGAAAGCGCACAGGAATTAATCTAAAATAAGAAGACCTGGGTCGATACAAAAAGTTCTTACAAAATTTTAATCAAAGGATTATTGAAATTGTATGAGTTTAATTTTTGAACCTTATGAGCAATTGCTTGAATAAACGGTCAAGAAAAGAAATGTTTTTTGGTAGTGGTTAATTAATTTAGACTTTAAAGCTCAGATTTCATTCAGAACAGGGAGTAATGTTCAAATTTTAACTTTATATTATTTGTTAGATAATCACCCATTTAATCTCAAATTCTATGAAAAATTCAGGCTTCTACCTATTTCGGTCTGAAAAATAGAATATTTTATTGATCAGACAGACAGACAGCGTAGGCTTAGTAGCAGGGCTCCGTTGGTACTTTCTGTGCACGGAACCCCTAAAAAAGTAAAACAACAAAAAGACCATATGGCGCGGTCTGATTGTGTCTCGAATCCAAACTCTATCGTGATATAGTATACCCGTGTCCAGGTTAGATATTGCTGCACCACGTGGTTGATGAATAGTGTTATCGAAATAGGCCAAATATTGTAGAAAACTGAACTCTTCAGATGTAAGAACGGTTTGAGGGAACCTGCGTGGGATCGAATACAATACAAGCGTATGTAAAATATCATTAACATAATAAAGTAACAAAACTAAAATTATCTTAACTAAAAACCTAAAAAATAAATAAATAAAACATAATTAAAATTTAAAAACCCCAGACTCATAAATAGAATATTTCATCTCAAGTAAACCCCCTGTGGTATAGTACCATTGACACTGGCGGCAGTACCTCTCTGCACAGCCAATCTTAGCCTTTGAGAGAGGTAGCATCCAGCCTTTAAATCACCCGACGCAAGAACAAGTCTTTTAGATAATTCCTTAACAAAAGACTTCGCATCCGTTGACCAAGGGCCAAGTGTCTCAAATGCAAGTGCCACAAAATCATAACGATTAATTAATGATGATGGCCGCACCAGGTGTAGTTGACGTACTCTGAACGTAGGACGGAGCAAGTGTATCGACACAAGTGGCGTCCCACACCAGAGCACCACCAAGACTCCATGGCACTAAAGTCACCCCATCAGGTCTCTTTCCATCGTGTCTTAAAAGTCCACAAGGTTCTAAGTTTGATGGAACAGATGCAGTAGAAAGAGCTCTCCCAATGAGGTCATTAAGAGTGCCATGGCGGTATTTGCGGCCTGCACTTTTTGGGCAAGAGAGGCCATGAACACCTCGCTCGTCAACATTGTGTCCACAGGGGCAAACATGTACTTTACAATCATTAGTACCAAGACGCAAATAAACAGAAATCCGTAAAGTGTTCCGGTCCAAAAGTGTGCCTAATTTAGATGAGGGCAGCGTGTGGAGCCAGTGACCAGACTCTCTTTCTGAAACCGCCAAAATACGAGCTCGATCCGTTATATCCGCACATTGTTGAACAATATTAATATGGGTTTTTTTTAACCGCTGGCAAGTCCCATAGAGTTTGTTTACGGACATCTACAGGAATATTTTCTTCTGAAAAAGTTAAACTCCAAGAACTTTTAGTTTCACTCAGATCCACTATCTCATCATAAGCAAAACTTGGTAGGTTGAATATTTTACTTATATGAGGCAGTGTGCCGTGAGTAGAGGCCAGAAAAGCAGAAAGAGCTAAGCTCGAAATCGTCCTAATACCCAGCCCACCAAACTTGATAGGAGGAGTCGCTTGACTCCAAGATCGATCGCTAAAAGCAATATAAAGTATTTTAGATAAAATATTTTTAAATTGATGGTCCAAAGTAGATGTAATAAAAGGAAATTTCCAAGTGGGGCTACTGCGTAATAAATAAACAGAGACGATATTAAAGGATTTTGGCGGTTAAGTTTTTACATTTGTTTTTTAAATGTAAAGCGGAATAAGCAAACGTGAAAAGGTTTTCCCAAGAATTACAAGAATTTCCTTTGACTACATTTGCCACACACTCTGCCAAAGATTGCGCTAATGACGCACGCGCCCCCTTCGGTATTCTTTTTATGAGACTAATTCGATTTTTAAGACACCCAAGATATTTACAAAACGGAGTACTGCTAGAAGTCCTACTAGTAGAAGCAGATAAAGGCGTTTTGACAAGTAGGTCAGGAATTGGAGAAGATGCAGCATTGTGTGTAGCACCATGTTTACTACTGGTGTGATTAGTTTCCCTCTAGAACCTTTGTAAACTTTCCGATCGTTACAAATAGGACACTCTAGCAGTACTTGTGAAACTGTAGAATTAGACATAAATCTCTTTTCTACGAAAAACAATATCCAAATTCCAATTCCCAATTCCAAATATACCTACGTATAAAAATAAAAATTTACAGAAACTTACATTAGAATATCCTGTAGAACTAAAACTTTACATTTTAATTATAAAATTATTTTCGTGATCCAATGATATTAATTTGTGTAAATAATAAAGATTTTAAAATTTTAATAAAATAAAATAAACTAACAAGACGGAAAGTTTAAAAGTAAACAAAAATGACGTAAACACTGTGATTCTGATTGGCTTAGGTAACGACAGTAAATGCTGCTGCAGCAGGCAGGAGTTGGTTCTCAGGACTGGTTTCAATCACCACAGCTCGTTGCCTAGCAACCTATCCTCCGTTATGAAGTTTGGTTTTTCGAGAGGAAATTCCAATTTTTAACCTAGAGACATAGGAACTTTACAGGAATACACCTTCAAGCTCGTGAAAATATAAAGATATTTGCTATAAAAATAACTAGTTTTGAGGCACTTTAGGTTAGTATTTCATTGTAAAATAAATAAATAAATACAGAGCGTAAACGTATGTCTGTCACTCATACACAAAAAATATGTTCCTTAATGTGGGACTGTTTATATAAATCATTGATTAAAAGGCAGTACTATGTTACAGAAATCTTGAGTAAAAACAAGGATGACGTGATATAATAAATATTTTTGAACAACACTACACGCAAATCTTGTGTTATGGATACCAGGCAACGGATGCAAATACATATATATATATATATATATATATATATATATATATATACATACATATTTTACATAAATGCACACACATGTAACTAAGCGTGCGTGATGAGTGCAGCTACATCTCAATTCACAAAGATTTCAACTGATATACCAGAAAAAATAATAATAGTTTATGTTACCTATGTTTAACCAAATCTGTTAACTAACAGCATTCAGAGCTGAAAATTTATTTGCCAAAACATTTTAAAAAGAGTAAAAAGGGGTTAGATTAGGAATTTGTTATATGAAATAAAAGTTCATCTATAACTTTTGCACATTTGTTCAGGTTTAAGCTACGTCCTGAAAAATACAGTTATTAAATTTCAGCCGGAGAAATCCTTCCTCTTGAAGCGTTGGTGCGGTTTCGTAAAGGTCGCAGAGTCGAGTTCAGACCTAACCTTTTGGCTATATCCTTACCCTAAAAATAATATCCTTTCTTATGTACAAATACAATAGTCTGTTCATTATACATTAACCTCGCTATAAGCAGGAAGATTAAGGAGGATACATTATACTCTTTATCCCACCCGATAGTCCTCACAGGAAAGATATTGAGCCGGTTATACCGCAAGTCACTAATATTTTAAGTAGCAAAGAAGTATTAAGGTGACCTACTTTTCGGGACAAGGATAGCTGAAGAGACAAATAACGACATGGAATACTTTTTATCCCGGTCAAAAGGTACCACGGGAATTGATTCAATTAAGATGTCCTACTAAGACAACTGGGAAACGGTAGGTAGTAACTTATTTTATGGTAGGAATCTTTCGCGGAGGGCCGAATCCTGCGTGGGCGAAACCAAGACTAAAAGCCAGTAGTAAATATACTTATTTACTTTCAGCAGCAAATGTAGCTTTATGACATTCCTAAGCAAAGCAAAAGCAAATATTTTAGTACATAAAGTGTGTTAAAAAAACGTTGATTTTAATAATAAATTCGCCCTAAATTCGTGGTGGCGACTGTGATTTACTCCTTAATTAACCTAATGAAGTTTGCTATATCAAGCTGTAGCTATAGCTATAGGTCGTTTAAGCTCGGTTATAGTTATTCCCGCAGGAATTTCTGGATAAAAAGTAGCCTATATGCTCTTCCAGGACCTAACCTATATGTATGCCAAGTTTCATCCCGATCCGTCCAGTACTTAAAACGTGAAAGAGTAACAAACATCCATCCAAACAAACTTTCACATTTATAATATTAGTAGGATATAAAACCAAGTAAAATATTTAATTATCTAGTTACAAAATGTAAGTATAATATAACATTTTAAGGGAAGAACCTACCTGTATTGTTGGCACACGTCACAAACAGTCGATATAGTTGACCTTGACCTGAACGAAGCAGCTGGCCTGAAACAAGACAAAAATAGTAGGATTATAATACAGCTTAAAACAATCAATATTAATTTAAAAGCGTTTCTAAAACCCGTTCAACCGTTAATTTAATAATAATTCTAATGTAGGACTGCTTTTTATCGGATCGCAGACTTCAAAGAAAATTATATCAAGAGGTGAAAGGCTATTTGTTTTCTGCTACATTTAGTAAACTTTACTGATGAGCCATTATAAGTTTAATATTTTCGAAAAAAAAAACTACCGTTATCTTTTTAAAATAGATTCATCTCAAAAAAACTTTATGAGCTGGTATAATCTTGAATAAAAAAATAACCAAATATTTGGTCGCTTAATACAAATCGTCGGCAAACGCCTTGATAGAACATCTTTGATTTAACAACTAAATATACCCAATTTATAAGTTACATTACAAAATCTTTCCAGACATACATACAACTTATGTTGAAACTAGTGAAAATCATATTTCAAAAATAATACTTTTCAACAAAAAAATATTGCCAAAAATCAGATCTGAATCTCAGTTTGAAGTAGCTGTCTAGTACCTAACAGTTTATAACACAATTCTGTTGCATGATACCAACTTCAAACGGTTATTTAGATATAAAGTACCAACCACACCAATTTCAAAAGTTTGCAAAAAGCCTTTTAAGCTTAATATATCTCAAATTTCAATTAGATTAAAACTTAGAGAGTAAATAAATATCTTTTCAAGAAGAGAAAAGATAAAATAAAAATAATAATGGACTCAATCGAAGTCTGTGGGTGGACAGATCACTTAGTAAATAATTCAGTAGCTTTATCACTCAAATGGATTGCGGTCCAAACTTTCGCGACTGAAATTGAGACAAATTAAGGATCATTTCCCAATACCGCAAATAAAGTTAATATTAGAATCGCTATTTTACCTTACCTTACTATATTCTCAAACTTTATCTTACAATAAGTTACTTGAGTTATATGTCAAATAGATTAATGTCTATTCATTTCTTTTTTATAGTTTAATGAATTTATTGAAAAACGGCGGTACAAATAGTGGACTTAATGCATAATCTTTTCTATTGCAAAGACATATTTTTCTTGATAACACAATTGGACCCGGTAAGTGGCGCTGCGTTCGGTGTGTCCCTGATATCCTAAACGGCTGGAATGATTTCTAATGTTATTTTTTGTGTACGTTCGAGTGGGTCCCTGGAAGGTTTGAATTTTCAAATGGACCCGGTAGTTGGCACTGTAGTCGTGTGTCTCTGATCTCCGAAACGGCAGGGAAGATGTAAATGGTATTTTTGTGAACGCTCGAGTAGGT
Organism: Apoda limacodes; assembly: GCA_946406115.1. Lineage (NCBI taxonomy): Eukaryota > Metazoa > Arthropoda > Insecta > Lepidoptera > Limacodidae > Apoda > Apoda limacodes. Next base: position 13,526,445 of record OX291559.1, read on the forward strand.
CCCTACAAGGTTTGAATTCCGAGTGGTAAAAAAACGCATCGAAAGGGCTAGCTTAAAACCAAAAGGAATTAAAGACATACTTCCGATTTGGAAGAAAATGAAGAATTAAATAATTTAGACAAATAGGTCAAAGTAAACAGTGAGATTTCCAAAAATGATGACTCAACCGTAGATTCGTTAGAAGTTATAATTATGAAATTGCAAAATTCAAAAAATGTAAATGTTAAATTTAAAACATCATATTTAATTTGGCGCTGGTTTTCCGAGCAGAACAACTTGCAGAAATGCGCAAGTAATTCTGTTAAGTCTCTATTAAGGACAAGTGAAACCGCGGGCAACAGCTAGTATTGTAATAATTTAGATATTAAAACCTTTAGAAAAAAAATCTGACACTTACTAACAATGATACCTACTATCTAAATTATTACCTAATAAAATAGGTATTAATAGGACAAATCAGATTTGCTGATTACATAGTTCTAAATAAATATTTGAGTTTTATACCAAAAAAAAAAACGATATTTTACAACGAGCTATCCATAAAAGCCACAGAAGCGTAGAACCACAAAATAGTGTGGAGCTCGTCGCTTTGTCCGTTCTAATAGTGTATAGGTCTATGTACACTGGACGATAAGATACGCTTTTTGTAGGGTATGCCATAGTCTTAATAAAAATAAGCTATGCCAAAGAGAAGATAATTATACAATACATATAATACGATACGTATACTATACCCATGATACCATATTATATGATGTACATTTTCGTCGTATTTTGTTTCACAGCATATTGACCATTACACGATAATCATATTTTGGAGATGAGCAAAGATAGTACTCCTGCAGGTTGTTGTTTTTACTTGAATTGATTATGATTTAAAGGCCAGGGTATGCGTTGTGGGACGTCGTGAGATAGGTCGTACAAAGATATATCGATGTCTGAAAACAATTTTATCGATACAGGGATCCGTTTGAGAAATATTAAGCTATAAAATACTAATATTTGTTAGCAGCTAGCTAAATGGTAGTTTTTGTATATGTGGAAAAAAAACATGCCAGCAAAAAACATAATTTACTAAACAGAAAAAATATCGCAGCAATTAGACCTACATATTATAAGTTGGTCGATTATCACTCTTTTGCTTGTAAAGTGTACTTAGCTGTGATAGTTTTTCTCTTAAGTAAATTATATATACTTAATCATATATACAACTGGGATAGGTACTTCTAACGGACTAACGGGACCCTACACTGAGGGTTGCACGATACGCACATGCATTTATTGCATTTATAACTTTAAACCAACAAAGGTTAAGTGCATCACTAATTAATAACACGCTCTTGTCTTTTAAAAATAAAATTTAATAACGTTCATAAAGAAAAAAATAAAAAAGAATAAACTTTTGAAATCTAAAAATATCCGAAGCTAAAATCGTTGAGAACGTGGCGGTTAGTAAATAATTCAGCAACTTTATCACTCGGGTGGGTTCCGACCCTAACTTTAGGGGTTGGCAACTCAGACAAATTAGGGAATCGGAATCTAATATCCGGATACGCCTTCTGAAGAACGCACATTTATTAGGAGAGGAAAGTTAAAAGAAGTTCTGAGAAAATTGGAATCAAAGAGTAAATACACTACTTAATGAAGACCATGTACTAAAGTATATTTAGCCTGTTCAATAAAGTTTGATAAAAAAACTACGAACGGGCATGTTTGTACAGTATATAATAATATTATGCGATGTGTTTTAGCAAAATTACCCAAAAAAAAACTGTTTCTTTTTTAAATAAATGTAGCCCTTAACAAACATATAAAAAATTATTATATTTATACATATATAAAACTAAAGGATCTGCCATCTTCATTCCAATCTTACAATTTTTCCAAGAGAATTTAACTACATACCAACAAACAAATTGCCAAACAAATGACTACTAACAAACAAACAACAAACACGTAGAAGAAAAAGTTATTCATCTTTAATTAATTTAATCTTTATTAATTCAAATTCCTTATTCTCAAAAATAGGATATCATATCACTATTTTAACACTAGAAGCGACAAAGTTTACAACCCCCCTTGAACCGCCACCGTGACAAATTTGTCCCATTGTATTTGTTCAACGTTTAAAAGTATAAGGCATGAAAGTTATAATTAAAATTGTAATATGTTTGTTCGATGGGTACTTTGTGTTTATACGTGTTTATTTATTTATGTACAGTCAAATTCCTATTCCTTTAAAACAAAAACGAAACAAATTATGAATTAAGAGTCTAATATTTTTGGGTTGATAACAAAATCATCACAACTTACATATTATATACTTACTTATATAACAACTTATATTACTGTACTAAATTATGAAAAATTTACAAAGTCCAAATGTCGCACAAATAATATTATTTAGAGATAGTTTTTTGTACTTAAAAGTGCTACTGACGAGACAACACTGACCTAGCGGCAGTTCTAAGTAAATCACTATTTTTTACATTAACTATTCTTGTTACAAAATTGAAAACATTTCAAATTTTACAAATACAACATATTAAAATAGTTAGAGACGATCAAATTTGCCGGTGTGACAAAAATGGAACGGCGGCGCTTCTAGTGTTAAGTTACTCACGTTTCGAAGTCAAAATGGCGTTTTGGTGAGAAGAACCGGAAAAAAAAGCTCTCCAGCAATCGATCTTTTAAATTTTAAGTGATCAATACAAATTAATACGTTAATTAAGTTAAGACTGCGATATAGGCTAGACCGCGAAAATACGCCGTTTGTGTGCAAAATTTTGTGGTTAAACTATAGCATTTAAAGGAGTTAAAAAATTGTGCTTTATAAAACTTGTTTTTGTCTAGTGCATGACTGACATATTTTCATTTATTGACATTGATATATTGACCATTGTTTCAACACTTGTGCAAATTGTTAAAGCTTGTTTGCATTTTTTTGTAATGAAACTTGGTTAAATTATTAAAATGGCTTGTTATCTAGTAGATTGACTATAAGTTGTAGCAAAAAGTCAAAAAATGTAACTACAAAACGGTAATAACGTTAAATTCCATACAAAAAATTTAAAGTTTCGAGAAGTCATTACGGTATAAATTACATGAGAAGTATATAACTTATATATCTCATAGTAATGTATATAAATTATATAATGATTTATAGTGTATTACCTACCATAGCCAAAGTTAGAATTACAGAAATTAGCTTTTTGGCCCTCTTAACGAAAACATATTTAATCCCATGTGTAATAAGCTTTAAAGACAAGTTTCTCATCTACAAAATTTTTGAACTGTTTTAAATTTAATTTCCAAATTTCTGCAGGGATTCAATAATAAAATCGGCCAAGTGCGAGTCGGACTCGTGCTCGAAGGGTTCCGTACCATTATCTATAAAAACGGCAAAATAGTCACGTTTATTGTATGGGAGCCCCCTAAATATTAATTTTATTCTGTTTTTTAGTATTTGTTGTTAAGGCGGCAACAGAAATACATCTTCTATGAAAATTTCAACTGTCTAATTATCACGGTTCATGAGATACAGCCTAGTGACAGACGAACTAACGGACGGACAGCAGAGTCTTAGTAATAAGGTCCCGTTTTTTACCCTTTAGGTACGGAACCCTAAAAATGGATACATTGTCCTTTAAATGATTTCTTCTATTTTCTTAAGCCTCGTGTGGATCAGATCAAGTATTCAATCAGATGTTGATTCTTGCACAAAACAATTGCACAAAGGCATGTTTCGAATTGAGGTGAGCCTGTCTTCCGTACTCTAAGAAATAATCGCCTTTTTAAATAATTTAAAATTTGATAGTACCTAGTCGCTAAATAATATAACATTTTAAGCAACATCTTTGTATCATACCATTCGATTCCAATTTCATGCTTTTGTGTCTACTGACGTCCTTTTACTTAGAGAAAGCTCAAAGTGAAAATAATCAATATAGAAAAAGTTACTAAGCAAGAAAACTTCAGTAATATAAAAATATCTGATGAAACTGAGTTGGCTCGAGCTATTAAGAGAAATAAGTCAGCACCTTTATCACTCGGATGGATTTCGGTCCAAACATTGGATATCGGTGACTCAAACAAATTACGGATTTAGATCCGATATTTGGGAATTCGTTCACGAGTCCAGCTGGATATATGTTTGTTTTAAAAGAGTGAATTTTTTTTTACAATAATGACTTTAGAATTTTTAAACGAGTAAATACCTATAATTGCCTCAGCCGAGAGAAGGAGACTTAGGCCATATTCCACCACCCTGGTATGGCGGACGTTTTCGAGCTAGTAGCCGCCCGGCTGTCAGTGTTTCTGCCGCCCATAAGGCTCTGGCTTGGCTGACGGTCTTACCTGCCCTTCGAAACACGGTGAAGCTCAGAAAAAATGTGCTACTAGGCGGTCACCCAACCAAGTAGTAACCACGCCCGACGTTGCTTAACCTCCCATATCGTTTCCAATCGTCGAGTGCCACTGGACCACGAGATCCTCATAACTTCTATCTACTAACAACGATAAGATCTTGATAACACGAAAAGTTTTCACTAGGAATGTTCTGTAATCCTAAAATTGTTTATAACATATATATGATGCCGCGTCCTTTGTTGCTTTGTCTAACAATGTACGATTTATAAAGTATTTATTTTTCGTTGTTTGTGGTTGTTTTCCCTCTTCCTGTATCTGTATATCTGTAGGTCCAGTCCCCCTCTTAATTCCTATAATAATTGTCACTGAAAACACGTAGGTACAACTGCTGCTAAACTATCACTCATATTTTGTTAAAACTACTCGCGCACCACCAATAGCTAAATAGTTGTACTAATTTAGAAACTTCTCTGACCGTGTCGAAACAACTTACCAAAGTTTCTTCGCAATTGGGTGAATGCTTTAGAAAAGATTTCCGAACAAACTTTCAACTTCCATTTTATCCCCTTAAGCGATAAATTTTCAAGAACAGAGACACGTCAATCTTAAGAGCATACACTTCGCGGCGCCCGCGCGCGTTTTACATTTTTGCTAAAATGTTGCTGTCCCTATCGAACACGATGCGGGCGCTAGACGCCCTTTCCCCGCGCCGCGCGCCTTATTCTGGTATGATTTTGTCGTATAGCTGGAACGTCAGTATTCTGATAAGCGATATGACTTTCACCCAAAAATACTATATTTTGAGCATTAACGAAGTATAAATGAATTATCATCATTAATTTTTTAATTTAATAAGTATTTAATGTGCTGCCATATTGTTTATCCGATCGCAATAAAACTATGTTAATTTATTGCTACCACTTGCGCAAAAGTTATAGGCATGCAAAATGTCATTGGTTATAATGGAAAAGGTATTAGACGTTCTTTTTCGGCGTGCTCTCTGAGAAAATAGCTAATTACCTACTTATACAAACTTATAAAGGCTATGCGAGTTTTTGTTTTGAAAAATTCTTTATTTATAGGCAGGAATGAATATTGAAATAGGAGGAGGTTTCTGAGCTAACATTCATTTATCTTTTCACGGAGACCAGCAAGGACGATAATAAAATAGGTAGGTAACTCGGTAACTCGTAATATTTTGACCCACACATACGGTATCAACCGTTTTTAAAATTTACTTTAAAATCATAATAATGTTAATAATGGTAAAATGTAAGTACAAATATTTACTTACCTTTTACCATTTTTAAATTAATACTTATATATTATGGGTACTTATAGGCTACTTAATTAGTATTTTTCAAAATAATTGTACGTTACGAAATAGTTGATGAAGTAAAGTAGTAAGTTGTAACTTTTAAAAAACGTGTACACTGCCTACTGATTGACTAAAGAAATGAAAGGTAACATAAATGTAACATTGGCGGCCAATAGATAATTAATAATACCAAAATAATCTATAAAGGTTGTAATTCGTAAAGAATATTCGTAGTAAGTATTTTTTGGAAAGGGTATAGGGTAAAACACCCAAATGTCGGCCCCTTAACATGAAACGCAACTTTCAGTCCTAACCATACCTGAACCTTGAAGTTATCCACCGTTGAATTTGCATTGTCGGGCTAATTGACATTTACACTTTATGTTATTGACTATATATAGTGATTATAAACATCTTAAATTACGTGACAAAGAATAATAAGCATTTAAAGTTTTGTACGGCAAATTTTCCTTATACCGGCCATCCTTTACCTAACTACGGCCTTCTTTCATCCTAACGTCGAATCGTAAAAAGGGCAATGTATCAATAGAAATTATTTATTTGTGTTGAAACTTTACCATGCATAACTTTAACTCTTTATAATACCTTTTAAAATAGAAATCGTATTAGGTTATATATGTATACTTGTTTTTCTTATTATTTGAAAATTGACCAATAATAAATAAAATAAAATAAATCGTTGAAATTTCCGACGGTAACTAGTTTTAATGTGATAAAAAGCTTGTTTTACATCAAAAAAATATAAACACACTGTTCTACACAGTTTCATGAATAGACTTATTTAGTATTTTAACATACTGTATTTCTGTTAGAGCAGCCTAATTTCGGCCGTGATTTTTAATAGCATATTAAAAAAGTATAACTAACATTTTGAAGCGGCCGAACTGACACAGCCGACATTAGGCTACTATTACAACCTAAGCTCGGCCACATTTACCTGTTCTGATGAAATATAGGATGTTCAAAATACTAAATAAGTCTATTCATGTAACTGTTTTGAACAGTGTGTTCATAATTATTTGCTAAAATACACAATGCAGGTTGCCACATTAATAATTTTTTTTTTAATAATAATATAGAAATTTAAATAATTTTATTATATTTAATTTATTATTCGTCAAATTCAGTTTTTACATAAAAATTATAAGAAAATACCTATATAACCTCCTATAATTTCTATTTTAATACAAGTTTAAATTTTAATTAACAATGACTAATAATGCCTTCTTTTGTTTACGATTTGGAACATTCTTTACTGGCCGATATTAGAGTAAAAGAAGGTTGTATCATGGAAATGTTACAAGCGTACAAAGGCTATGGTAACCGCTTACCATCAGGCGGACCGTCGGCTGGTTTGCTAATTTTTAATATATAATATTTAATTTATTTTTTAATATTTAAAAAAAATTAAATACCTACTGTTCTATTATTTTTACTTAGGATATGAATAATTGGAAATCTCTTTCAAGACTTTCAATCTTGGTGACACATTGTTCACAGCAGCTGTAGGTACCTACAATTATTTTGAAAAATAGGTATCATACGGCAAATTTTAAAATAGGTGTGTATTCATTATAAAAATCCATACTAATATTATAAATGCGAAAGTAAATCTGTCTGTTTGTACCTCTCCACGCTTAAACATCTGTACTGATTTTCTTTTTTAAAAACCTTGCCCTAACACTATCAAACACAACAAAAAAATACCCGAATTTGTCCAGCCGTCTTCGAGTTTTCCTTAGTGCGCGAGTCCGACTAAAACTTGACCCTGGCTGACTCGCACTTGACCCTTTTTCCTTTCTCAGAAACCTTCCCCGGCGTATGCAAAACAACTTACCAAAATTTCATTAAAATCTGATTACTCTTAGTGCGCGAGTACGACTCGCACTTGACCGTTTTTTTCTTTCATAAAAACCGTGCTCTAACACTAATAAACACAACAAAAATGACCCGAATTGCTCCAGCCGTCTTCGAGTTTCGCGCTTAGCAACAAATTTTGTGATTCATTTTTATGTATATAGATTACGCTAAATACCTACCTAGTTAAAGGTCAGAAAAATCTAATCAACTTGCTGCGCAACGAAACATGCAACAGTGATATTTTCGTAATTGTTTCCGTAGGTACCTACCTACTTACGTCAAACTCAATACAAGTGAAGATTCGCTCACGGATGGCTCGCGACTAATTTTGGCTGCTACCTCGGCTCGCCTCCCCCGTCTCAAACCCCCCGTGTTTGTCAAGCGAGCCAACATCATGATAGAATTCGATTTTTGCAAATTTGACTAATGATTTTTGTGTTTCGAATTATTGTATTTATTCATTTACTTTAGTAAGAATGACAGTAAAGTTTTTTATAATATAGAAAATTTATTTTTCGGAAACGTTTTTGTTATAGTGTATAAATAAGCATAAAATTGCAGCTGTTTTGACCATAAATTACAAGTTTTTGCACTCTAATAATTTTAGAACCACATAATTTAACGTACAACTGAAACACCACAGACCTAGATATTAGTTGTCTGGTCTTGTTAAAACAAAAAACATTGAGTTTGAGGGATTGATATTCATCAGAGGAGAAAAATCTTGTTGTATGGAGCGCGCTGCGAATCCGATACTCTTAATAATCGGTAGTAACAGAACAACGTGTCTTACGAAAATCTCTAATATTGCAAAAATTGTGCTTTTGCACGTTTTCACAAGAGGACGTGATAGAATTATTTAAGACATATTGTTTATCCTTCTGACACCTGGCGTCCTTTACAAAATAAACCGTACTCTAAAGGCCGAATATTTTTGAGTCTTTAATTTCGACAACGGACGACCGACCTTAATGTAGCATCAATTCCCTAGTGTTTTTTTTTAACTAAAAAAGTATTGGACACGTGATTGCTTGTAGCCAATGCAAATAAGCAATGGCGATAGTTTGTCCTTGGAGTTCGATAGAGATGTCATACCTAGCGGCCGCCATTATTGCGAAGCGTGCTCGGAAGTTCACAACGATTTAAAACTAAAAATGTTTTTGTTCAATTCGAAAATGTTTTTTATAGTTGTAAATTACTCAAATTTGCGAACATTCTTTCGAATTGACGTACGTATGTGGAGAAATAAAGAATAATGAAGTAAATAAACCTTCGTAAATAAATAAAACCTACAGAAATACCACTTCGTTCGTGATTCATGTTTTAAGTATGTGAAAGTGATCTTATGTATATCACTTTGGGCGTAAGTACTAAAAGTAGTATATATATTATTTTCAGCGTTACGAGACCGGTAATTATTGAAAAACTTTAAGTATGATGAACTTGAAGTATGAAGAGTCGAGTGAGAATTAAGATTTCATTGAGGGTGTACACGCTTTTATAAATGAATCTCGATCTTCGGCAGATAAAGACTGAAACGACAGTCAAACAGCGATGATAGCAATTTACCAAAAAGTCGAGGTCGTTCTTGTAGCCTCGTCAAGACTACTGGGCGTCGAGGTCGGGGCAGACGACGTGCTGGCTGTTGGGTTAGTACACACGGTGGCACTCGAAGTCAAAGTCCGGGTCGGCTACAAGATGTTGCTTTGTGGAGAGAATATAACGCTTACATGAGAGGAGGTAGAACCTTGTAGACAGGTTGATAGCTCCGGCACAAGTTCGAACCAACAAATGGACGGTGAGGTTTATTTCCTACGTGTTATATCTCGCAATTGTCAATTCGTGTATAAAATACAAACAGGATAATCGAACATTAGAAAAACGTCCATAGAATATTAAGGTTACGAGAATTTATAATGGAGTTTTCTGAGTTCTTGACACTCAGAAGCACATTCACAGGTTTGACAGATGTTTCTGAAACTGAAAAAGAAGAATAAGAAGAGTCTCGAAAACGTGGCAGACAGTTTATGAAGCTCTGCCTCCCATGGCTAAGCGCCTTCATGCAGCTAATTATTTGCAACAACGGGAGTTTACATCAATTGTAATATGCATTTATGTTTGACACCAAATCTCAATTATTTTGTAGACTTTCACAGTTCTCAATAAGGTTTGCTTGTTAGTCTTGTCTATGCCATTGTAATTTTGTTAATCTTAACCAATTAATATTGTTTTTATGAATTATAAAAAGTAAGAAACCGAGTAGGTTCCCAGAATATTGAATCAGACATGATTCAATTTTCAAGTAGGCTTAATTTTTATTTAATGATTAAAGGCAATCTCCATGATTTTGTTTCAATTTGCAAAGAATGATCTCATTGGTCAAACCAATGTAGAATTAAGTTGTTTTGATAATAAACATATTAAGATTTAATTAAAGACATATTTCATGCAAATTATAATTAATAATATGTTAGGCACTTGCAATAATATTGCTCATATTTGCAAAAAAAAGATCTTAATTATAAAGAGATATTAAGTTGTATTGAGTTTTGTTAAAATTATTTATTTATTTATTAAAAGATTATTAAGGTGTTTCTTATGAAAAAACATTAAAAACAGATTGTTGATTGGGTAGTCTTGTGACTAATTATTATTATGCTGATAAAAATAAATAAATATGTTTATGTTTGTGACATCAAATTAAATAACATGAACATTTTAAATAATTTGTTTTATTTATACAACTAACCTACTTATGTCTTAACGACCTAAAGTCCTTTATAAAAGACAAAAAATACCTAAATACAAAAATGCTCAATGTCTTAGTCAAATAATATTAAGAAAACGTTTGTTTTAGTGAAAACTCGGGAAAAACCTTAGTCTGTGTTTTATTCAACAGACAAGGTCTCGGCCTTTGCAACAGCAACAACTGTTTAACACAGTTTAATCTTTGGAAAGTACATAAGGTCGTAGTGGCAAGTGATTTCAGTAATTGCTTGGGTGTCAGGTGGATATACAGGCAAGATAGGAATCAGTATTTTTTTATAAGGCCTACGTTATTGTGTTGTAAAGATTTAAGACTAGAGGCACAAATGTATGATTGTATTTAGCTTTATTTGGATCATTTTTGGTTTTTTTGTGGAGAATGCTTTATTATATAAAATAACCTTAACACATTTGTCAAAGCAGATGAAGACGTGGGCCTAGCTAGTTAATAAATAAATCTTCAAAACACATTTTTTGCTAACTTCTTTCTTATAAGAAACTTACAACGCGTATTTCTCTTTGACACAAACTGTTGATAGATTTTAATTAAACCTTACGATCACAATTGTCACATGTTGCGTCTATCTTCCATGCGACATAGCACTGCTTTATAAATAAAGTAACATTTAATATTTTTATTTCGCGCAAATAAAGTCAGGCACAACTAGTAAATAAATCCCTCAAGACTTTTTATTTTGCTGGCCTTTTACACAAAGCTTACGAAACTTATTTCGAATCTCTTTATGACATAAACTCTTCAAAGATTTCACGCTAACTTCATGAATGTCACAGTCGCTGAGGGACATTATAGATACTGTAATGTCACAAAGATGTATATAGACGTATGTGCGTGGCACATTAGGCTGCCCCACATTTTAGTGTTGAGACTACTCTTTGGATAAGAAAGATTAGTGTGGGGACGCCTCCACCGCCAACGTGGCGGTCGATGACCTAAAAACTAAAAGCTGTAGGTGTTTGCTTTTATACCTACTATCGATGGATTTTTAGGGATTATTTTTAGTAAAAACTGAGTTACGAGTTTTTAAAAAATATGTAGTCGATCACATTTAAGAAAGCTTTAATGCATGATAAAAAATTTTAATAAGTGCTTATATATTTTACGGAAGGAAGAAAAAAATACATTTTATACAAACAAAACATAAATATATGGGTACTAGAAGTACTTAATTCCTATAATAAGTATATATATATATATAAAGTAAACTGTCTGACTGATATATCAACGCAGAGCCCACACTACTGTGAGAGACTTGAAATTTTGGACACATGTTTTTGTTATAACTTAGGCGAGCATTAAACAAGAATTTTGTAAAATTCATCCCCTAAAAGGGTACAATAGTGTATGGAAATCCTAATTTTTTTAAACTAAATGCATAAAGCTTGGACTTAAAAATAAAAAATCTTTACTTAAGAGAAAATTATCCCCTAGACGGCAAAGTGGGGTATTGATTATGTGAGGCCAAAAAAGGTCTGCAGAGCATAAAAAGTGTCCAAGACACTACACTGATTTATCACACAAATAATTACTTACATATGAACTATACCTACAGAAAAATCACAATTGAAAGAAATATTTCCCTTTACGATTTTTACAGCACATCTATGCACTTCAGTCGTAAATAAATTCTGTACATGCATACTTACATACGTAATTTAAAACTTATACTTACAATAGATCACATCAGACAAAATAAGATTCAAATTAACTATTTAGTTTGCAACACGCTTTTTAGAGTTCCGTACCAAAAGGTAAAAACGGGACCCCATTATACTAAGACTCAGCCGTTCATCCGTCCATCTGTCACCAAGCTTTATCTCATGAACCGTGATATTTACTGCTGAAATTTTCACAAAAGATGTATTTCTGTTGCCGCTATAAAGACAAATACTAAGAAACAGAATAAAATAAATATTTAGGGGGCTCCCTTGCAACAAACGTGATTGGTTTGCTCGTTTATGCTCGATTTCGATAACAGCAACTGGTAGATGCTTGAAATATTCACAGAATTCACTTTAAAAATACATAACTTAATTAAAATAAAACAAATATTTAAGGGGGGCTCCCATACAACAAATGTGATGTAACAGGTATTGTAGGGGTATTCTCGTATTTGTTGAAATATGGTTTAACGTAATTTAATTTTACCCGATATATCCTTAAACATTCATTAAACAATCATTACTACAAATTCATAAATAATATAGAATCACAAATTTATTATTTACCATAAATCTAAACTATTTGTTTCTCGTGCCAAATATGAATTTAACATTAAACTACGCATTTACGTTTCATAAATTCCAAAAGGAGTGGTTTTATTTCTGTAACTTAAGCCAAAACTACTGAGTGCCAAATCACAAATCCGTAGTATTTTATTTGCGCTATTTCGTAGTTGAATAATTTTTATATTATTTTGTCCCCGACTTAGGGGTGTGCCAATTCATGACTGAAAAAGCGAGATGAGTAAATATATTAATGACTGCACAAGAACGGGAAATAATAGATTTTATTAATGACGAGGTCGCAATTTTGATAGAAAGTATCCCGTCGCATCGCTAGTCCGCGCTTAATACTTCATTTTTGCTTAAGGGTCTTTGTGACCTTTTAACCTCTAACCTTCTCCAAAAATTCGGCTTTCAAATGCTTAAATTCGACTTGTAGTTCCAGAAACTAACGCGTTCGAACAAAAAGCTCAAAATAACAAGCTTTTTAGCTTTATAATATTATTCATATATTTTATACCGTATTTGGCATTTCAAAAATGGAATTCATTCTCTCAGTTGCATTTAAAAAAGCATAGGAAGAAAAAAAAAATATTCAAGTTTTACTACAATTATAAACATTAAATAACTTTTAGATAAGCTTTGCCAAATAGCTACGCTTAAATATTTATGTTTCGCTCATATTTACATTATTTATGCGGCCCATTTTGCTAAATCCCCAACCTTGTCCACTCTGAAAAATGGCTCATTTAATGTATACAGCTAGGAGGCAGGCTGAACACGAGGTACGAAAGTTGTCGTACCCGTGTACTTTCAGCCACATTCATTAATTCAGCCGGAAATAAAAGTTACCTGGAAGCGAATAATGTTAACCTAGTTTATCTTGCTTACCTTCCCCGTGCTTCTTTGGGGTCTCATGATTAATGACTATTTAGCCAGCTTATCTTTGAGTTGTTTACGTCATTAATCAGATTTATTAATGTTAAAATATTTGTTCATGTATATCACAAATACACTGAACTGTTGAACAATACCTTGTTAATTTTTGTCTTATAATTATTTTCTTGTGGTAAACAAGTTAATGTATTTATAATTTTATCTTTTTACAGCTGTTTAAAAAAAGGAAAATATACTCATCTTGTTCGTGTTTTATGTTAAACTAGACTTTTCCAGTGGCTCCGCCCGCCCTAAATTCGGATATCGGTGTGGAACTCCTAAATTAACTCCAATTAATTAATTAATTAAAGTTATACTAATTAATTGCTATAGCATGCTATAGGTACAGCAATAGTTCGTTTCACTCTATTAAAGTTATTTCCGTAGGAACTTTTGGATTTTCAGGGATAAAAAGTAGCCTATATGCTATTCCAGGACCTAACCTATATGTATGCCAAATTTTATCCCGATCCGTCCAGTGGTTGAAGCGCGATTGAGTAACAAACATCCATCCAGACATACAAACTTTCACATTTGTAATATTAGTAGGATTACACTTATGAATATGTACAATATAGTTTTTTTATCTACAAGTATGAATATATACATCACAAGTTATTCACTTTAGTAGGCACTTTTGCCCTATAATTAAAACGTCTAGTATTATACAAGCCAAATTTATAAGGAAAAGTATTAAAGTATTACATATTTGACATAAACTATTTTAACATACTCATAATATTTATTGTATAAGATTTATTCAAAATCATTGTATACTGACGCGAAAATATAGAAAGGAAAATGGACAAACTTCATAGAAAATGACCCCAGCCCTGGCGCAAATGATAACTATCTCCCGGCCAAGGTTTTCTCTAAGGACTACAGTATGGGGTTCTTCAAGAAAGAAGTTATTGGATTTTTGAAGGGTCGGCAACGCGCGAGTGATACCCCTGGTGTTACAAGCGTCCTTAGGCTACGGTGACCGCTTACCATCAGGCGGACCCTAAGCTTCTCTGCCACCTTAGTGGTATAAAAAACGCAAAAAACTGTATATATTAAGTGTATAAAAGTTATACATAATATTGAGATTGAGAAGATCAGCTCAATATGTGGCTAACATACAAAAAACCTGCCTAAATTAATGAGAAATGAAGTTTATTATATGATATTAGCAAAACTTAGGATGAAAAACGAAATGATTGCTACCTAATATACACTATGCTCTCATTTATACTCAACTTTTAATCCTGATCGAGAGTTCCCACAGGGGCAGATTTTTTATGGTATACCGGGGCCATATTCTTTATTTAAATTTAAATTTTTATACTCTTATTGGGGAGGTCAGGTGTAATTAATTTTTTGTATAAATAAAATATACAATAATCTGAGATAGGTCTAACTGTGCCGTTTTTGTCTATTCAGTTTTCAGACTCGATTCCACTGTCATGTTGCAAGTTTCAGACTGAATAAATAAACATACCACTATACAGTTTTGATTAGAAAATAACTGTATTAGCTTTAAGATACCTGTAAAAACATCTCTTTGAGAAACCGGCCAAGTGCGAGTCGGACTCGCGCACGAAGGGTTCCCTTACAACAAACGTGATTTTACCGGCATCAGAAATACATCATCTGTGAAAATTTCAACTGTCTATCACGGTTAATTGCCGTTTTTATAGACAATGTTACGGAACCTTTCGTGCACGAGTCCGACTCGCACTTGGACGGTTTTTCAAAGAGATGTTTTTATAGATACCTTGGTAGATAGACACGGCAGCCTGATGATAGACGGACAGCGAAGTCTTAGTAATAGGGTCCCGTTTTTTACCCTTTGGATACGGAACCCTATAAATTACATCTAATCCTCTGGTTTTAGCAATTTTTAATCTATAACTCGTTATTTACATGTAGTGAAAATATGGATCAATTTTACAAAACGCAAAATGACTATAAAGCCAGCTAATTAGGTTTTCCATAACTGATGTTATATAAATTTAATTAATTAATTTCCAATTTTACGCAAGCTGTCCTTCAATTTGAAAGATATTTTTGTCACAGTAAAATAGATCCTCTTCGAGATCAAAATTATCGATTTCAGCTAAACGCCTATTAATCTTTCCATTATTGCGTTAAAATGAGCCAATTTGTAACCGTATTTTTCCTATTAAATATGACATGTATAAAATAAAAACTACATAATTATCTAAAAGCTTTATGAATTAACATGCTTTTACTTAAAATCCTTTTAAATATACAGAAACGAAGGGAAAACCCTCTAAACATAATCCCTTTCTTCAGTTGTAACCCTATTTCTTCTATAGTTTTTTTCAAAACACTATACCCAAAGTTATTTTTCCTATCTTCAAAAGCAAATAGGAATAATTTGCTTATCGTGCTTTTTTTTAATTATGTTCTTATTAATTATTTATTATAAACGAACAGTGCATTTTATTCGAGGCGCGGTGTTAACGTGCAAGTACTGCGGCTTATAGAAAAGAGCTTTGAACGTAGTTGGCGACTGGACAAGCCTTAAGCATATAAATATGCGCATATGAGGCTTTCTTAAGCTCAATGTTCGCAAAAAGCTATGGGATTATTCTACTATGAAGCTCACATATTATTGGTATTCAGAGGTATCACCCGAACAGATTCAATTAAGGAGCCCGATCCGATGCTCCAACTGCGTACCCGAATACTAATTACGATAGACGTGACACCCTCAAGTAAAAGTGGCATTTCTAAGACATGTCTTGTAAAGCAGAATAGTTATATATAGCTATATTTCCATAAACCATCAGTATTTTGGTCAGATATGATACTCTGACGAGCGAAAAATTACTATTCACTTACATAAACGATGATATTTCATAAACTAGTCAAGATAGCTTCATGAAACAAAAATAAAAAGTATATTAAAAAGAATTTAATTTTACTCATAAATAATTAAATAAGTGATGAAACACTCTTCGATGTTCATTTGACTTCACAGAGTTTAATTGTGTGCATCGTACCCGTGGAGGCAGCTCTGCTTTAGCTTAGAAGATCCCGACATCTGCAGCCGCAGTCACAGAGACAATCCTCGCTGAGATGTTTTATTCGTAACCCGCGAGTAGGCCGGTGTCAAACAAAGACCGTGTTTTAATCGGTCTTGCAGAGAAGCTAAAATTCTTAAGCAAACTGCGTGTGATGGACCACGGCTCGTAATAATAAGGATCCAAATATTTCTGAGTTAAAATGCAAATTAAATGCTGCCTCGAGGTTCATTAAGAAAGTAACTGCTGGAGCTAAATTCTAATTCATTGACAAAATAGGTGGGCGACTTGCTAATAGCTATCCCTCTAGTCGCTTGCTGCCAAAGGGAACATTTGCCAGTCGTCGTAACCACCACTGCGAAAGACCGATGGTGACTTGGCCCATAGTGCTAAAGAGAAAGTCGATCTACTGGGCAGTCTCTTTACCTCAAACTCGAATATGAACGATGAAGGCGCTGTTCCAACTACTATACCGTGGTGCGGTAATACCATGCCGGAAATCTCCATAACACAGCAGGAGGTACGGCGGGCGTTGATTTTTTTAGACGTATATAAGTCAAGTGAGCCAGGCGTTTTATCAGCAGTGGTGTTTAAGTAGTGTGCTCCTGAGTTATGTCCTCTACTCACGCGCCTCTTCGCGCTTTCCTACCACACTAGGCAATTTCCGTCTTCAAGGAAGACTGCGAATGTGCACCTCGTGCCCAAAAAGGGCGAATAACCAGATCCATCGAATTACAGGCCTATCGCTATTACCTTTCTCCTGTCCAAGGGTATAGAGCGTGTGATCAACACACAGCTTTAGGATACCTAGAGAAACACGACCTGGTCAGCGACCGTAAATATGGATTTCGCCACGGTCGCTCGACTGGTGACCTTCTAGTGTATCCCACACACTGATGGGCACTAGCCATTGCGAGTCATGGGGAGGCATTGGCATGCCACCTAGCCATTGCGAAGGCGTTCGATCGGGTTCTGGCACCGTGGTCTTCTTTCGAAGTTGCCATCTTACGGAGTGCCTGAGGATTGTGCAAATAGTTGGCTAGCTTTTTGTCCGGCATCAACAACATACATAGCTATGCAGATAACAGTAGTGAAGACGCTTATTACACGGATTGTGCAAACATCCCTCGTACCGTTATGAAGAGAGCGTGTAAAACATGTGTCTCAAATCGAGACCACACTTCCCAAGATCTCTGACTGAGGATGGGAAAACTTAGTCCGATTTAACCCTTCAATGACACAAGTCTCCACGTTCACCGCAAAGAAAATCCCATTTACTGTAGTCCCACGACTCCAAAACACTACCTTCTCCATCTCCAAGAGCATTGGGATCCTTGGTGTCGATATCTCCAGCAATGTTCAGTTCCGAGATCATTTGAAAGACAAAAAACTTAGTGAACTTAACAGAGTGAAGCATTACTTCACGTCGGGGCAAAAGTTGCTGCTTTACAAGTAGCAAGTTCGGCCGCATATGCAATACTGCGACCACCTCTGGGAGGGTGCACCCCTTGGCCCATTTGACTTGGTTCAACGACGGGCTGTGAGAATTTTCGACGATCCCAAACTTACTTGCTGTATCGAGCCAGCCCTTAAGTTTGAGGAGAGACTTTGCCTCCCTGTGTGTGTTTTACCAGTTGTACAATAGGATGGGTTCTGAGGAATTGTTCGAATTGACGCCCACGGCTACTTTCTACCATCGCACCGCTCGCCATCGGCAGGGAACTCATTCTCACACTTTAGAACCTAAATGGTCGCGTATAGTGCGGTTTCAGAGAAACTACCTTCCGCGAACACTGGGGCTGTGGAATTAGTTGCCAAGGTTTTCTCTAAGGACTACAGTATGGGGATCTTCAAGTAGTTGTTAGATTTTTGAAAGGGCGGCAACGCGCGAGTGATGCTACTGGTGTTGCAAGCGTCCATAGGCTACGGTGACCGCCTACCAGCAGGCGGACCGTAAGCTTGTTTGACACCTTAGTGGTAAATAAAAAAAAGAAAGTTTTTGGAAATAATGTAGACTATGTAAGTAACTAGTTTTTTAGCTTGTCAGTGTTGTAATACGAGTATACAAAAATTGTAGAAAAGCCAACATTCTTGAGCAATTTTATATAATCCATACTTATATTAATAATAATCAATACTAATATTATAAATGCGAAAGCAACTCTGTCCGTTTGTCTGTCTGTGACCTCTTCACGCTTACGCTGTACTGATTATGATGAAATTTGGCATGGAGATAGTTTGAGTCCTGAGAAAGGAGATAGGATAATTTAGAAATAAAACGGGATCAAACGCGTCGTTATTTGTATAACTATTTCCGTTTTGTTTTTAAATTACAAATGGAACGCAAAAATTTCAAAACTTATAGGAAATAGGCTACTTGAAGACGTCAAGTGTGAGTCGGTGTTTCTTTCATAACTGAGAAGTTGCCGTTGAAATCCTACACTGATAACCGAATTCAGGGTGGGTGGCGAATTTAGCAAGCAGATAGTTTAAGTGCCGGGAAAGGACATAGGCTAGTTGAAAACGTCAAGAGTGATTCGGTTTTTTTCTATACTTGTCGTTGAAATTCTAAACCGATATCCGAATTTTGGACGAGTAAAACCGCGGGCAAAAGCTAGTATTAGCTAGTATAGTTATCCAAATTCAATTCCAAACTATATATAACTATATGTGTAATAGTATTTTTGTAATTGCTTAGCGTCCCAATGGAGAAACCTAATATGATTTCTGTTACAGAGATTGTTGAATAGACGAAGAAACTTACAGCATATAAAGAAAAGAATACACTTAGCTCAACGGTTTTTATGCTTTAGGAAGCTTATTTAATTTTATTTTTGACTCTTTAGTTCGTTGAAGCGTCGGTTATTTTTGTTAAAAAAAACTGTTGTCTATATTTTACTCTAAAACCTTTATTCTACTCTAGAAAATTTTAAGTCAGTATTTTCTTAGTTGAAATCGTAAAAAAATAGCCTTGAATGAAAATTTTTCACTGATGGACTCCATGGACCCACGGACCTTGCAAACGCCACAAAAATTGGCTTTAGTTAGTTAGTTCGGCTTATTTTTCCCGTACTTAGACTAGTATTATTGCCAATAAACGTTGGTAACCAATAAACTAGAAGGTATCTGATATTATTCAGTACCTCCCTTATGGTTTGTGGATTCTTGCCTTGCTCGTTGGTCGCTCACGCTTTAGCAGTGTAGGATCACGTGAGAATTTGTCTCCTCGGCTTACACAGGGGACTGTCGGTAAAACCGATAATAAAAAAAATATTGGCGGACAGTACCAGTTACGGTTATTTTGCCAACTATGTAGCATAGGTATTTACTACTGAGTTGTAATACCTATACGTAGTATTAGAGACTTATATTTGAGACGTGTGGTACTAAGCATTAAGGGTCAGCCAACACCTGAGTACCGCCTGCCAAAGATGAGATTGCTTATTAATTTTATTTATTAATTTACAACTCCTAGTGACTTATAAAGTCCTAGTAGATCAATCTTATAAGAACACGAAATCTTCATAGAAGTAAGAAATACAATATACATACATAGAAATAATCTTTCTTCGTTTATGACTCCCTGAAGCTTAGAAGAAAATATATTACACATGCCATATCAATGGCTATATCTATATTAATTTAAATAATAATGTTATACAATTATATTTCCCTTTCGAAAACAAAACTACATGTTACTACTACTACGCTTACATGGTATCCAAAATGGAAAATCGTAAATAGACTAAAAAAGGCAAATTACGATTTGTCTGTCCGTTCAGCAATCATTCAGTCAACCTGTAGCGCTACTGCTAGAGTAAAATATATTGCCCTATTAAAAACAGAACTTTCACAATGAACATCCCGTCCTTTTTTTTTAATACCGCTAAGGTGACAAACAAGCTTACGGTCTTAGAACACCTGGGGCATTATTAGCGCGTTTCCGAACCTTCAAAAATATATATAATATATATATATATATATATATATATATATATATATAAGGGTTACAGTATGCGGTTCTTCAAAATATATATATATATTTAGAGAGAAAACCTAGGCAGGGAGCATATTCCATCCTCCACCTTTCACATCTAGATTATCTAAGAGTCAGTACTATCTAAATTTTTGGCAAATGTTTTTTCCGGTTCGCTGAGCAGATCCAATTAAATTAATCACCGTTTTCTTAGGGATAGGTTCAAACCCTGAAAAACGTGAAAATAAGATTAAAGAACTTTTGTTTGATAAAAATAATTCTTTTAAGTTCTAAATACTATTAGTTAAAACTTTTTTAAAGAATAGCAGTAATAATGCTTTACACCTTAAAAACAAACATATTTTGATAACAATGGTGTATAATAATCTATTAATTTCTATCATGTTTTTCAATGAAAATCAGTCAGTTGAGATGTAGCTGCACTACTCACGCACGCTCAGTTACATATCGCGTAATCCTTGTTTTAGTATATTTTTTCTGTTAGGTAGTAGATACTGCCTCCTAATAGACATAATAAAATTTTTAAAATAACTTAGCAATGTTATCTTTATTATATGCCGCAGATGAATGTCTGTTTTAAATTAACAAGGATCGAGCTTTAAAGCTCTTTGAAACCTACGAATGAGGTGTTTCGGGCTTCAAACTTACTTTACCCAAACTCAATATATATCATTTCGTTTAGACAGCTTTTAACATTAGCACTAAAATATTAAAATGAAAGATCGAAGAATTACTAAGTTTAGTTTTAGTAAGAGTTAAATGTAACTTACTAATGTTACTTCTAAGAAACAAATTATTTAAATTGTGTTATTTGATTTAATTTCAACAGACTTTCAAGAAATGTTTATTATTTTAATAAAATATTTTACAAATAAGCTAGGTGCAACTTTACAACTTATTTTCTAATTAAGCTAAAGCAAGTCTAATTATAATAGATACCTATATATAACAAAAAAGTAAATACCTATAATCACGTACACACTTCTAAAGATGAATGTCTACTTTAAATTAGCAAGGATCGAGCTTTGAAGCTCCTTGAACTTACGACTAAGGTGTTTCGGGCTTCTAACTTACTTTACACAATCACAATATATATCATTCCGTCTAGACAGCTTTTAACATTGGCACTTAAATATTAAAATGTAAGCTCGAAAACTTGCTAATGAGTTAAACGTTACTTACTAATGTTACTTCTAAGAAACAAATAATTTAAATTTTGTTATTTCATTTCATTTGAACAGAATTTTCAAGCAATGTTTATTATTTTTAATAAAATATTTTACAAATAAGCTAGACACAACTTTACTACTTATTTTCCAATTAAGCTAAAGCAAGTCTAATAATGTTAGATACCTATATATAACAAAGAAGTAGATACCTATAATCACGTACACACTTTAGAAACAAGGTTGGGTAACGAAGCTGTGATAATTCAATTAGAAATCGCACAAGACACAGAGCTGTTCGGAGATGTAATTAATTCTGAGTTTATTTATAGTAGTATATAGCTGTAGGAAGTTCCGTAGCTTAAATCGGCTGAATAGAGAAGAAAAATAAAATCGGCCAAGTGCGTGTCGGCCCTGCGCACGAAGGGTTCCGTACCATCATCTATGAAAACGGCAAAAAAATCACGTATTTTTGTATGGTTTTTTGTATTAATTTTAATTTTGATTATTTATTTTTAAAGTGAATATTTCAAGCGTCTACCTGTTGCCGATCATCAATATCGACCAAAAATGAGCAAAAAATTCACGTTTGTTGTATGGGAGCCCTCTTTAATATTTATTTTATTCTGTCTTTTAGTATTTATTGTTATAGCGGCAACAGAAATACATCTTCTGTGAAAATTTCAACTGTTTAACCATCACGGTTCATGAGATACAGCCTGGTGACAGAGAGACGGACGGATGGACAGCGAAGTCTAGTAATAGGGTCCCGTTAATTACCCTTTGAGTACGTAACCCTAATTAGTTTCAAAAACCTTTAATTTATAACATAGTACTTATATATAAAGTATATAATATCAAGGCACAGCTCAGTGCGGTTTCAGCAAGTTTGTGAAACAATCTTTTCTCTAAGAATTACAGTATGGGGTTATTCAGGAAAAAAGTGATTACATTTTTGAGGGGCCGGCAA
Source organism: Apoda limacodes (assembly GCA_946406115.1). NCBI lineage: Eukaryota > Metazoa > Arthropoda > Insecta > Lepidoptera > Limacodidae > Apoda > Apoda limacodes. Next base: position 13,549,123 of record OX291559.1, read on the forward strand.
CCACAACGGGGTGTTGCAAGCGTCGATAGGTTGCGGTGATCGTTTAACATCAGGCGGACCGTTAGCTTATTTGCCACTTTTGTATTAAAAAATTGAAGAGTTCCCTTGTCCATCTTTGAAGATCATCATCAAATTCTAATCTATAATAAACTAAAGCCTTCCGTGAGAAAAAGATTTTGAGAAAATCGTGGACATACAAAAATGCATACAAACATAAGTGTCGAATAGTGAGCCTGTCCTTCAAAGTCGGTAACAGCAGCGGTACGAGATCTAATAAGTCTCATGCGAAATTTTGAGTCAGTGCGGGTCAAGTGGAATACTATGACCATCCCGTTCGTGCAAATAAATTTTCCATAGGTTCTTTTTTAGTATGAGTAAGATAGATAAGTCTACCATCATTTAGTAACTGAATGAAAACGTACGAGACCTAATGGATCTCGTAGCGACCACAAAGTTAAAAGTTGCAATCAGTGCGATACGAGACCTATAAGATCTCGTAAGAATCTCCTACAAACCCTCATAAAAAAACCACTAGTGTTGTGTCAAATTTGTACAGTGCTATTTTTTTCTTTTGTCATCATGAATGATAAAAATAATCTTAAAAGATCGCGTTGAATATTGCAGTTATCATTTTCAAACTCTGAAGACGTTGATGTGGCAAATAAATGTGAGCTACTCCAAAATCACAATACTTGTACCGAAGTATTTAAACGCAACATCAAAGGGTTTTGTGTTAACTTTGTGTTTAAATTGTTTACATGAAAAACATTGATTTTTTGAAAGTTCCCATTACTTATAATAATTGATTAAAATTATCGATATTGGTGTTTTTTATATCATTCCCATCACTATTGATTTACCGACATTTTTAAATCGGTGCATTACGAGACTTAAAAAAACTCGTAATATTCATTCTTAAAGTCAATTGCGAGATCCAATAGATCTTGTATTTTTGTTAAAAACATTTTGGATGTTTTTTTATCGAATCTGAGAGCAGAACTGCATACATACCAATTCATCTATTTTATATCGATACATGCACCAAAAAATACTATTTTTTAGATTTTTTCATAAAATTATACCGATATTCAGTTAACAATCCGTACGAGACCTAAAGGATCTCGTTCCGTCATAGGTAGACAAACGGTAACGAACTCTTTTAAGTCTCGTTACACACCAAGTAGAAGGTATCACAAATATGCCCACGCAGTGGACTTGTTAAAGGGACTACATTAATCTGTTACTGGTCATTTTAACCAATAAATAACCTGGTTATTTTTTAACTTATCACTCTATTGATCATAATTGCCCTCTCATTGATTAGTCCACTTTAATTCAGATACACTGCAACTAGTGTCGTGGAGATGTCACGCAAAACTAAATAGTTTGGTTAGAGAAAATAACATGTTCTTCACCTTATATGACAAACCTATCTGCATCCAGCCACTAATCACACGCTTCTGGGGATTAAACCGTGACATCTAAATACATACATCTAAATCTCATTAAAAAAACGGACAATAAAATAGCCTGATTATAAAACTTAGCAAAAAGTACCCATTCCAAGGGCAGATGGAAGGGTTTGTCCCTAACGATGTGCGTAATGTTGTTGTTTTAAGCCACTTTATGGCAGGGTTCACAAACATTTTAGCTAACCAAATACAGCTGCGGTAGAAGTTGATATTTAATAATTAAAACGTGATATTAATGAAGCTTATTCTGATGGTATCCTATTAACTTATCTTTCAATATAAAACAGTTTGTTCGGTAGCAATCTATACTTCTATACTAATATTATAAAGAGGAAAGATTTGATTCTTTGTTTGTGTGTATTGAATAGGCTCCGAAACTACTGGACCGATTTGAAAAATTTTTTTACCAGAAGCCGACATTATCCCTAATTAACATAGGCAATTTTTTACCGCGGGAAAATGCTTCATTCCTATGGGAAAACGGGTAATATGACAACGGGTAGTAAGAATTATCCTTTCGTAAATTCCTAATTACTTAATTATGTAATTACTTCCTTTTTCACATAACTTCTAAACGGCTGAACCGATTGGGTTGAAATTTTATATGGGTATTTCGATGATTTTCTGGATGATTTAAAAATATAATTGTACCCGGTAGGTGGCGCTGCTGTTGGTATGTCAACTATTAAACGGCTTGACCGATTGGATTGAAATTTTGTATGTGCATTTCCATGGTTTTACAGACACGAATGTATTATGCCAGTAAATATTTAAGATTTAATTGTTTGTTTTTTTCTATACTTGAGGAGTTTCCGTAAGAACCTACGCCGATAACGAAATTTTAGGCGGGCGAAGCCGCTGGCAGAAGCTAGTATACTATAAAATATAAAAATATAAAATCTTTCAAATATTCTTGGATTCGCTTTGTTTATGTAACTCGTAAACAGTGCCGTTACGTGCAGGCAAAGCGGGTGCTAAGACCTTAAAAAGTCCCAGGGTCTTTTTCTTTGTCCTTTCCACCCTTAATATACAATGTACTATACCCACTACTATTTAAGAGGACCAACCAGCCAAGCACATGTTGTAGGTACCTATAAGAAACCGATTTTTAATGGCCATCATACGGCAAGTACGAGAGGTGTTTTTTTCTACGCTGATTAGTGGCTTGAATGTACTTTGTGTACTACTTGCAATAAAAAGTTCCTAATTTCCATACATACTCAGTTTCGAATTAGAAAAATAACTCCCATGTCAGTTCGGCAAACCATATGCAATTTTTTCTACCTATTTATTTATTTTCATACCTGCTATATTGGACTTTCAGGTAGTAGAAAGTAACGTTCGTACCAAGTATAAAATGGCTTTTCTTACCCTCGGAATAAAAGCTTCCTACGTGAGCTTCTTCCCTCGGATAAGAAAAATGGTCATTTTGTAATCGGTACGAAATTATCAAATTTTTGAGTAGCAGTAGTCAAAAAGACAAGAATTTTATTATTATATACTATACTATACTGGTACTAAAAAGATTTACGCAATATGTGAACATCCGAGGCAGCAAATGTTTAGTTTTCACTCACGTACGGGTAAGTAAGAGGTGGCGAACTGGCGAAGAGTTTATCGTCGCTGCTGAGCAAATAGTGGCTAGAGTCTGCTGACAAACACGAAAAAGAAGAGAGAAAGATACCTAACATTGTAATACGGTTATATCTAAAATATACATCTCAGGTTAAGAAATTCCAAAATAAATATTAGACTTTTTTTTTGTAGTTGCCAACTGCGTGTAATCAAATGTTTGATTAATACCCAAAAATAGGTAACCAGAGGCTGAACACAGGACCACATCATAATGTCGGGAATACCCACTAATTACCAAGCACTTTAGTCCTGTACGACGAGTTGTAAAGCATATGGCACACAGTTTTTCGTAACTAATACCTAAGTGTTCAGGAAAAGATAATCAAAATAATATACCTCCTTTGCCAATACTTTACAAGCTATAAAAATAGTCAAGTGCGAGTCGGACACTCGCACCCTGAGACGAGTTACCACTATTTACGTAATGACCAAGCCCAACGTTGCTTCAAACATGATTTCCAATAGACAAATGTGTTCTCTTAGTAATCGCTAGATGGCGCTGATACGGTAATTTAAGGTGGTAATGGCTTGGGCTCATCTTACATTTGTTGTTATACTGTGTATAGTGTCAAGTTCATACTACAATGACGGCAAGTCTGAAGTATGAATGTATTACTGTTTTTACAATAGAGCAAAAACAACGAAAACGTGTTTTTTTGTATGGGGACCACCTAGGTAATGTTTTACTTTTTTAACTTTTTATTATTTTATAAATCCACCATTATATTTTGTGAAAATTTAAGGCTTCTGCCTATTTTGGTCTTATAAATAGAGCCCTTAATCTCGGACAGATAAAATTATACATAAAAAATGTAATAAGTATAATTCAAAATGTTCTAGTCTGGAAAAAATCACTCATTCGCGATAAGACCATCAATTTATTATTTATTTTTTTATGTTAAAAAATTTGTCGCTTGAGTATTTGCCATAACGATGATCATTTTTATTAATATTTCGTACAAAAAAAAAAAAAATAGACGGTCTAACATTAAAAACAAAAAGTTTTGAAGTAGATGCAGTTAAATATTTTTGATAACTGGTATCACTGCAAAAACTGTTTCGAAACGATAATGGAAGTGGTTGCTGATATGAAAAATTATAGAGCAAAGATACTTTTATCACATCTATTCGAAAAAAGCTGGCTTGAAACTTTGGAATGTGGATAATAGAGATCGATCAAGAACAATGTATAAACAAGTTACTAGCTATACAATAAAACTGGCTGGTGGTGAAGTTTGTGAAAAAGTAAAAGCGTGAAATGTATTCCGGCTTTGTAATTCTTTATTGTAATTATTTTACCTCGTGGGCCGTTCCTGCTGCACCCCGTATTGTACCTTAGAATCCTTCGCTCCACACTGGATTCAAAAAAGTGCCCTCGCCGTAAAAATATTAATTTAATCCCTAGTTGTGATAAAATCTACTATTATTTACAAATAACAAAGTCTCAAAATAAGTGTTATGTTATTATGTCGTATACCTTATACAAGATTAACAACTCCTAGTAATTGTAAAGTCCTATTTCCTCAATTTTACAAATCTTCTAAGAATTAAGGAATACATTATGAATATAGAATACATAGAAATAATCTTTCTTCGTTTAAGACTCCCTGAAGTCTTCGAAGGAACTTTATCATAAATACTAATATAACTATGGCTACATAATTTATGTAATTAAATATTTTCATAGCACAGATGCAGTCAAAAGATTAACCTCGAACCAATTTACCTCAAAATAAAATTTTAAATTTTAGGAAGTATAGAACATTTATTTATTTTATTGTCACTACTTGATGAAAACCCACTGTTTTTTTTTATAAAAGTGTCATCATAAATACGATTACATTTCACACGTTTTTTTAGTTTTTCACAAACTTTTTTTTATTTGGTCCGCGCGCGGCCAACCAGTTTTATTATACAGCTGGTTACTTGTTCATACAATGTTTTTGATCGGATTTCAGCTTTTCGAATAGATGTGATAAAAATATCTTTGCTTTAATTTTTTCTCATTACATTGATAATACGAGACTGAATGAGAGCAAAGATGTATAGACACGAAACACAAAAATATAATTAATGTGTCGTTAATATTTAGTTTAAAATTAACTGTTAGTTGCGACTCTCTATGGTATATTCGTAGTGAGAAACTTTTGTAAGCGAAAACTAATTACACGCATGTTGAATTTATGACTTACATAAGCGGGTTCAAATAATTCTAAAACAAAAAAAAACAGTAGTAATTTGTTTTATAGTACCTAGTAAAGGTAAATCTAGATTAAGAATAAAACATTTTTATATTTAAGTATTTCATAGATTTTAATTCTGTAAAGTGAATTCTAAACGGTAAAATTCATGTTAAACTGAAAAATTAAAGTAACAGCGGCAAAGTGAATTCGAGCAACGAAACAATTTGTATCTCAAAAGCTGTAGAGGTTTTATTTTTAACTTTTGCATTTTAATATTTGCTTTGTGTTTTTACGATAGAATAAATAACTAGACTTATATGAGTTTTTCATTAAGTATATTTTGAATATATTTTTGAACAATAATGTTTTGAAGTTATTTTTTCATACAGGGGTAAAAACTAAATTGATATTCGAGTATTTTGTTTTTATTTGTACTTTTTTTTATAACACTAAGGTAGCAAACGAGCCAATAGTCCGCCTGATGGAAAGCGGTCACCGCAGCTTGGGCGCTTGCAACACAAGGGGTATCACTCGCGCGTTGCCGACCCTTTAAAAATCTAATAACTTCTGTCTTATATAACCCCATACTGTAGTCCTTAGAGAAAACCTTGGCTGAAAGACCATTCCAAAACAACGGAAGTTTCTCTGAAACCGCACTGTACACAACCATTTCGATTCAAAAGTGTGAGAATGAATTCCCTGCCTATAGCGAGCGGTGCGATGGTAGAAAATAGCCATGGGCATAATTTCGAACAATTCCTCAGAACATATCCCATTGTACAAGCGGTAGAACACACACAGGGAGGCAAAGTCTCTCCTCAGACTTAAGGGCTCAATACGACAAGTGAGTTTGGGATGGTCGACAATTGACACAGCCCGTCATTGAACCGAATCAAAAAATATAATAAAAAGTATACGAATAAAAAGTAGTCATTTGTCGTTTATTTCGTAGCCCACCGCGCTGACCACAGTGGGGATTGGCAGACATTTATTTAACTAGTGGCCACTCGACTATCAGAGTTTTCAAGCCGCCCAACTTGAATAGACAGTTATCATACTATTGAAATTGGGATTTTTTCAGCCCCTGTTACAAATAATGAAAATTTGTGTGCTACGGGTGCTTTGTAGTTGTAATCCCTGTTACATAAAATTTTATTTTATTTAGCGTTTTTAATTTATTTACATATGCAGTTGTAAACAACAATACATATTATTTTACTTTTACTAGAAATCACTTTGTTGACTTGTTAGGATTACAGGTTATAATTCAGAAAAAAACTTTCAGTAGACTAAACTTAACTTAAATTTTCAGTAGATATTGAAATAAATGTTTACGCCAAAGTAAATGGCCAATTAAGAATCAAAGCACAGTTCCAATCCTTTTCATGGTACCATTACCTTATACCGTATAATAATGGATTATTTTTATATAACGGCATTGTGTAACTTACCTTTATTATTACTTTTTTGTAAATCAAATGGTAGTCATTTAAAAACAAATCACGTTTAAATTAAAATGTACCTAAATAGGTCAACAATAAACTAAGTAACTGTTTTTTGATTTGCTAAATATGTACCTTAATGTTTATGCAACACGTTTTAAATTAATTAAATCTATTATTTACTTGGCAATAATATTATCTTAACAATCACTCAAACACTACATAGCGTCTGATAGTCCGAAAAAAAACGAATATATTTCGTTTACGTTTCTTAAGCAAGGTTTAAATACAAGGCACACGTACGCTCTAATGTGCAGCTATCACCGTACTGCCTTACTGAAAATGAAAAACCTTTTAGAAGGACTAGAATGCTTGCAATATCTAACTCTCTCTTTCACTCTTCACAGGCAAAAACCTTATACTTTATATGGATATATTTTTTCTTGTTTCAAGCTTTGCATTTACTGAAACTTTAGCTGAGATTGTAAAAACTAGCGTTACATGTAGGCAGAAATAACAGCCATTTATTTCTACGTCGTTCACAGGATATTGATATGGTTAAGGCACGCTCTGTTATGACTTAAGTCAGTTTCAAGCTGAAATTACAATCCGAGAGCTGGACCAGTTTTTTTTTATATTACATAAGGATATTTATCACTTAATTATAAAAAAAAATGTCTTTACAGATGATTTGAAAAAAAAGATTTTTGTTTATTATTGAATTCAAATTAAAAAGGTTTTAAAACTATTTTTTCGTTGGACATTTGACAGTTTGTAGATAAGACGTAATTGCTCATTTCTCAATGTACTTTCTTAAAGTAATTAATAAACTAATTATTTTCAGATTATTTTACTACTAAACTTTAAAGATCGGTTTAAGAGACTAAGTAATAATATTTTCCCGATAAATACGTAACATTAAAAGATTAATGTTAAACTTGTAAAAAAGTAATTAACTTTCTTTGACGTACAGAAGTGTGATGCTTTACATGGTAAATATAGTTATTTGGTAGAAATTCATATAAATTTTATAAAAACAAGATATGATCCTATTTTTAAATGTAAATAACTCGCAGGAAACAAGCAATATCAACTATAGTTGGAAGGCTCCTGACATATTACATTCCAAATTCCCAACATATAGGTCCACTAGCTTACCTGGCAGACGTTGCTTTATTTATTAATCTACCATTTCGTTTTTTTACACTGTAGCGCCATCAGCTTTTGCTTCACTTGCCCGGGTTTTTTTTTCTGCTTGGCTCCTAAGGGTCACCGCGTGATGGTAAAAAGCCTATAACCCTTATAAATAATTGGACTACCAAATGCAAAAAGAGTTATTCAAATCCGACAGATACCTTCTTCCAGAGATTAGCGCGTTCAAACATAAAACAATAAAGTAAAATCCAAGCGAGCAAACTCTTTGGCTTCATTGTATTATAATATAAATATATATTAGGTACATAATATATTAATATATTTCTCTACATTGGCGACATTACACGACAGTAAACGAAAAGAGATTGATTATATTAAATGTCAGACTAAAAATATCCGGGACCAATACAATTTTCTACAAAATTGTCTAAAGAAGGCATGTATGTTCAGTACGATGCTATATAGTGTTTAAAAAAACATACAACAATTTCATGTTTCAAAAGTTTAAGACTGCAACTTTGATAACATACAATACAACAATATCTATTTAATACTATCTTACAGGCGTACAGCTCGAACACAATTTAAAATAAATGCTTATTTCCATTAATTTAATATCATTCATGCATGCTTTTCATTAATTATTAAAATAGTTAACAATATTTACCTCATAAACACACCGACTCACCGGATCAATTAAAATTCATGAAATGTTTACCAGCCCTGTTATTGTACTTAGTGTTATTCAGAGTTCATTCATACTAATATTATGAATTAGAAAGTGAGCTGGTTTGTTTATCTTTTCTTTACTTTACAAAGGGGCATTCAACTAAGCTAAAAATTGCAATTAGGCACAGGAATAGTTGTAGAAACGAAAAAGGTCATAGGCTATTTATCCCAGATATAGACTACGTATATGTACAGCAACCTTATTTGGTATTGTAATCAAGGAGTTGGAATCCCACGCCGATAACCGATTTTAGCTCGAGCGGAGCTGCGGAAAAAACTGAAAGCAATAATTTCAATTTATCTAATCCAAATAATATATATATGTAAAAGTCTGTTTGTTTGTTTATTATTGCTTTACGTCGCAACGGATCATCCAATTGAGTTGGCTGGCTATGACATTAAGCACAGAGATAGTTAAAGTGTTGAAAGAGGATATAGCCTACTTTTGATCACGGAAAATTTAAAAGTTTCCGTAGAAATAACTGACTATAACCGAAATCCACGTAAATAAACAAAAGCTATGGCTTACGCTTGCTGTCACAACCTTTCTTACTGTTATGAAGGAGTTACCGTAGAAGTCCCACGCTGATAACCGAATTTAGCGTAGGTGGAGCTGAGGCTAAAATCTAATTAATTATAAATAACAAATAAGCAAGCAAAATAAAACATTAAATATGTGAGAATTTTCGAAAAAGCAACATCTCTCGCAAGTGATAACAGAAAAAATTTGCAGAATTAGTATTCCGTACAATTAATTAGTTTTAACATAAGTCGAGTTGATAAATATTGGTTATATACATTTTATAGTCAATATCATTAATTCTCTGAAGCAGACTTACTTCTTTCTAAAGAACTTCATCGTAGAACCTAAATGGTTACGGTGTGGAATGATATTCCTGTCGAAGTTTTGTCTACATAACAGTAAAGAACGCGAAAAAAGACAAATTTGACACTTAGCTCCAACGCCCGCAACGCTCAGCTGGTAGATTACTGGGAACAGTTTCGAGCAATTTGAACTCTCGAATTTGAGAGCAAACTGTATGCAAGTACATTTTTGGTTTCGAGAGGTAAGTTAGACTTCTATAAATTTTTGTCTCGAACTCCAGAGTCCGAAAATCTCGAGACTTTACACAATATGGTCCCTGGTCGCAATAACGTTTGGCTGGATTTACTTAAAAAAAAAATCCATTTTGCAGGCGTTTAAAATACATTTAATAGCAACGTAGCACAATACTGATGTGTAAGTACAGCTTTGATTGTTAAGCATTAAAAGGAATTCTTACAAAAGTTCCATTCACAAAACTCACAGAACCCATTCTGGCCTAACGACGTACCTAATATGGTTTTTATGTCCTTAATAATAGCTTGCTTCTTCAGTATGGGCCGCTTAACGTTACTTAGTGACAATTTCAATTCTGTGTAACTTTCTTCAACATTTCAAGAACAGTAGTTAAGAAATTGTAAACCAAATAAACACCACATGATCTTATATTAAGGTAGGTAATATTAATGTAAGTAACTCTGCTATCTGTTACTGGTGGGTCTTTGTCAGTCAGAACTTTAACCCGTTATGATATGACTCTCATTTAAACTTTGAGATAAAGTTTTCAAGATATAACTAACTTTGCTAGGCCAACAAGCAACCACTAGTTCATTGGTGGTGTTGGCCTCTGCCTCGCGTTTTGAGGAACAGGCGTTCGATTACGGTTTGTACCGTTATTTTTTTATCTAAATTATGATGGCGTATACAACTAATGTAGGTACATGGCATTAGTTGTATACGCCATTGTCTTTTCGGTAAAGAAAAAAAATCGTAAGGACACCTGATAATTTTAAAAATATTATGTAAAGGCCACAATTCAAACTGGACTTGCGTGATGGAATATGGCTCAAATCGGCCTCCTTGTCGAAGGTGATGGTAGGCCGGTGGGTGCTCTAACAGCGGGTACGTTTCAAGCACATATTTCTTATGTTACAAATCTTAGAGACAAAAAAATTGACCTTATATTTCTGTTACTAAAACCATTGTGACGCTACATATCCATTTCAAGTACCTAAATTTTACTGTAAGACCGGTGTTATACACATTTTTTCATTAAAACGTAATTAAACGGACAATGCATGTCCCAGTTATTTCGAAACCAGATGGTTTTTACTGTCTTGCATTGCCCCCCAGTACGGGTATGCTCTATTTACTATTGTAAAAATATCCAAAATGAAAAACCATAAAAAATCTGTAGGTGAAGATTTAGTAGGTTAAGTTTAAAAGTAAATGCTTGATTGTTAAGCTTTAATAGAAATTCTTACAAAACCAACGGAACCCATTCAAGCCTAACGACGTACCTAATGTGGTTTTTATGTTCTCAATAATAGCCTGTTTCTCCAGTACGGACCGCTAAGTGTTACTTAGTGACAATTTCAATTCCGTGGAACTTTCGTTTGTATCACAACAATACGTAAAGAATTCTGAACTAAGCAAATAAAAACTATTAACATCTTTATTTTCATAATTTATGAAAGCTTTATAGATTTTGGATAGGACGTGAAAAAACATAGCAATCTGTAACTTAAATATACTTTTCTTTCAGCTGAATAAAACCGACTTGGCGAGAAAAAAAATGGTGTGCATTTTGTACCATTGTAAAACTTTGATACTTCATAATTTAGCAAGAAAAGTTTTAAAAAAATCGGCCAAGTGCGAGTCGGACTCGCGCACCAAGTGTTCCGTGCCATTATCTATAAAATTAAATGTTTTTTATTTTTTATTTGAGTGGTATGAAAGGTAAATTCCGTTTAACTATTTATGACGTATTAAAAAAAATACTTACTAGTTCCGTTAAACCAATTTTCGGTGGAAGTTTGCATGGTAATGTACATCATATATTTTTTTTAGTTTTATCGTTCTCTTTTTTTTAGAAGTTACAGGGGGGGGGGACACATTCTACAACTTTAGAAGTGTCTCTCGCGCAAACTTTTATTATTCAGTTTAGAAAAAAAATATATCATAAACCTCAATATCATTTTTGAAGACCTATCCATAGGTAATTAACCCAACAAGTATGGGTTAATTGAAAAAAAAAAATAGAGTTTCAGCTCTAAGTATGGGGAACCCCCAAAATTTATTGTTTTTTTTCCTATTTTTGTGTGAAAATCTTAATGGGGTTCACAGAATACATTCCTTACTAAGATTTAACAATTTAGTTCTTATAGTTTCGAAAAAAGTGGCTGTGATATACGGACGGACTGACAGACGGAAATAACGAATCCATAAGGGTTCCGTTTTGCGCCATTTGGCTACGGAACCCTAAAAATAGAAAAAATACAGTGATAGCAATATGAATTTGACTCCCGAAAGTATAAAAACAGCTGCAAATGAAATTGTTACGAGGGCGATATGGGCCAGAAAGCTAATTTCTGTAATACTAACGTTAACGTTTACTAAAAATCATTACACAATGTCATATAAATTACTATTAGATATATTTGTTATAAACTTTCTTAGTAAATTATTCCATAAAGACGCCTTGAAACTTAATTTTTTTAGTATGGGATTAAACGTTCTTACCGTTTTGTAGTCACATTTTTTTAGTTTTTGCTACAACTTAAAGATACAATATACTAGATAATAAGCTATTCTAATTTTTTATCAACTTTCATTACAATAAAATGCAATGCACGCTTTAAAAGTTTGCCCAAGTGTTGAAACAAGGGTTTCTTCCAGATGTTTTATTGCATTCAATACAATAAATGAAAATCACTCATTTAGGACTCACTAGACAAAAGCAAGTTTTATGAAATATTTTTTTTTTTCAATCCTTTAGGTGCTAGTTCAGCCACAAAATTTGCACAAAACCGGCGTATTTACGCGGTCTAGCCAATATCGCAGTCTTAGTAACCTTCCGCCGCAAAAAAAAAAACGTATTTCAGTAAGATTTCAAAATAAAACAGGACCATCTTCATTGTGGTCAATATATTATACATATAAAGCATAGTTTATACCAAGCACAACGTGGATATAAAGGATGTATTTTTTGCTTGGAACCAAAAAAGTGCAGAAATGTTCTATGAAATCTAATGGTTGCACAGTTTTTCATTAATGCACTGTTTATTTAAATATATATTTAACACAGAGGTTTAATATCTTCCATGAAGCTAAAAAATGTACGCATTAGATCAAAAAGATACTGGCTGAATAAAACCGACTTGGGGAAAAAAACAAATGGCGCGCATTTTGTACCATTGTAAAACTTTGATACTTCATATTTAGCAAGTAAAATTTTAAAAAATGGAAATAATCAGCGATAGCGATATGAATTTTACTTCAGCAAGTATAAAAAAAAACTACAAATGAAATTGTTCATAACTTTTTGCCGCAAAAGTCGCGGAATGAATATTTAAAAGCTTATGAAAATTTTATTAATTGGGGAAACGAAAGACGTTTAAAATCGCTTTCCGAAAGCGTGTGTTTTAAACGTATTTCAGTGAAATGTCCAAAAAAATGAGACCATCTTCATTGCGGTCTATATATTCAATGTTAAAAAGCAAGCACAATACCAAGCACAACGTGTATAAACACTGTTAAGTGCAAGTGTTTAATAGATGTACATTGCCGGCTAAGTAGAATAACTATTTGCGACATGTTTGAAGTTATTCTAATTACCCAGCAATGTATTTCTACTAAATACTTGCCCTAAACAATGTATATACCGGTCATTTATATAATTTTCATTATCTTGAGTTTTTATTAAGAGTAGGTATATTTTATCACGGATTGGTAGCTAAAAGAAAAGTAGATTACGCACCTTTCGCTCGATGCAACAATCTACTATTTCTGTAAGTGTTGTATAAATGAATATTTATTCATTTAATTGGTTTAAGGTAGATATTACTCATATGCTTATTAGTGCTTAATTAAGTTTATGGCAGAAAAATAATACATCTTCTCTTTCCTTAACTATTTTTCTATTTTTGGTTCAATTTCGATTTTCTTTAACCGACGAAAGACAAAGGTTTTCAATTCGATTGTTTATATTTTTTTATGTTTCTGTGCATAATTTTGTACAGAGCAGTCAATTTTGATGATTCTTATGGTGAAAAATCCATCGTTAAGAAAAGACAAATGGGGTCAAACACAAATTTGATTTTTAAGCTACTGAATTTCCGACTGAATGTAAACCGACTCTGTTGAAACTTGGCATTCTTATTTAGTTCTGATGAATTACTATAACATAATTGAGACTTAAAGGATCTGATTTTGGAGACGAAAAACAGTCAAAGGAAATCTTCAACGGTTTACAGCAGCCTTATTTATGGAGTTGGAGAATTCATCTTGAATAGCGTTTTGAACCTAGTTATGAGATTCTTCATTTCAGCATTTTTTGCTGGTCTACCCAAAAAACACTGTTTTGTACAAAAAATCCTACCTAATAAGTGAAATATAAAAATTACTAAGTATCTATACGAATGTTATTAACTTCGTAATGTTGTGTGTGTGTTATGTTTATTTAATTTATAGGCATATTCTACCATCGCACCGTTCGCCATCGGCAGGAAATTCATTCTCACACCTTAGAACCTAAAAGGTCACATACAGTGCGGTTTCAGAGAAACTTCCTCCCGCGAACGCTTAGGTAGTGGAATGAGCTCCCTGCCAAGGTTTTCTCTAAGGACTACAGTATGAGGTTCTTCAAGAAAGAAGTTTTTAGATTTTTGAAGGGTCAGCAACTTTCTAATGTTGTAAGCAACCATAGTCTGTGTAACCACCTTAGTGGAACAAAAAATTGTTAATAACAGTCGTTTAGGAGCTTATTGTAAGACTAAAAAGGTATTTTTTTTTTTCATTTTTCGGTTCTAATGTTGATTTGGTTTTTTTGCTATAAAGTTTTATTATCAAAGATTTACATAAAGTTATTGTTAATTATACTTTAGTAACTAGGTAATTGTTTTTTTCTAAAACTTTGCTGATTTTGTCCATTCATTAATCAATAAGAAATAAAAGTTACTTGAAGGCATGTGACATTAGGCAATTTATCTTGCTTACCTGCCAATTTCAGGTCGTTGGGTTACGTGATTAACGATGGAAGATAACTTATCTAAAACTTATTCATTTACAGTTAATTTATGAAAATTTGGTAAGTTTTGGATGTTTTTTTATTGTTGGGCTTAAAGCTAGACGCAAACTCCGCGGCGAAAAAATGAAAATAAATTTTTATTTAGATTTGGTGAGTGGGGTTTAGCAACATATATGTTTTCGAAGTTTAAACACGGTTGTTGCAAAAGATAAAAATTGGGAGTTTACTTTTAATATATAATATAAATATCTTTACTTTCAGACATATTCGTAGTTCCATACAAGTGTTAGTATTTCTTAAAAACTATGTTAGTATACAGATATATATTAAAAATACAAACAACTATCTAACTATATATATATCCCACTGAGTCCCTGCTACTTTTTAGGGGTCTGTACCCCATAGGCTGCATTTTTTTTTTAATAATGACAATATTTGTATTTACCCGACTGCGCCGAGGGTGGAAGGAGGGTGCAGGATGGTTCTGTTTTCGAGTGTATGTATATACGAGTATGTATGTATATATGTTTATTTCTTTGGCACCTCTTGAAGCGGGGCTCCAATACTAGAAACGTGATTTTTTTGCCGTTTTCATAGATAATAGTGCGGAACCCTTGGTGCGCGAGTCCGACTCGCACTTGGCCGATTTTTTTGAATGCATCATTATGCAGTGTCTCAGCCAGGAATATGACTAATAATTGCTTTTTATTCAAAATAATGATCATTTTTCCGATGCTATTTATTTAAAGTAAGTAAATGAAAATGAGCAGTTAAAGCTATAAGAATTCCTTTTTTAACTACGGAACCCTAAAAATAATTGTATTTATTAATAAAAAATATAGTTAGCATAAAACTGGAAGGTTTTATTCCTAAAGTAAACAATACAATTTGGGATAGTTTTATAAAAAAGGTAAATAAGTATAATATCACGGATAAACATTGATATCTATAATACAAATAAAATAGAAATATTCATATACAATATTTTCATAAATAATCATATATTCATTATATTAATATCATCAAAATAATATGAATAATGTCATTGATAAATATTGATATGTATAAAACAAACAAAACTGAAATTATCATATATAATCATTCTATGTATTAATGAAACTTAACAACCAACCTACCGAATGAAATTCAACAATATTTTTACCAATCAACCAAAAAGTGGTTTAACCTTCAAGCGGTCGCGTGGCGATACCCCTAACCCTATTTTCGGTTATAATTTCGTATGTTCATATCACTCGTGTTTGCCAATATTAGTAGCCTCTCATAGGTTCATTGTGAACTCAAAACAATAGACTCTTCCTTTCTATGCGCATTGCTTTATCCAAATTATATCTTTCGTTGTGCATCCTGCGTAGGTTTTGCAAAGTAAACGCGCGCCTGACGTCGTTGAAAATTCATGCGACGCACTTCGTATAAGTTCTTTATAAATTTTTGTAGGTTTTATGCCAAAGTTTTTTATTATATCTAAAGGTAATGTGCTTAAGTAAAGTTTCAATCAAATAATTTAATAATTTGTATTTTTAATTCTTAAAAACCTTAACGAGGTTGTTAAAGTTACGCGCGACTGCTGCCGGTACAATAGACCGCGCGCCCGCTTAAAGGTCAAACATACTTTTTATTAAAACGTTCATGCACACGTGAAATCCAAAATTTTACAAACTCTAAACGAATGTAGGGAGCTAAGAGTTATTTTTTAAAAAATAAAATTAAATCATGATTGAATACAACTCGCCCACACAAAACCTTTTACTGATATTACAATCTAATTTACCAAAGGTTGTATTTTTTCACTTCATTCTATTGCCCGCACATGATTGGTGTGTTGCCGCACTATACAGGGTAGAAAGAAAAGTTGGTCATTGGAGGGAAAGTACCTTAAATATTGATGATATTTTTTTATAAATTTCACTAAAAGTTAGCATTCCTTTATTTTTATTAAATTGCATGTTAGAGCCGGGAACTGAACACGTGAAATAAGAGAAAAAATCCTATATTATATGATAATCATAAATAATCATCATCAAATGATCATCATAGAAGGTATCAGTATTTTCTTTTAAGATTAAGTGCGAGAGACCTACCTTTTCTTTTTTTTTATTCAGTCTGCTCCGTGGCTCAGTGGGTAATAACCCGACTGCTAAGTCGAGGGGCATGTGTTCGATTCCCGCACAAGATAAACATTTATGTGATACACATTTGTGTTTGTCTTGAGACTAGGTAGTTTCTTCATATAAAATACATACATTTACAAAAAAAATATTAATATGTATTTGTATCCGTTGTTTGGTATCCATGGTACAAGCTTCGTTTAACTTTAAACCAGATGGTGCTGTGTTTAATGTCCAAAAAATATTTATTTATATACTATTGTACTATAAGATGGCAACCTACTGATGCCATAATAGAAAAATGATCACTAAACAAGTAACTCTATTTTATTAAAGATTAATAGTTACGAACGGGAACATTAGATGGTCTACGAGATCTCCGAATATGAAACTCTAAAATATAGCTTACAATATATTATCTTTTGTGTTTTTTTTTTAGTTTAGGAAACTGTGTTATACAGAGAGAGATATCATAAAATAAAGGATGTTTTCTTTTATTTCACGCATTCAATTCCTGGCTCAAACAGATTATTTATCAAAAATCTTTAAAAGCAGTTTTACTAATTTGAGAAAATCAAGAAATTTTTATTTTAATTTTCTAAACTGAAATTAGCTATCATCAATATTTAAGGTACTCGGACTTACCTCCAATGACGACCTTTTCTTTTCACCCTGTTTAAGTATTAGGTACTTATATGTTATATTAAACACAACAGTACTGTTAAAGATATACTTACATAAGAACAACAAAAAACACAATCAGAAACAAACCGATTAAAAAAAGCAACATTTTCGTTCGCTTTGTTGACTTTTAATTTCTGCTTTCCAATTTAAAACTGTAAAATCGGATTCGAGTAAAAAATCAAACTTGCATCGACGCTGTGAGCTCCAATAATCAAACAATTCCGTAATTTGAAACCTATCCCAAGTTTTTATTGTTAGCTTTAGGAATAAAACCTTTCAGTTTTATGCTAACCATATTTTTTATTTATATATACAATTGTTATGTAGTAGTTTCGCTATGTTTGTCCGTCCGTATGTATGTCACAGCGGTTTTGTTCAGAAACTATTCTGAGTATAATAAACTTCTACAGTGTCTTCTTGTTCTGATATAAATAAACACTCTACAAAAATATAATGATTAAAAAAATTAAGAGGAAAGTATTATTATATAAGACTTGTTGACGATCCCAAACTCACAAGCCGTATCAAACCCTTAAGTTTGCCTCCCTGTGTGTGTTCTACCGCTTGTAAAATGGGCTGTGTTCTAAGGGATCGTCTGAAATGATGGCATAGAATTCATCCTCACACTTTGGGACCTAAATGGTCACCTACAGTGTGGTTTAGATTCTCTAAGGACTACAAAATAGAATTTTTTAAGAAAGAAGTTATTAAATTTTTGAAAGGACGGTAAACTGCGAGTGTTGCCCCTGCGTGGTGTTGCAAGCGTCCATAGGCTGCAAATCTTTTTTAATAATGATAATATTTGTATTTATTTGTCTGCGCCAGAAGGAGGGTTATGTTTTTCGAGTGTATGTATGTATATATGTATATTTCTTTGGCACCTCTGTAGACTAAACAGCTTGATGGATTTTAGCTTAGATTCGTCATAATTTTGAAAGTAACACTGGTTACATTAAATTCTTAAAAAATCAAAATGGTGGATTGCATGCGCTTTAATGTGCAAGCTAAAAAAAATTTTTTCAAGACCCTCGAGTTGGGCATTGAATAAAAGGCTTTAAAAGGCGAGTACGAAAATATATAACATTAGTGTATAGAGAAAAAAAACACTGAAAAGCTGTGAATAAAAATAAATAATAAAACCAGACTGCAGAAACATTAAGAACTAAACATATATAAAACTAGTTTTTCAGATTTTGTGACTAGACAGTAGGTGGATTGGTTATACATTATGTTATAATGACGATATCTTTTTTCATCCGATTTCGATGTAATAAACTATTTATGTTGCTCTTGTTGCTCAGTATTTATTTATTTTAAAAATTCTTAAATAGCATCCCTCAAAGCCTTAAACTTTCATACAAACTCTAAACCATCTTTGCCCCTTTAGATGGTCTGTCTTTAAAACATTACATTTCGTATACACCTTATAAGGAATTTACATGCGCAGTTTCACCTACGTAGGACAAGTGGCAAGTTTTTCAGATTTGTGACAAGTCAGTGTGTGAGTCAGTGGTAATTCATCAAGTAATCGGTAGCATAACAGACAGCTTCTGCCGCTCAGTGGCTGTTGACCAGACTGCTGAACCGGAGCCCTGCGTTCGATTACTGCACAGTACAAACATTTATATTTGTTTCACGTCTGGGTGTTTTATATGTATTATTTATTTACATTAGTATATGTGTATTATTTATTTACAAAAAAAGTATATATATTTATGTAAAGTTATCCATCAGGTCTCTGGTATTCATATTACAAGCTTTGCCAAGTGGCAGGTGTGATTTGTCCAAAATCATTATTATCTATTATTATTTTTGTATTATAAAAAAAAATATGGAGGTTGCGCTCTGCGTGATCCTGTCACTGACTTAAAACTTTAAACTTTAATTAAAAAATGTAATCTTTCAGTTTTAGGATTCCGCACCCAAATGGTCCAACGAAGCCCTATAGCTAAGCCTACTACTACCTACGGTCGTCTGTCCGACTATTAAATCGTTCTATCTTTTTGACCGAAGTAGGTAGAAGCCTGATATTGTAACATAATATGCGTTACAAATAATAAAAAGTTCAAGAAGTAAAAATTTAAGAGGATGTACCTATACAAGAAACACGTTTTCGTTATTTTTGCTCCATCGTAAAAACAGTAATACATTGAAGATTCAAACTTGTCGTGATTATAGTGTGTGTTCTAAAGTATAACAAAATAATAAAAACCTGCCAAGTGTGAGACGGGGCCGAGCTATTACCATCTTTAATTACCGTATCAGCGCTATCAACCAAAAATAATCTAAATAATCAATAGAAATAGTTACACATTTGTTTTTTGGAAACGTAATTAAAAGTAAAGCAGCGTCGGACTTGGTCAGCCATTGGATAGGTAACCGCTAAGCGGCACACTTTTTGATTTTATTTGTGTTCGTAAATAACGTTAATGGTATGGAACTCACGGAGCGCGAGTCTAACTTGCTTTTTTGCCCGTCTTCTTCTTGAAAGCCACAAAATATACCTACATTTTAGAAAACTTTCAACCCACCACAATCCTGAATACGCCTACACCTCACACCGTTTTCCAAGACCTTTTCAACGACACTACACACAATGGGGTATACCTTTGTTTATTTTAGGTACGAAAGAAATAATTTTAATTAAACTAATAAATTTTTTTGGCTGTTCATACCTGACATTTCATATTTTTTTTTTATTTTTACGAGAGTCGAGTTATAAGGCACAGCGAGACGAACGATTAGACAGTAAAGAAGCTATAATTATACGGTTTAACTATTAAACTACGAAAATAGATTTTTTTCTAAACAACGCACTTTACTTGAGACCTTTAACGAAACTAACATTAACTTACTACTCAGAATAATTACTGTAACTTTATTTTGCAACTTTTGAAATATTTTAAAAAAAACTCACCTTTATAGATCTTAATCAAATATCACTTTTTTTGCTTAACACATTAAATTCTATTTGCCTTGCGTAAACACTTGAAAAGTGACTTAAGTATTATTATAGTTTATGTTAGTTTTATAAATTTTTTTAACACACTATAGTTCCGGAATTGTTCTTGAAAACAGTTATTTAACACAATTAGCCATCAATTATTTAAATATTTAAAAAAATAGTTAAACACGAAAAAAGAATTTATCACAAAATTACACAGCAAAATACGGTGGACAGTTTGAGTACGAGCTTTTAAAAGCTGCCAAGCACACGAGAGTTTCAACGCAATCCGAAAGTCGTACTGTCTGAAGCTTTCAGTGTGACAGAGAAATATCTATAATATAATGCCTTCTCTTTCGTTCAGCGTGAAAATCTACAATAATTGAAAAGGATTTTTCTTCTTTTAAGATTATTTTACGTGCAGTTTCTTATTCATAAATAAATCACTTAGTTTTCTGGTTGATGAGATACCAAGTCTGAACTTATCGACTCCGCATTTATATACATTTTTTCAAATTTCTTGATTTTAAATCCCATTAGTAATTACTGACCTAACGGTTTAAGACGGAGGTGGGGTAGGCCATAGCATTCCTTCGATGAAAACACACACCATTGTAAAAAGTCACTGCAATGAGTCTTTTTAAATGTTATTTTATGAAGTACGTAGGTCTGTAATAGAATGGAAAATCGCCAGGTCCCAGTGCAAAATGAAATATTAAGTTTCATACTATAGGGACAAATACTGCTGTAATATGGTATACCTATATCATCAATGTAAATAAATTATCATAAATCAAGGTTAATCTTTTGACTGCATCAGTGGCTTAAAAAAAAATTATTTACATTGATGATGTAGTCATAAATGTGGCATGTAGGTATGATATATTTTCTTCCAAGACGCTAACCTTCAGGGAGTCATCAATGAAAAAAGATAATTTCTATGTATGTTTATTTATATTGTATTTCATAATTTTATGCAGATTTTGTGTATTTGAAAAATTGGTGTACTAGGACTTCATAAGTCACTAGAAATTGTTTGGTATACCTATAATAATTTTATATATTTTTTACCTGTATACTTATGCATAACTGTACTTACTTTGAAAGTTTTCTTAACATGCTAAGTAATTGGCATGAGAGGGAAGAGGTAACGGGCTTGCAAAGTTTCAGTCGAGTCGTTTGTTTAAGGTTCAAAGGAAAGTTCCTCGCGTCATTTCATTCAACGAGAAATATGGAGTTACTTTACAGTAATTAACAAACAAGCGGAAATGTTAAAATGTATTTACTGATATTAAAATTTCCAGCATTTTTAGGGTTCCTCAGTAAAACATCTTTTATGTGTAGCCTATTCCGCTCATTTGTCTGTTTTTTATCAGTAAACAGTGAACAGTGTAGTAAACAGTGCCCCATGGGACGTGTTTTAAGCCCTTTTTCTCATAAGGACTATTAAACACGTTTGTTAATCGTGGTACACGTGGTAACAAAGTTAAAATTTTTGCCTAGGTTAGTTTCGTTCAAGATATCACCCTGAACAAACAATCAGAAATAACTGAAAAAACCAAAATAATCTAAGATAAGAAAACAAGTTAGCGTTATCTTTATCGAACGCGTTTAAGTTACTTGAATCACGTGAATTTTTTTTCTCAAAAGAGACTAGCGTGCGCAGTACTTATATACTTATTCTAAGTCAATTCAATTACTTTTTGGATACAGCCGACCAAGTTAGGCTTAGTTTTGGATACAACTAATTACTATACCAATACCAAGTGCGAAAACCTACTAACCGGTTTTAGGGTTCCCTAGCAAAATTGCAAAAAATGGAACCCTTAGAAACTCATGTCCGTCTAGCCATCCGTATGCCACTGCCTCATAATTTCTCAGTCTTAGGGTATGTTGGTTCCCCCCCCCCCCCCCCCCCGACTTTAACTTTTAAATAGAGATTATAATAGTAACAAGATCGGTTCATGAGTTTTTTTTTTGATATCTGCAGTAATTATTATTCTTCAGAACCCAAACGTATGTGCGACACGCACTTGGCCAATTTTTACACTAATCTATTTGTCCGTGTTCTAAATAGAATAAAAGAAGCTTTATCGAAAAACTTTCTGAAGGCGGTGCCTAAGCAATAAAACGAATCAAATCTGACTATATCCCGCCATGGCCCAATTTATCAGGATCGGCCGTTGTGGTAACATATGGGGAGGCCTAATTTCAGCAGTGGACGCCTTCATCGAACGATCGAACAAAGTAATTTAATTTAATTTGTCACTAAGTTTAAGTTCTGGAACGAACAAACTTTAATCAATAATTTAATATACCACCACGCCACCTATATCCGAAGAAGTGGTCAGAGATACTACTAATGTATGCTCGTACCATCCAAGTTTCAGCGATGGTATAGTTGGTGAGCCTATCGCCGTTCCAGGGTCGAGTTGTCCTAGTAGGAATCAAACCTACGATATGGCAGTCCAACGATAAAGTCCATTGCCAAATAAAGTATTATGATAAATATCTCGTGCTTGTAATGTTAAAATTAATAACATTACAAAAAAGACTATTCACCAACATTTTTATATACAATTCTGTAAGCAACTAAGATGGCAAATGAGGCAAGAAGGCCGGAATTTTATTCAAATATTTTGAAGACGAAGCATGTGAATTAATACTTTCAACGGAAAGCAGAATTTACCTTTCGCAGTTCCCGGCGGCTTTACTTTACTTGAATTTATTACTTGCTCGCCTTTCTTTAAAATACTCAAGTGTGCTTTTTACTTTAGTAAAAAGTAAGTAATTTTATGATTAAAATTTAAATCCCAAAAAAAAAAATATGTACATAATTTTAATAGCACATTGTGTATTAAGGTTGGTAAGAAGAAAATCACTAACTTATTTAAAAGCCTAAGGCCGAATTTCTCATCACATTTGCGTGTAAATAAATAAAATATATGATAAATAAGTAAATAAAGTCACCAAAACACAATTGGTATTGGTATTGGCTGAAGTCAAAATTTGTAATTACTCACTTGCAGTGTGTGCGTAGTTTATATTTGAATAGAATAGGTACGTTATTACCGCCCGAGGGTTCTATGAATGCCCGCTTTGCTTTGAGAAAAGTAAATTTTACAAAAAAAAAGCCCATGGGAGTAATTAAAATCTTAGCACCCGCTTTGCCTTCACGTAATGACACTGTTTACTAGTAAGTGTGATAAAAATTAGCAGTTTACGATATTGATCTCGTCCAAAACTTGTAATTACTTCTTATATTGGAACTGAGAATGGTGTATATTATTCAACCCCTGATATTTCATTTTACCTTTTGTTAATTTTAAGTTGGACTGTTTTTATAGGTATTTTTATTAACTCTACAACTCTTACCTACTAATATAGAATATTTTACGGTTAAAGCAGAGCTTGTTACAAACGCCCCCTCCCCTTCTGGCGCTGACTCACCTTTGGGTTCGAGACTCACGCCGGTCAGAGGGATGCCCCCGAGAGCGACAACTCAAGCCGAGGCTCCTCCTGCGGGGAGTCCTTAAACGTTGGGTGCTATATGGGCTGAAGCTCCTTCAGAGTCTTGCCCTTAGAAGCCTGGTGAAGCAGGTAATGGCTGCAACAGCCAACTGCATTGACAGTTCAGAAAAAAAAAGAAAAAAAGTTGCAAACTCATTCGCTTGGCCGTTTTTTCGTCGACTTTCGTTGCAAAATTGGTCGTTACGAAAACATTTTTTTATTTTAACGGTTAATTAATAAGCTTGGTTCACCCGAAAAGTCGATTCTAAATATTGGTGAAAGATTTTTTGAAATCGGATAAGA
Organism: Apoda limacodes; assembly: GCA_946406115.1. Lineage (NCBI taxonomy): Eukaryota > Metazoa > Arthropoda > Insecta > Lepidoptera > Limacodidae > Apoda > Apoda limacodes. The sequence continues at coordinate 13,573,377 of OX291559.1, forward strand.
AGTTTCGGAGATAACATCCTCCATACAAAACTACAGACATACAAACTTTACCTCTTGATAATATTAGTATATGCTCATAAAATAATGTAGATCGGTACAAATTAGATGTTGCCAGTGCGTTTAACATGACAGTTAACATTTAAAACGTCTTACTACTTAAAATAACTGTCGTACCTATAGGTTATCTTATAGGCTATAGGCCTAATATATATTAGGTTGCAAACTAAGCAAAGCTTGTGATATGGGTACCAGACAATACGGTAAAACCAATCAGAAGGTTTAACAAATAAGCACATATAAGTAGATATTTATTGGAGAAAATATAAAAAATTAAAATTATAAAAAGGACCCTGCTGGCTAAAGGGTACTGGTACCGGTCGGCTGTATCCTTCCCACTCCACATCCTAGACTGCGAAGTCCTACACTACCTGCCCTATCTACTCCGTCTTACTGGTGTCTTGGGCAGAGATAATAGGCACACATAGGAATGCCATGAGATGGATGGGACACTACTAGAATCACTCACTAATGCGGACTGGAAACGCTGCATATCTTCCAGTGGTTGAGGACCCTCCGTTTCTTCAATTACCACCTTTTTGAACGTTAGCGCTGTTCCAGCCCGCAGTTTTGAGCACTCTACAGAACCCTCTCATCGACAGTTCTTTTCCTATGTGACCCGTTCCTTGAGTCCTTGCAGTGGAACGCTGGCTGGTAAGATGCTGGAACGGATGGAACGGAACGGAAAATTAAAATTATAAAAAGGACAATTTGGAATAATTTATTGCCCTGTTGTGCGACGCGAAGTGGCCAGTATTTTTCTGACAGAGCGCCGGCCTGTCGGCCAGAGGCGGTGTCAGTCACTTCGCACCGGGATGCAGAAAGATCGATTTTCGAAACCAATTTTGAGTATGTGGTGGAACTTCTTGTTAATAGTAGAAAAGTGTATATACTTTACTGTAAATTATAATAGATGTTATGGATTATAAATATAATATACCAACCTAACCTAAAAATAAAATATCCAGGTTTTCGTCTTGGGAATGGACTTTTTAACTTTATAAGTCTTAAGATAGATAATAAAGGTAGCAGATACCAGGTTTACTTCACGTGGTGGCTAGTATCTACATACCAGGCTTACGTCAACACAGACACCTAAGGGTGTCATACTTGTATTAGATATAAATTCGAATGCAAGTTTGTTTATTAGACATTCCTTAACGAAGCATAAAATTGAGCTAAATTTGACACAGGAATAGTCAGAAACAGGGAAAGACGTAGGCTATTTATTCCGGAAAATCCAAAAATTTCTGCTTTGAAAACTTCTGTGGATGAACTATAGCAACAGCTATATATTAAACTTTCTTATGTGTATAATGTACGAGTTTTCGTAGGAATCCCATAACGATAACTTACTTTAGCACAGGCGGAGTCGCAGGTAAGGGCTAGTTCCAAGTAATGTTGAAAAATATTTTTAACTATTAATAGATTTTGCCAGCGGCTTAGCCCACCCTAAATTTGATTATCGGCGTGGTACTTCTAAATTAACTTCTTAATTAGACTAATGAAGTTTGCTACAGCTTGCTGCAGCAATAGTAAATTTTAGCTTGGGTATCGTTATTTCCGTGGAATCTTTTTAATTTTGCGGGATAAAAAGGAACCTATGGCCTATTTGAGGACTTAACCTATATGTGTGCCAAGTTTCATCCCGATCCGTCCAGTGGTTGAAGCGTGATTGAGTAACAAACATCCATCCAGACAATACATACTTTCGCATTTATAATATTAGTAGGACTAGATTTTGCCAGTGGCTCTGCCCACCCTAAATTCGGTTATCGGCGTGAAACTCCTTTATTAACAGCCTTATAATATTAATGAAGATGGCTACTAATGAAGTTAGCTGTAGTTATAGTTAATTTAAACTTAGTTATTGTTGTTTTCTGCTATTGAATTTCACGAGATAAAAATAGCCTATATGTGTGCCAAGTTTCATCCCAATTCATCCAGTCTTCTAAGCGTAATTGAGTAACAATCATCCAAACTTTCACATTAATAATATTAGTAGGAGGTAATTAGGTTTTTTTCTATTATGATATAATTTGCAGAACCTAATAACCATGTTTATGATGATGCAAAGCTTTCTGAGGGCATAGTCTCGATTAAAAGTTCTATTTTTCCTTTTTAAAACTACAAAACATAAATAAAACATTCTATTTTTTGTACTCTGTGTGTAGTATACAACAGCAATGTCGTGCTCATTTGTCATTATGCTATCAGAAAACCAAATGCCACAACAAAGGAGTCGAGCGAGCAATAACCTCGGGTAAATTAATGTCTTGGATCGTATTTCCTGCCGAATGAATTACTGAACCCACGACCTGAATAAACTATAACCTTGAAAGCTTACATGCAAAACTGTTTACATATTTTTGAAACATTTACGATTATTGTGTTACTAGAAGTTGACTAACGAAGTTGAATTGTTCATTTTAGCAATAGCAAATAGGATAAGAATTAGGCAATTGAGATTCACACAATATGCATCAACTGGAGCTTGTGGTCCTGCACTCGTGGGGTGTGGCAGTTAATGGAAGAGTGACTGCTCTGAAACACTTTTCTGACCTTCTCTATAGTTTTACTCTCGGTCCTGACTGTTTTCTTTTTTATTCAAAGAAGGTTTTTACACACACTTTTTAATCGCCTAAATAAACTCAATTAAATTTTTTGTTTAATTTTTTGTTATCAAAAGTGACTTCAAAAATTTGTTAGCGTAAAAGTATAAGTGTAAACTATTAAATCAACGAATAACGTGATTTTAAGTATTTAATAATTTGGTAGTATGTTATATTCGCACCAGGCATATTTGAGCTTTTACCGCAATTAGCTAGAAAAAATACGATATTATTTCTAGACGCTTACGTCTTGAGTCGCGTGGTAAATCGGAAGATTGTTAATGCTGTCGAAAACACCCGAGTTGTCTTCGGGTGGCCTGTTAGTGACTTTGAAAATTTCAAGTAATAGATATCAGTTTCGAGACTGAATCACAGTCCGTCCTAAATATAGATAACTAGCTTTTTCCAGCGGCTCCATCCACCCTAAATTTGGTTATCGGCGTGGTATTCTTACGTTAACTTTTTAATTATACCAATGAAGTTTGCTATAGAGAGCTATAGCTGTAGCTATACTTCGTTATAGCTCGATTATAGTTATTATCCTATGTCCTTCCCCGGGACTCAAACTATATCCGTATCAAGTAACATTTTAATCGCTTCAATGGTTTAAACATAAAGAGGTAACAGACAGATTTACTTGCGTATTTATAATATTAGTATTGGTTATTATTGACCAAACGTTTTTCTCAAACTGAATTCTCACATAAAGTTTCCAAATGCAAACATTCTCGATTTTAATTAATTTACATTTTTGATAGCTCGTTGTGGTTCTGTGCTCAATCTGTAGATATAGAAAAATAGGTACTAAGATTTAAATTATAGTTATTTATATTATAAGGAGTCAGTGATGGCCGAGGGGGTTCGAGAGTTGGTGGTGGTCGAGGGGTTTCTAGAGTCGGGGATGGCCGAGGGATTTCGATTTCACTTTGCGTCCTGAGTAGTGGAGGCTCGATACCGGCGTGTACCAATAAGTCTTTTTCTTAATTAATCAAGCACATTGATTATCCACACCACTGGTCTTTCATTGTAGAAAAACATCGTGAGGAAACCTGCATATGGCAAAAAAAAGACGTATGTGAAGTCCACAATCTGCACTGAGCTCGCGTGTGGACTATGGCCCATATCGCCCTAGATAAGGTGAGGGCGTGCCCCAACAGTGGGGCTGATTTAGAAAGACTGAGAAGATTAAAAAAGATTTATGTATGACCAAAACGAAAAAGAGAGTATGAAGTACCAATTATAAAATATATTTTTCTATCAAGGAATTTCATAAGCAGACATTATTAGGATTCTACAAAATAGTGCAGAAATGTCGAGTATTGAGTATTCGCATTTTGTATCTATTTCTCCTCAGATTGTTAGTGCAGAAATATTGTATGAAAATTAATTTCATCACGGATTCTTCATGTGTTGTGATACGGAACTTTAGTGTGCGAGTCCGATTCAGTGTTTGTTGATTTTTTTTAGATAAAATTGAGCATTGTATTTAATACGGAACTTTTATTATTTCAAATAATCAAATTAAATTTAAAACAAATTTAGTTATCAGCGTGGTACGTCAACTTCTTGATTATATTAAAGAAGTTCGTTATAGCCAGCTATGCTGCAACCAAAGTTCGTTAAAGTGGAATTCGGTTATAGTTACTTCCGCGCGAACTATTCAATTTTCTGGGATGAGAAATAGCCTATGTCTTATTCCAGGACCAAACCTATTGTTCACAGCAAGTTTCATCCTGATCCTTTTGAGTGGTTGAAGCGTAACACACATCCAAACTTTCGCATTTATAATCAAATAATATTAGTGCAAAATTATATGCTTATTATTTGACATTATTACAATCGAGTATCTGATGATGATCCAATGATGTGGGCGTTCATCAATTAGCAAATGAATTGGAACGTTATTGATGTAATACAATTTACATTCATTAGCTTTAGATGTTCTGCAAGTAAAGGTATATAGGTGCACATAAGAACATTGTAGATATTATAATAGCTTTGAATTAAATGTAGGTGTATACTGGTAGTGTCGCCAACTAAGCTACTTTTTAGCTAGATTTAGCTATTTTTTGGTGTCAGGCAGCTAGAAATTACTTAAACTTTTTGCTAAATTTCTATAGCTTCTTTGTCTAACAACTTTTACCTTCTTTTGTTATGAAATGTTTACTATTTTACTATGAAATATTGAAATATTTAATAGTTTACTATTCTTTGTTTATTTAGCTTAGAAGAATGAAGTAGCTTAGTTTAGAATAAGTGAGCGTTTGTTTTCAAATATTAAGATAAAAAAAAAATATTCCTTATATAATCTTGTTCTACAATTTATCCTACAAATATTATAAATGTGAAAGTATTTTTGGATGGATGCATGTTTGTTACTCAATCACGCTTCAACCACTGGACAGATCCGGATATAACTTGGCATACTTATAGGTTAGATCCTAGAAAAGCGTATAGTTTACATATAATTTTTTATCCCAAAAAATTCAACAGTTCCCGCGGTAATAACTATAACAAACGAATTATAGCTACAGACTAGCTGGCTATAGCAAACTTCATAAGTATAATCAAGGAGTCCCAATTTAGTGAGGGCAGAGCCGCTGGCAAAGACTATGATTATACCACCTATTACCACTTAATGATGTGAAAAAAATAGGTAGATATTGGAATATTGAAAAATTGAAATTTTGTCGTTATTATAAAACAATTTCCTTCCATGGACAAGGGTCCTTATCATGATTAGTTAATGTTTTGAGTCATATGTTCCCATTTAGCTCTTAAGCTGCTGACCAGATTTTGAAGAGGTGTTGTTAGCTTTGTCTTAGTAATCCGCGTGTTGGTGTCTTATTGACGGCATATTAAATCCAATGTGATGGATATAACCTGCGAAATACTTTGAGTACAAAATGTATACAAAAAATTATAATCTAGCTGTCTGTATACGTATATTTGCATATTCATATTTTCTTTACTTATGAACATTCAGTTTCTTATCATATTTTGATATATTAAATGAGGTGTCGTTAGCTATGTGACGCCACGTGAAATTTTGGATATTTGTTAATCACACGCCTCAACCACTGGATCGGGATGATACTTGGTACACATATATATATATATAGATGAGGTCCTGGAGTAGTGCATAGGCTATTTTTTATTCTGGAAAACTCAAAAGTTCCTGCGGGAATAACTATAACGTTTGTTAGGGTGTTTCCCGTTGGTCCCACTGATTATAAGAACGGGATTTTTTCCCCATGGACGGACAAGTGGAAGGAGGTTTCAAATGAGGTTTTCATACTTATAACAACGTTGAGTCAGAACGCAATCAAGGTTTTATACTGAACTAAACATCATTCCTTTTTAACCTACTTTTAAAAGGAAGGAAATTGTTGTAGTCAACAACCGTCAAGTGTGAGTCAAATCAGCCACTGAGGGCTTATACGGAATACTAAAGCTTTTTAACCAAGTTCAATTGAAGACAGGCATTTGTACTCGAACTCTAAAAGCATTATTTCAGGTGATAGGTTAAAAATGGGCACCTATTACTTCTGCCACAACGATGCATCCAATTCTGGTATAGAAATAGTAAGCAACTTTTTATCCCGAAAAATTCAAAAGTTACCGCAGTAGTAACTATAACCGAATTCCACTTGAACTAACTATAGCTGCAGTTATAGCTTGCTATAAAAAGTTTTTTAGTATAATAAATAAGCGGAGCCGCTGGCAAAAGCTATTGGTGCATAAAAATAGATCATACGTCCCCACTGTTGGGGCACGGCCTACCTTCACTGAGGGCGATTTGGGCCATAGTCTACATTTGGTTCCAGTAATAAGCCAGTAATAAGTTCCAATAAGCCCAGTTCGGATTGTGTACTTCACATATGTCTGTTTTTGTCGTATGCAGGTTTTCTCACGATGTTTTACTTCACCGAAAAGCTAGTGGTGTGAATAAGCAACAAAACATTTGTTTGAATTGACCAGCAACGCATCGTGGTGAATTATTTTTGAGTTCTATAGTCATGGCCAAACGAAAAACGAAAAGAGTAGATAAAGATGTTAGCCCATACTCAGTCGTTGACTCAACAGCAAGAATACCAGTCATTCCGCTACTATTGTGCTTGTATCCGCATCGAAATATTGTGAGCTCAAAACCTTAACTTATCATAGTAAAGACCCTTGTTCTTGAAAGGAAATTGTTTTATAATAAAGACAGAATTTTAGTTTTTCATATTCCAAAATCTATCTATCTAATCTATCTTTTTCACACCACTAAGGTGGCAAACAAGCTTGCAGCCCGCCTGATGGCAAGCGATCACCGTAACCTATGGACGCTTGCATACGCATACCTTACTGTAGTCCTTAGGGAGAACCTTGGCAGGGAGTTTCTCTGAAACCGAACTGTACGTGACCATTTAGGTTCTAAGATGTGAGGATAAATTCCCTGCCGATGGCGAGCGGCGCGATGTTAGAACCCTATTTCACGAACGTATATTTTAAGACGATTCCCGCGATTTCACCTGCAATAATATAGATAGTTATCTTGTCAATTAATCAAACACTTTAATTAAAGTAATCCAAAATTCATTCCACTACTATTACTCGCAAGATACATACGTCATTTAGTTGAAACGATTCTGTCCAATTTGTTTCTATCCAAAGCCTTACTAAGTCTATCAATTAACACTCAAATTAGGTCATAAATAATTTACATCAATTGTTACACTTTCATCAGATTCAGGTTTGGCCATAAACCTTAAGGCAGACAAAGGCAATTATTTCAAATTGATGAATTCAATCGAAACGTTCACTAATAACTCTGTAACTCAGTTTCAACAATTTGGGCACGTATTTGGTTTCATATCAGAAGCCTTACCATTACCAACCTTAATATTATTAATTGGCGAGAAAAGTTTTCTTCAAAGTAGCTTTTATGATTACGATCCTACTATACAAAAAATGCGAAAGTTTGTGAGCGACTTTGTTTAACACGCCACTACAAATTAATCGATTTTGAAAAAATATGGAACAAACATAGCGTATGGCATTTATTTTGGAAAATTTAAAAGTTTCTTTAGAAATAATTATGACCTATTACTATAGATACAGCTGTAGCTTGCTTAAGCAAAATTCTCTTGCTCAAAACAAAATTTATCGCGGGTTACCTTTTTCCCGACGTTTCATCCCCGATCATCAATAATCATATATTTATCAACTTTCATAACAACCAAATACGAAACTCGCTTTAAACATTTGCTCAAGTGTTGAAACAATGGTCCAATTTTTTTTCAGCATTAAATACAATAAATGGACACCCAGTTAGGTTATGCACTAGATAAAATCAAGTTTTATAACATATATTTTTTTCAATCCTTCAGTAGTAAACTGTAGTTTGGCCGCAAAATTTGCACAAAATCGTTGTATTCGCTACCTGATAAATCGTATGAGCGTTTGGAGAGGAACATCATCAAATGGGTAGAGCTATTTATCTCTATACAAGCTAACCTACAGTGATATACAAGAAATCAAGAAAATAGGAAAGAAAGAGGAAAGACCACGCCCAATTATAGTTACATTCTTAACTCTAGGCATAAAAATCAAAAATTTGAAACAAAAAAGAGCACTGAAAAATATGTACTTAAAAAAATTAAGGAACTACAAAAAAACTACAGCGGGAAAGAGAAGAGGGAAACACAGCTATCATTAAATATGACAATCTATTTGTGTCTAAAAACTTTACTAAACGAAAACTACCTGCCTCACCGTAAAATTTCACAATCAAGTGTAGAGAGAAATACACAAAAAAATAAAAAGAACAAATTGCAACAACCACACACATCGGCCTAAAGGGTTTCCTTCAAAGGGCCATTTCAGAGGGTGTTATAAAACCGGGCTTACTAAAGTTCCTAGTTAATGAAAATATAGGCAGAAATTAAGACATGGAAACCCCCACGTTTTATGCAGATGCAAAAAACAAACAAATTAAAAATCCAAAAATCATAAAATATCTTCCAACCCAGTTGGTCACCGTGGAAGAGTATGACCAAAACCCTCCAAAGAAAAACCACAGCAGCACGGAATAAAAATAAGGAAAAAAGACAACAAATACAGATCGCAACATACAATGTAATGACTCTATCGACACATGACCGTATATTAGAAAAAGAGGAATCATTCAAAAAATACAACATCATAGGACATTCGGAAAGGTGACAGCTTGGTACAAAAATTGAAGAACATGGAAAATTTATACTATGCCACGTTGGCCACACACCAAGCAAGTGCGTAGTAGGCTTTTTAATAAATAAGTCACATAAAAACAACATAGAGAGCTTCACTGGCATAAGGAATGCGTCGCAGCACTAAACATGAACATTCAAGCCTATATGGTCACCATTATACAGGTTTGCGCACCGATAGAAGCAGCTAGCGAATATGAAATAGATGAATTTTATAAAATGGTTAACAAAGCATTGGAATATACACAAAAAAAAAAACATTATTATAATGGGAGACTTTGATGCGAAGATTGGCACTTCCAAAAATGAGGAATACTTGATTATAAAGCAACATGGATATGACAAAAGAAACGATAAAAGATAAAAACTTGTAGACTTCGCAGTCGAACATAAACCAACAATAATAAAAACATGTTTGAAAAACAAGAAAAAACAAAAGATGGACTACGATATCTCTAAACGGAGAAGACAAAAACCAGATTGATGTGCTGTCAAACTAACCAATAATTTTCCAGAACATTGGCACTATGAGCCTAAACTACCCCTGGGATCATAGACTAACCAGAGCATCAATAAAATTAACGAGCCAAAAAAAAGTAGAGTCAATTATATTATTAAACAATTAAGTAATCTAATAAGTGAAGAGCAAATAAAACTTAAACAAACAAAACAAAACTGGCCCGAGGAAACAGTTATGAACACAAACGTTATAAAATATTGTTGTTTCACAAAGCCACTTAATTATATAGGAAGGACATTCTAGAAAGACACCTACATCAAACCGGAAGCACAAAAAAGTCCTACAAGAACTCAAAACTAATAAAAATAGAAAGGTCGCGAACAGACAGAAACTGACATCATCACTACAGCAACCAATTTTTATAAAAAACTAACAAGTCTCAAAATATTACACCTCAAAGAAACAGCATCGGACAGGACAGCGAAGAAAACATTAAAAAGATAAAACTAGAAAAAAACCCAGAATCCGACAACATTACAAACGAAGCACTGAAGATAGCACACATTATTTGAGCCATACCGCTAGCTGAACTGTTCAATCTTATTACAAAAATCTGAAACACCGAAACAATGGTCCGAATTTTACATGATTCAAATATATAAGAAAGGCGATCCGAAAGACATAAACAACTATAGACCGATAAGCTTGCTGCCAAGTATATATAAGCTGTTTTACTCTATCATAAAGACAAGAATCAGTTCCACAATAGAATCTAGATAACCTGTAGAGCAGGCAGAGTTCAGTAAGGGGTTCTCTACAGTCGATCACCCTTGAGTTAATCATAGAAAAGTACCAAGAACAGATGAGACCCCTTTATCTCGCGTTCATTGACTACGAGAAAACGTTCAACACGGTAACATACGCATGCTTTAAAAAACAAGGAGTTAGTATGGTATATGTAGAGGTCATCAGAAGCATATAGCAGAATAACATGGGTAAAATAAATAAACCCTAGGCCCAAGCTTTCCCATAGAGAGAGGTGCGAGACAGGGCTCTTGAATCCATTATAAGCAATTTATATTGGAGCAAACATGGACTGATAGACTGAGTATTATGCCTATAAAAATTAATACAAAGATTATGAACTCTAGTCTACTACCGTGTTTAAACCATTTTTGACTTAAAAAATTACGGCACAAGTACAACCCAAAATTAACAACTGCTAGCGAGGACTAGAACGTAGCATGCTAGGGTAAAGAAATTAGATAAAATACGTCACACAAAAATAAAAACAAAAACACCAAATGCCTACACAAATGTAAAAAATACCTTAAGCTATGCACAAAAGCTAAAGTGAAAATGGGCAGGTCACGTAGCGAGGCGTACGGGCCAGAGATGGACCGTAACAACAACCCTGTGGAGAGGCCCACAAGGCAAAAAAGACAAAGAGAAACCACTGATGACATGGGAAGATGAAATTAAAAGAATGGCCAGCCAAAGTATGGGCATCTTTGGCTACCAATAATTTAAGTTTATGAAACTAACCAATTAACATAACACTAGAAATAAGTATACTTGTAAATGCAAGAATTAAAAAGGCTTTTTATTTTATTTTATTTATTTATTATTACTCTACATCGTAGCCTTAAGGAGTTCCACGCCGATTATCGAATTCAGGGCAGGCAAAACTGCGGGTAAAATCTAGTATGTTATAAAGATTATCTTATTACTTTGATTATACTCCTTTTTGCCACTAAGTTAGAGTCTAATAACAAAGAAGTAATACATTTTATGCTCTTGCGAAAGAAGTTATTAAGTAAGTTGGGCGGATGTTTTTCACACACACAAATGAGCCATTATTCGTACATGTTTTTATACCGTTAAGGTGGCAAACAAGTTTACGGTCCGCCTGATGGTAAGCGATCACCGTAGCCTGTTTACGCTTGCTACACCAAGGGTATCACTCGCGCGTTGCCGACCCTTCAGAAATCTAATAACTTCTTTCTTAAAGAACCCTATACTATCACAAAAATACAAGTTGACCCAAAATAATAGTCTGTTTTATGATAAATGCTCTAGTGAAAGATTATGACTAAAATCAGTTGTGGAGCGAAGATCCAGATTTCAACAAATCCAACATTGAAAGTCGACTTTTGATTGTGTTTGAAATGTTTCTAAGCAGTAGGCTTTCTAACTATTAAATAAATGGATGTTTCGCAAATATCACCTTTTTCTTTCTTTCAGGCACACATATTAAGGTACCCTAGCACTTTTAAAAGCAGAAACTAGTTAGTTAGTTTAGCAAAAAATAGTTTTGTCACATCTATCTTATTGTCACGTATTTCTATCGATTCTGATAAGTGTATAAGAGAAAGAGTTTGTTTAGAATAAAACAAAGTGCCGTTCAGTATTGTAATAAAAACAAGAAAAAATTAACCATTTTTGAATATATTCTAGATACATATTATGGAATACGTCCGTTTAAATTTTAATGAATTGAAAATATTCGCAATTTGGTTCGCAAATGTTACCTCTTTTCCTTTCACCTCTTAGAATATTGTTTGTTTCAAATAAATATTTTAACAATAAGTAGATTTAAAACCTTAAAACCAATAAAATTGAAAAACACCGCTTACTTATGCAATTATCACACTATTTATGCACACACACACACACACACACACACACACACACACACACACACACACACACACACACACACACACACACACACACACACACACACATCACAATGTGGTGGGCAGTCGCTTTTCACCAACCACTCTCAACAAGCAAAAGTCACAACAAATGAGGCATTTGAGGAATAAAATCGGATAGAAATCGTTGTGTGATAACTTCGGTTTAGTTTTAAAAGAATAAATGCACCCCAGGCACGTGACTACATGAAACTTCGTTTAAAAGGCTTCGACTTTGACATTGAAGGTATTTTTCTGAGACTTGTGTAATGGAAGGTCTTTGTCTTCTTGAGTAAAGTGTCGCTGTATTTAGTGTCACCGATGTCAGATTTAGTTGAAGTGATAAAAGACATAAAGTCTGTCCGTGACTTTTTTATACCTTACACTGTTTTAAGCAAAAGGCAGAATTTATTTTAAATGAGAGTGCGTATATATGCCTCATGCCTTAGTATTTGTAAAGAAAAACATCAAAGAGAAATAAAGGCAAGCTATAACAATAAAGAATATAAATTACTTACTCTCTAGTCCTGGCTTGTTTATATCCAAACTTCCAGGGTTTATGTTCTTAACAGACAGTAATAATTCATTTAGGCGTTGAAGTTGTTACATGTATTTATTTTGAGGTATTCTCAAACACTATGTTTTCCTCCAGTTGGATCGTTACAGTTACACTAAAGAAATGTTATTTTTTTATCTGTTTTAAGTAAATTTGGTATATAGCACCTCAGTAATAAATAAATTGTTAACACTTTCTTAACATGATATTATTTATTTTTCTCCTGTTCCTTATTATTTATTTGTTTATAGATGTTGATATAATAGTAATCTAACCATTAATTAGGCGTTTGGGGTCAACGCAATTTGAAATTGAAAAAAAAGGGATTAAAGTGCTCAGAGTCTGCAAGCGCTTCTTCTAGCTGCCTAACTTCCCGCACGGCTCGCAAATTAGTCGCGACGAGTTTTTTTTTTTAAATTTTTAATTATTTTTTATTTTATTAATTTTTTTATTTATTTTCTTCTGGTTATATATAATTTTTGATATATTTATAAAATAATAGTTAATTTCATTTATTTCTTTTTTTATCATATTTTTATTTTGTTTGCGATCACTAGAGACCCCATGCGACTAATGGTGTGATTTTTAATGCGGTGAATTAAGGGTTAAAACATTATTAGTAGAAAAACAGTATTTATTAAAATATATTGTTTGTAAGAGTGTTTAGTGAAAACATTAATAATAACAGATAAAAAAAACTTGCCAACTTTATACTGTACTTATTAAAAAATCCCTTCAAAGCCTCCCACATATTCACGTATCTAAATAAATCTTAAAGTAATTAATTTGACAGTCATTCCTCCAAGGAGATACATGTCAATTAGTTGAAATAATTGATGATCTAATTGGAGTGTTAATTGATAGAAGGGCTCTGACATTACAACACAGCATGAGTTAATAAATATGTCAAATATATCTATTAATTACCATTCTGTCAAATCTTGACTTAGGTAGGTACTGTAGCGGGCTAAGCCTTTTATGAATTCATGGGAAGTAGTAAGCCAGTTTTCGTTATTCGCAAGGCTGCAAACTATATTCCAGATAACAGCTACATAATACTTTTTTGTAAATGTATATAAAACATCCACACTCAAACCAAACACAAATAATTATCCAGTACTTAATGTTTGTGTTGTGAGGGGATCAAACCCACTTCCTCTGCCCAGAAGGCAGCCTCTCTACCAACTGAGTCACGAGAGACTTTATTTCAATATTCTATAATTCTATCACCAAAAATTAGATACCAACAAAAAATACTATAAGTATTGTAAGCTTACTAGTGGCAGTGGTATTCCAGTAAATAGTGTCACTATTTGTGAAAGGAAACACATCCTGTCAAGGCGCACTAAAATATGCAATAGCTAGAGAAGGGCTAAGCAGTCCTTGTCATCAAAATATAATATTTACATAGATTGACCTCCGCACAATGACGAAATAATGTATTCTACCGCTTCCCTTCATTTAGTATTCCGTCTTGATATTGTTCAACATTTGCATTAAGATTACCCAATTCCCAGGATTACATTTTCAAAAGGTAGAAAGAAAATTTAATATGAATTGTTCTGTCCACGCTTTTTGTCACGTCTGCGTATAATATAATATTATACAATGAATATAACAATATATACAATGCGGCAATCAAATATTAGATCCCTAAGGCGTAATCTTCAAAACTATTCATCAAATTTTAAAAGAATATTCAACAGTATAGAACAGTAAAAGACTTTCAAGGTCATACTGCCCTTACTCAATTATGCTGCAATATTCTTACTTAGGAAGAACTTAATAAACTTGAGAGTCTACAAAATCATTGCATTCGTTTCATATTTGGACTGCGCAAATATTACCATGTATCTGAATTTCGAACCCAGCTCAAGTGGCTCCCTATCCGTCTTCGCCAGAATGTGCGTATTCTTTTATGCAACGTGCTTGTTTGTAATTGCTTGTGGTTCCGATAGACTCGCAAACAGTCAAGTTACATAAAAACAGAAACCAAAAATTACAACAAAAGTGGCATCTGAGAAATATATCGGAAAGACTTCGACGTGTGATAACTTCGTTTACGTTTTGAAATAATAAATGCATTCCAGGTACGGTTCTACATGAAACTCCGTTTAAGGCTTCGACTTTGACATTGAATGCCTTTTACTGAGACTTGTGTAATGGAAGATCTTTGTCTTCTTGAGTACCTAAAGTGATTTATTTAGTGTCGGCGATATAAGATTTAGATACTTAATCGAAGTGATAAAAGGCATAAAGTTAAATATGTCGTAACGATAGTCACAATTAACTTTTTGCACGGAGATAGGTGTAGTGATCGAGAAAAACAAAAAATACTTTCATCTCGATCGACGGTTCCTACAGGATTAGGTTTTACTACCTTTCTGTAGATTATGTTTAATGGATACCGCAGACATCGGATACAAATACATATATATAACACATAAATGTTTGTCCAGTGCGGAAACTAGGCTGCGAGGAAGACAATTTTAGATAAAGTTATTTTCATTATAGTTTGAATAGATAGCCTGCCTCAGATGTGATGATCAGTTTTTATCAAAGGGGGGGGTCCTTGATGATAACTGATAGCTTACTTTGAGACCAGACGGCGCTGTGTAACGTCTAAAAAAAAAAATTTTCATCGAATGGGGGGGGTCCTTGATGATAACTGATAGCCTGCCTCAAATGTGATTATCAGTTTTAATTTTAAAGGGGGATTCGTGACACTTGGACATAGCAGAGAGATAGCTAACCCTTAAAACAATAATAATTAATGTAATATAAATTTGATCAATATTATTTATTATGTATGATATTATCTATATTACTCTCTCCTCTTATGTTGAACAAAATATCTATAAAATATGCAAATAATAATTAACATTGAAGCTTAAAAGTGAAAGAGGCTTGTGAAGCTAGCGTTTATTCGAGGTATTACCAGTATTACGCTGATCCTCGAATTCATTCTTTAGGAAATACGAGGTTATTAAGCGCGGCTCATAACATGGGTTTTCTGCGGGTATAAGCATATTATTGTGTAAATATAAAATTGAAATAGATGGATCATTCTCAGTAGATCCATTGTCTAGATCCATCATGGATCTAGTGAGACATTTTTTTCTCAGTAGATCGGTTTTCTAATAAACTGGATCTGATAAGAATTTTCATTGCCAATAGATCTATTTTAGTGTTTGTGAATATAAAATAAAACGCTAATAAACATTCACAGACCATATTCATCAACAGCTCTGGCCTATTGCTAAGGCAACTTCTTGATTATATTAAAAAAGTTTGCTATTGCAAGCTATAGTTGCAGCTATAGTTCGTTTAAGTCGAATTTAGATCTTTTGAATTTTCCAGGAACCTTATCAATTTCTTCAACTATCTCTAAGCCAAATTTTAGCTCAGTTGGATGCTTCGTTGCGGCTTGATTGAAAAACAAACAAACGAACTCACAAAATTCACACATTTATAATATTAATAGGATTACTAAAATTGCAAGTTATTCAGTTTTTGTAGATTAATCCAGTATAGAATTAAATGTTTGTTGTTTTTATTAAATAAATTCTTCTATATTTTTACTTAAACTATCAATGAGACACTTTATTTTTACGTGTTTATAAGCTTATACTTACGTCTTCATTAGCTTTTAACTATTGATATATATGGTTTTACCTATAAAATATCGGACTTCTCGTTTTTCTCTCTCTCTCTCAGTTATTACTTAATAAATTAAAAACATGAAAACAACTAACCAAAAACAAGTCGTGCTGCGCGTAAGTAACTTAAAACATGGTATGCGTAATTTAACCTTATGTGAGCAAGCGCAAATGGTTTTAGCTTGCTTTAGATGTCTCTGTAGCTCATAAACGCTGTTAACACCAGAGCCATTGTTGCACGTTGCCGACTCCTTAAAAAACCCCATATTGTAGTTTATACTAAAAATCTCTAGGCATTTGTGAGAAGACCAATATTAAACAGCAAGACAGTTTGGACTTTAGACCTTCATCATCAACTTACTAAATCCCAAAATGACCCTTATTAATTGGAATCCAGGGCTAGGATTCATAAAACTGACGAAAATGTGAAAGGAAATTACGAAACTATTTCAGGAGATCAAATTATTGAAAGAAATTGAATTTAGGAATTATAACTATCTCAGACCCTTCAAAAACCCGAAAACTTGTCATCCTTAGTTTAACTCTAAAATAAGTATTTTATCATTAAAAAAAGTTTTAATAAAAAATAATCATTAGAATTTACCAACTGATAATAATTTAGCTGTGTAATGTTTATGCTACAGCTTTAAGTATTCCTGTACAGTTTTTGTTCAACATAACATCTGCCTTGTTCATCGAAAGTATGTTAATAATTTCTCTTCCAGCGAAGCAAAAGTGACGAAAAATTATTCACATATTTAGAAGATGAAGTATGTACATTAATCCTTTCAGCGAGAAACAGACTTTTGCTTCTATTACTTTACTTTGCTAAAGTTTATTGCTGCCTTGTTTCCATCGTAAATATTGTTACACTTTAGCGATATTATGTAAAAAATAAAACATACACTCATTAGCTTCGTTTTACAACACAGTTAGTGAACGTCGTCTTATTTAGTAATTATTTATGTGGCGTACATCTTGGACCTAAAATGTAATTCGGCTACTAGATTCCTATGCAAGAAAATAAACAAATAGTTACTTTCTCAAATGTGTTTTCTCAGGATCGACTTTATAGACGTGGAAGCTGTATGAAATAGTTATTTGTTCAACAAGTGGGCAAAGTCGTTTTTCGTGAAGAGTGCCAGAATTGGATAGTAAGCGTAGCGAGTGATTGTAATATAGACTACTGAGCACAGCGAGGGATTTAAAGGCACGACACCTAAAATAATTTGCTCTTGTGTAAAACATACAACTTTTCACCTCTACCAGTGCAAAAAAATATGTCTTTGGCTACGAACACACTGAAGGCCATATTAAGCAATTAGTTTATTCTAATTTACAAATACTACCTACTTTACTCTTCTCTTATCAAAAAATAAACAATAGGTAGGTATTCTTTTTAACATGCGCACCTTTTGAAAGTCGCAAATTGTGGAACAATTCGTATGCTTTAAGATATTTATCATGTGAATTCTCTGGTAAAAAGCTTAGATCAGCATTAGAAACTTCTTTAGCTCTTCTGGTGATAAAGAAATATCTTTATAACGAGAGTCACTCATTATTTACAAAGAAAAATACAATATATACATCAATAAACAATCTAAGATAACTAATTAGTTTCGTGCCATTTTGCTTTCTTTTTTTTTGACGTGCAAAGCATTTTTTAAAATAAACACTATTAATTATTAGTAGGTATTATTAATCATCAATATTAAGTACGTCAACAATAAAGAAATGCAATTAGTTATGCTTTTCATAAAAATAAGTTTGTTTCTAAATCAATCACCGCATTGTTTTCAGTATCAAAAAATTCCAAAAGGTAATATTCGACCGATGCATTACTAAGTCTTACACTTGCAGCAAAACACGATTTTGCCCACTTTTTTTGAGTAGGAAACCACCCTTTTGGTGCTGGAGATGTGAAAACAAACTTTTATATTACATACTTACATACCTCCTAATAAATCAAAACTTATAGGACACTTCCAGACCTAAAATCATGAAATTCGAAGACAGGCAAATGACCTATACTTATATACAGATATGTATACGGAACCGTCGATGCGCGAGTTAGACTTGCACTTGTTTTATTTGAAAGACCTTACAATAGATAATGATAATATAATCATTCTGAAAACTGTTTAAAGCTCCAATATACATAATGACTAGGATAAAGGAAAAATATTACATATTGGTAACAGACTGAGGTTGAAAAGCTATTTCTTTAATATTCCAACATTAACGAGAAATAATGATTTGGTAAGTATCTAGCTTGATATATAACCTCTAAGGTTCGATAGTAATGACGTTACTGGGAAATAACATTCTACAAATTTCATAAATGCAAAAATGAGTTAGTGTCATTCCTTCTTGTCAGAATAAAGCATCAAATTGAGCTAAAATTTGCCATAGGTTTCAGAGAAACTTCCTCCCGCGAACGCTTAGGTTTCTCGGTGGATCACAATATATAGGGTTGTTCAAGAAAGAAGTTATAAGATTTTTAAAGGGTCGGCAAAGCGCGATTGACGCCCCTGGTGTTGCAAGCGTCCATAGGCTGCGGTGATCGCTTGAACATTAGGCAGGCCGTTAAATTATTAACCACCTTAAATGTTTAGTATCACCGATGTCAGATTTATTTAAAGTGATAATAGACATAAAGTGTGTTCGTGACTTTTTTATACCTTACACTGTTTTTAGCATAAGGCAGAATTTATTTTAAATGAGAGTGCGTTTATATGCCTCATGCCTTAGAATTCGTAAACAAAAACATCAAAGAGAAATAAAGGCAAGCTATAACAATAAAGAATATAAATTACTTACTCTCTAGTCCTGGCTTGTTTATATCCAAACTTCCAGGGTTTATGTTCTTAACAGACAGTAATAATTCATTTAGGCGTTGAAGTTGTTACATGTATTTATTTTGAGGTATTCTCAAACATTATGTTTTCCTCCAGTTGGATCGTTACAGTTACACTAAAGAAATGTTATTTTTTTAACTGTTTTAAGTAAATTTGGTATATAGCACCCCAGTAATAATTGAATTTTTAACACTTTCTTATCATGAAATTATTTATTTTCTCCTGTTCCTAACTTTATGCATTGACTGTATTCCTGTCCTGTGTGTAACTTGTGAGTTGCATGGTTCCTACAAAAAATTCATAGTTTAAACTTTAATTTGTGATTGTAAATTTATATTAATTTGTTTATATATATGAATGTTGATATAATAGTATTTAACCCTTAATTAGGCGCTGGGGGTCAACGCAATTTGAAATTGAAAAAAATATGTGTTAAAGTGTTCAGAGTGTGCAAGCGCTTCTTCTGGCTTCCTAACTTCCCGCAGGGCTCGCAAGTTCGTCGCTACCTGATTTTTTATTTTTTTTAGTATTTTTATTTCATTTATATGTTTTATTTATTTTCTTCTTCTTGTAATACAATATTTTGATATATTTATAAAATATTTGTTAATTTTATTTATTTCTTATTTTATCATATTTTTTTTTGTTTGGGGTCACTAGAGACCACATGCGACTAATGGTGTGATTTTTAAATGCGCCTAATTAGGGGTTAAAAAATTATTAGTAGTAAAACAGTATTTATTGAAATATTCTACTTGTGAGAGGGCCTTCAGTGAAAAAATAAATAATAATAGATAAAAAAAAAACTTGCCAACTTTATACTTTTGCAAACTTATTAAAAAATCCATTCGCAGCCTCTCACATATGAATGTATCTAAATAAATCTAAAAGTAATCAATTTGACATACATTGCTCCTAGGAGATACATGTCAATTAGTTGAAATAATTAATGATTTAATTGGAGTGTTAATTGATAGAAGGGGTCTGACATTTCAACACAGCATGAGTTAATAAATATGTGAAATATTTCTATTAATTACCATCCTGTCAAATCTTGACTTAGGTAGGTACTGCAGGAGGGTTAGGCCCTTTATATGGATTCATGGGAAGTAGAAAGCCAATTTTCGTAATTAGCAAGGCTGCAAACCATCCTAGTTAGGCACGGGTAGGCCGTATAAATAAACTGAGACAAAAATACATATTCAAATAACTTGAATATTTGTTTGATTGAGATTCCACGAGCACTTTTGGTCTGGATCTCAAAATAGATAAAAATCCACAATCCTGGTGTATTTCTAACCAACAATAAACCAGGTCCTGTGTGACCTATCAGATACGTACTCGTATTATCAGTTTTTAGTGTTTACTCGCGAGGAATGTATGAATTGTAATCCATTTGACAGTTACGGCTTAATTCGCTTTGGCGTGAAGATAAACAAAATGGATCAGTAACTTATGTAAATTAATGGAGGGATATTGATGAATGTTGGACTATCTGCACTAGCTCAAAGTTGAGTTTGTATTTGTTGTTACTTGTTATCTAGTTTTAACAGTCGCTTTCAGATAAAAAAAGATTATACAAGTTCGTGTACAATCCGAATCTTTTATTGATAGACGAACATAAGTATAGATCCCTGGGAGACCCAACCGTCATAGTACCAACATCTAATAGATTGTAAAGAACTGGCAAAGGGAGTATATTACTTTGTTCCTGAGCATGTAACATATGAAGGCATCGTAGTCCAGATACATTTTATCAGAAGCAATGTCTTAGTGATAGGCTCACCACCTGTTACACAGTAATAAAGTGATTGGTGAAAAGACTGTCTCCCACATCTGAGTTCAATCTGGAGAATATAACTGTCAAGGTATCCATACACACATTACCATAATATTCGTTACTGATAGCCTTTATTCGACCGTACCATCAATATTAACAACCAAAAGCAAACGCCTTAACGGTTATGAAGTTATTGAAAGTATTAAAAAAATAAAATCACTTTTTAAAAATAGTAGCAAATGTTTCTGAACATCTAACACAACGTCATATGGTCCCAAATTACGCAAAGCTTGTTTTCAACGTACCAGATATAAGCTACGAAATACTAATATATACTTTTTGTAAATGTATATAAAACACCCAGACTCAAACCAAACACAAATAGGTATCCAGTACTTATTGTTTGTCCTGTGAGGGGATTGAACCCACGTCCTCTTCACAGCAGGCAGCCTCTGTACCAACTGAGTCATGAGAGAGTTTATTTCAATATTCTCATATTCTGCTTTTAGTAAACCAAGCTTACAAGTAGTAGTGATAGTAAATTGTGTCACTGTTTGTGGAAGGAAACACATCCTGTCAAGGCGCACTAAAATATGCAATAGCTAGAGAAGGGCTAAGCAGTCCTTGTCATCAAGATATAATATTTACATAGATTGACCTCCGCACAATGACGAAATTATGTATTCTACCGCTTCCCTTCATTTAGAATTCCGTCTTGATATTGTTCAACATTTGCATTAAGATTACCCAATTCCCAGGAATAAATTTTCAAAAGGTAGAAAGAAAATTTAATATGAATTGTTCTGTCCATGCTTTTTGTCACGTCTGCGATTCTATGTATAAGATATTATATTATACAATGTATATAACAATATATACAATGTGACAATCTAATATTAGATCCCTAAGGGTTAATCTCCGGGACTACTCATCAGATTTTAAAAATTCATTCACCAGTATAGAAAAATAATAGACTTTCAGGGTGGTCATACTGCCCTTAGTCAATTATGCTGACGCTTGCTGCAATAATCTTACTTAGGAAGAACTTAATAAACTTGAGAGTCTACAAAATCTTTGCATTCGTTTCATATTTAGACTGCGCAAATATTACCATGTATCTGAATTTCGAACTCAGCTCTAGTGGCTCCCTATCCGTCTTCGCCAGAATATTCGTATTATTTTATACAACGTGCTTGTTTGTAATTGCTTGTGGTTCCGATGAACTTGCAAATAGTCAAGTTAAATAAAAACAGTAGCCAAAAATTACAACAAAAATGGCATCTGAGAAATATATCGGAAAGACTTCGACGTGTGATAACTTCGTTTACGTTTTGAAATAATAAATGCATTCCAGGTACGGTTCTACATGAAACTTCGTTTAAAGCTTCGACTTTGACATTGAATGCCTTTTACTGAGACTTGTGTAATGGAAGATCTTTGTCTTCTTGAGTACCTAAAGTGATTTATTTAGTGTCAGTGATATAAGATTTAGTTACTTAATCGAAGTGATAAAAGGCTTAAAGTTTATCCGTGACTTTATGGTATTGAATGAAAAGCAGATTTTTAAGCCTTTTTGTAGTAAGAGTCTATTTAGAGCTCTAAAAATAAAGTTTTTGACTAGTGTGTCCTACGCTGACGTAAACACTTTTTTAGCAAATAGGTACTGGAGCAGGCATGGAGCAGGATATGTCCGCTTGCCTCACTAAATACGTCATATCGTACATAGAAAACAAACCATTTGTAAATAAGGTTTGATGTTCGCGTAGGGACAATAATTAAGAAAAATAAAATGTTTAAATTTAGATTCAAACTGAAACAAGTTAAGATGCGTCGCATGCATTTTTGTTCAGTCTTCAATTAGTTAGACACCCGCTTCAGATGCTAGATCCGAGATAAGTAAATTTCAAGAAAAGCATCAACTTTTTGCATAAAAGTAGATATATCCCGCGTGATAGTTGGTGTAATATGGTGCGACACCCTCTTGTCTCGCATCCACAGCAAAAAGTTTGAATTGAAGCAAGATCACCATCTTTCCGCTCTCACCAAGGAGCATTAGCATGCCCCGCGAAGTTTCAGGAAGAGTGTAAGGAGCGCACCTGAAACCGTCTCGTAGCCCCACAATGGGACCAGTACGTATGCTGACTAGCGTTGAGGCTGACGCTGCGTTTCAGAAACTCCATTCAGTATAGACCGCGGAGTTAAGGCTCAGTATATGGCCGTTCAAACAAAAAGTCACTTTTTTTTAGCATGTAATATGTATGCTCACACATGAGCAAGGAGATACCAAAATAGTGATGACCACGAGAGGACCAGGAACTCCGCCCAAGAACAGAGTTAAGTGGGAACATGTAAATTAATTAGATTTTAATAATTGAATTTATCCTTTATAGCTGCTCTAGTATTTAAGAATACACACAGAAAAATATACATATAAAATTGACTCTCGTTGTATCCTTCATATAACCTGTTAAGATTCCCGGGGGACTATAAACCTCAAGCAGCTAAGTAAAAAAAAACCCTCAAACAGAAGTTGGTTGCAGTGCCTATATATTTTATATTAAATTATATTTATAGAAGAATAAACATTTATACACATATAAAATAATAATAATAAAAATTTGACTCATTTCTACATCTTATTATATTATACACTAAAATATAATAAATACATGTTATGATTTATGTGTACATGAATGTTTATCTAATTTTATTAACTTTTAATCTTTTTCGAGATCATTTGTATAAAAAACTAGAATCCTGTATAGCTTTTAAACTTTATATTTAAATAGAAAACTGGCACACTGCAGACCTAGATATTTAATCCTAGAGCACGGCTTCGAAATTTTATGGTGCTTTATTCGTAAGTCTCAAAAATAAGTGGGAAATCGTATTGTCTTAAAACCATTTCAGTTACAACATCTCAAGCAGTCCATGTTATTCATACTTGTATAACCAACACTCCTTAGCTGTCGCGGCACTTTATTACTACATTTACTAAATCGGCGGGTTTTATTAGTAGTTTTACTAGATATATTTTTAGTAGTTTTACAAGAGATTTAATACTAGACCTTCAAATAAAATTGTATATTTTTATTTAAATCATTTTCTTTACTACGTACTATTAACATGATTATGCTTATCATAAGTAATAGTCCGGTCAATTTAGACCAAAAAATGAGAGTGAAGTTACATAAAGTCCCAACAAGCTGAATTTCAGTGAAATAGTACAAAATATAATTATAAACACTGTCAAGAAGTTCCCCATCATTCCCGTGTATGGAAAAAAAATTATCCAAGGTCAAAGGTCAAAAAAATTAGTTTTTCGCGATTTTCAGCAAAACGGTAAGTTTTATCATAAAAGTACCTCCGACAAAAATTGTAGATCATAAAATTATCTATAAAAAATGTATCAATATTTTTTTTCTTACGAGCCACCGTTTCTGAGATATAACGATTCAAAAAGTTATAAAAGTTGTTATCGTCATAATATGCACACGTTTCCACGCCACCTATGAGGTAGTGTACTTAGCGCGTTTTAACGTGGTTTCCCCAGTAGGCCTACTCCCTTTTCACTTGACCATTTCCTTACTTGAAAGCCGAGGATGTTTATTAGTTTCCTTTGAAGTTGTTTTGCGGGCTCTATATTGCTGCTACCAGTGACAATATCATCCACAAATGTATCTTCATGAAGAACACGAGATACATCTGCAAATTGCTTTGAGTTAGATTAGCCAATTCGTGAATGACTCGTATTGCAAGATATGCAGAGCTTGCAACCCCGTAAGTTACAGTTGTCAGTTCGTACTGACACAAAACATCATTGGGAGACTCACGCCACAAAATAGTTTGATATTTAATATCATCGGGATGTAGTCGTATTTTTCGGTACATTTGCTTGATATCACAGGTAAAGACAATTTGATGCATTCTAAACCTCAGAAGAATATCCTCTTTATTTTGTTGTATTTTAGGACCATAAGAGTTTGATTTAACGAAGTGCCTGATTAGCTGATTAGCGAAGCATCAAAAACTGGTCCTAACTTGGTTGTGCTACTACTCTATTTAAGCACACCATGATGGGGAATATAATACCTTTCAGTGGAATCTGTGGAAGTAACCAGTTGCATATGGCCCGCTGAAAGATAGTCACGCATAAAATCTGTATAGAGCACTTGCAAATCAGATTTCTTGAGAAGTTGACGTTCTAAATTATAAAAGCGTTTTGAAGCTGACAGTTCAGTATCAGCCGAAGGTTTACGATCAACTTTAAAAGGTAAACGAACAATAAATCTACCGAAGCTATCACGAGTAAGAGTGTCCCTAAGGTTTTTCTTATAGAGAATATCTTCAGGATCAGGAACTGATATTTGAGAAATTTCTTCAATTTCCCAAAATCTTGTTACAGTTTGGTCTAATGTTACTGAGCATGCAGTAAAGGAAAATTGATGATTTGTGTTAGATGTAGTAGGCGCCTTACCCATCAAAACCCAGCCAAAGATTGAGGAATGTGCGGCATTGATTAGGACTTAGTGAAGATGATAACAATTTTTCTAAGTGTTTATCTGCAATGATTCGTTTGTTTTGATAACGATCTGTAAGTAGTTTATATGCTATGTTATAATTTTTAGAACTAATTGACAGGTTCTGAATAACGATCTGTAAGTAGTTTATATGCTATGTTATAATTTTTAGAACTAATTGACAGGTTCTGAATAACGATCTGTAAGTAGTTGATATGCTATGTTATAATTTTTAGAACTAATTGACAGGTTCTGAATAACGATCTGTAAGTAGTTTATATGCTATGTTATAATTTTTAGAACTAATTGACAGGTTCTGAATAACGATCTGTAAGTAGTTTATATGCTATGTTATAATTTTTAGAACTAATTGACAGGTTCTGAATAACGATCTGTAAGTAGTTTATATGCTATGTTATAATTTTTAGAACTAATTGACAGGTTCTGAATAACGATCTGTAAGTAGTTTATATGCTATGTTATAATTTTTAGAACTAATTGACAGGTTCTGAATAACGATCTGTAAGTAGTTTATATGCTATGTTATAATTTTTAGAACTAATTGACAGGTTCTGAATAACGATCTGTAAGTAGTTTATATGCTATGTTATAATTTTTAGAACTAATTGACAGGTTCTGAATAACGATCTGTAAGTAGTTTATATGCTATGTTATAATTTTTAGAACTAATTGACAGGTTCTGAATAACGATCTGTAAGTAGTTTATATGCTATGTTATAATTTTTAGAACTAATTGACAGGTTCTGAATCAAAGTCAAAGGCTCTTTTTCTAGAATACTAAGAAGATAATGCATCTTTTGTACGAATGTCAATTCTCGGCTGTCATGAATTAAACTTTTATATATAGATATAAAACTAGGCCACTCAGTGTGAACGCCAGAAAATCTAGATAGTGAAATTTTTGGCAAATGAAAACGAGTACTTTCATTTAATTTTGTTTGCGAACTATTTATCATTATGTATGTTTCTGTAAACAATTTGAATTAAGTAAAACTTATCGAAAAAGTTTTCATACCTTGTATCATATTCCACAGACTCCTTTTCGTTACAGGCACTGGCAATTATGGCGTAGCTTTTTTGTAGGTCGTTTTTAACATTATCGCAATCTTTAAAACGCACTTAAAAGTTATTTAACAGTTCACTTGTATGTTCACTTGTAGTCGAAAGCGATATTGCTATGTCGAACAGCGAATTTATAAATTTTTCAGATGTTTTAAAGTTAATGATAGCCACTTTTGATTCCATTGCCAATAATTTTATAATATATAATTAAATACGAAATGAAATATAAGCTTTGAGATGTTAACAAATAAATAAATAAGAAAAGTAAACAAATATGACGGCACAGATGACAGATACAGAGTAATACCAGCGTAACAGAAGTGTTGCGGTAAAACGCGGCAAAGTTGAGTGATAGATAAGCAGTAATACCAATTACGAGAGAAAAAAAAGGGAATAGAACTGAACGATCGGAAATTCGGAATTAAATATGGCGGGTGTGAAACTGTTAAAAGTACAAGGATTTGATATGAGAAATATGATGATAAATATATAGGTACGATGCAATGTAAATAAATAAACATGAACGTAAAATAATAGGATTCCGATCGGAAGGACCAAAAAATGGGCGATGAAAAGATAAGGAAGTCGGTACTCACGCGCTGGTTCGCGAGTGCGCCTATGATGTTATTTTGGCGTCTCGATATATATTTCCTCTCTTTAGATCTCCTCTGTTGATTTGAAGCACTAGGATTCTAGACGGGATTCTGGTCGACCGTCGAAAGCTAGACTTCAGCTGATTTTCACTTTTCGCGAGACGACGTGTACAAGGTCTTGATTCGAGCTTGAACCGCGACGCTGTAATGGCGGCTCGTACTTATTTTTCTCTCCTGTTGTGGGTTAATTTAATTCTACCCACTTTTATAATTTATTATTACCGACTCAAGGGAACATGAGGGTAGGTTAGATGATAATTGGGTATAATAAATATGAATACAAATACAGATAAATATAAATAAGCAGTAATCGCATTCGCCTCATCGGGTTTTTTTTTGCGGTATCGCATAATTCCAAAAGGTAATATTCAAACGTTGCAGTACTTGGTTTCACGCTTGCAGCAAAAAACAATTTTGCCCACTGTTTTTGAACAGCAAAATAACCCTTTGGTGCTGGAAAGGTGAAAACAAACTTTTATATTAACGCAAACAAAATGTTCAATCATTTGCATATTTAGATACTTCCAAATGAATCAAAACTTATAGGACACTTCTAGACCTACTTAAATCATGACTTCGGATACATACAGGTGTGAACGGAATTCTCTATGCCCGAGTCAGTTTTGTACTTGTTTTATTTGATAGCCCTTAAAATAGATGATAATGATAATATAAACTTTGCTGGAAACTGTTTAAAGCTCCAATATACGAACATGACTGGGATAAAGAAAAAATATTGCATATTGGTAAAAGACTGCGGTTGAAAAGCTATTCCTTTAATATTCCAACATTAACAAGAAATTATGACTTGAAGGATCATTTGGGAAGTATCTAGCATGTTATATAACCTCTAAGCTTCGATATTAATGACATAGGTACGTTACTGGGAAAAAGCATTCTACAAATTTTATAAATGCAAAAATGAGTAAGTATCCTTTCTTCTCTTTAGAATAAAGCATCAAATTGAGCTAAACTTTGCCATGGAGATAAATAAAACCGAATGCCACGTGGTCAACTGTAGCTTACTATGGCAAACTAACTTAAAAAATTACTTATTAAAGAATTGCCGTCTCAAAAGATAACGTTCAATGCGTTTTCAGAGGAGCTTCCTCCTGCAAACGCTTAGATTGTGGAATAACCTCCCTACCAAGGTTTCTCGGTGGATCACAATATATAGGGTTTTTCAAGAAAGAAGTTATAAGATTTTCAAAGGGTCGGCAAAGCCCGAGTGACGCCCCTGGTGTTGCAACTTTCCATAGGCTGCGGTGATCGCTTTAACATTAGGCAGGCCGTTAAATTATTAACCACCTTATTGGTATGAAAAAAAGATCCCTACGCTGGTAACCGCAATAATCACGCACGGAGCCGCAGGCAAAAGCTAGCTCGGTATTTACATAAAAGCTAATACCATCCAACATATAACCACAGCGATATGTAATAAACCTATATAGGCAGACAATTAAATTCCCCAACTAAAGTGTCTCCAAAGTCTTCACTCCGTTCGATAAGGGCTGCTTAATTTAATTAAGCTATAAAAGTATTCTGCTTACAGCCGAAACTGAGTACCAGCATCTCTTTTATGTTGTGTCATTTCAGTAAGTATAGAGACGGTGATCAGTTAGAAATTGTAAAAAATACTAACTTTTGTGATAAGAATGGCCGACTCAATAAGTATGTTACTTAAAAAACAATAAGAAACGTATTTCTTGAAATAAAATATTTAAAATAATACAATGTGGATGGTGTCTTGGTGACTGTTTGTTTTGTGCGGGGATCGAAACCTAGCTTCACGGTTCGGCAGGCAATCACTTCTACTAAAATAATAAAAATAAAGCTGTATTATTCGAACTACGCCAAAATTCAACTACAATTTAGCAGGAAAACAAGAGTTTTAGCAAAATCCTATAATGAAAATTTCCCTTTTACAGAAAGTAGATATTTTTTTACAAAACAACATTGAATAATATCTGAAAAAAATTTAAATTAAAATTCACAAGAATCTGCAAAATATGAACTTTGAATATTGATATTTTATCTAAAAAGGCAACTGAGATAAAAAAGAGCCTACATCAAAAAGGTGATACTATTTTATAATAAGTGCAAAGATAAGGTTTTCCAATTGAATGGAAGGTGCTAAAAGTTTTATAAAAATGAAGGCAACAACGAGATAACGTACAACAGCCGTTAACAACGAGAACAGTGAAAGTTACCGTATAATTATTTCTTCAACTTTACCCTTCGACTACTTCGAGCTTAAACGGAAATAAAGAAATATTAAAAGCTACTGGTACTTGGAGGTATAAAAAGTCTTCATTTATTTAAAGAAAATTCGGTACAAGAAGTTACGTAAACTTCTTGAAATTTTTATCAGCAATCTATATACAATCTTTATTATAAGTTAATATGAAACCCTAAATAGAAAATGTAGGCCACCCGTTAACGCCATTTGCATGCCTATGTCCGATTTACGAATTATGATCCCATATCATTTATGATATTATAAAACAAGGTCCTCACTTCCCAAGAGTGATACGAGCCTAATTCATTAATCAGCTATATCGTCATTTATCATCACCTTTGTCGAATGCGTTTGAGTAGCATATTCTGCTCTCGCTGATAGCTTATAACGTGGTGTCGTATCAGCCTTGTGGACCTTTTTTCTCGGAAGAAACTATCAGGCGCAGTATTTTATTACACGTCTGACCCAGAAGAAGGGTGATGTTTTTCGTGCGTATGTATGTTTAGGGGTATGTCCGTTCCGCGTGTTACAGGGTTCATAAAATAGCCAACCGCGAATCGAAAAAAAAAACCGCCTGCAAAAACATTAAATACTAAAAAGCAATAAATAAGTGCACCCAAAACATACCAAATACTAAACAATAAGCAGGCGGGACTCATTTCAATGCAAATAAAAATAGTACAATCTGTACAAATAGTAGCGATTGCTCAATCTACTCGCATAGTAGTTACTCTAAAATGAGCTCCGTTTGCACTTATTGTGCACTACACTTTTTTATTTCCTATTCTTAATGATTTTACAGTCATTTTTATTTTATTTTTAATTATTTATTATTATTTAGAACAATAGGTAAAGTAGTAAATCATCACGAATAACAAGATCCACTAATAGACGACCAAGTAATAGTGTATTTGTTATTAACAATTTTGCCGGATACTGCATGGAACGTAATTGAAAACTGAATCAGTAGGTAAATATGTAAGTGCAGTTTCAGTGAAACTTCCTCCCGCGTACGCTTGGGTTGTGGAATGAGCTCCCTGCCAAGGTGTTCTCTAAAGACTAAAGTGGATCTTCAAAGATCAGAAGTTAATAGATTTTTAGCGGGTCGGCAACGTGCGAGTGATACCCCTGGTGTTGCAAGCATCCATAGGCTACATCGACCGCTTACCATCAGGCGGACTGTTTGCCACCACCTTGTAAAAAAATATCGAAAAAGTTTTGCAATGCCAACACATGCCTGACACGCAGTTGCCCGGATTTCTTAGTTTGTTTTGCATCAACTAAATGAATCACAAAATATTTATTGTACATTTGCTTGCAACATATTCAGTGTATGCATGTGACAATTTATTTGACTAAAACAGAACTTATGGTTACATTACAAATGCTATAAATTTAAACAGATGTACATTTTCAAGTCACAAAAAATATTGAAATAAATATTTAGCAAAGGAGGCATGGAGAGAAAAGAAGATGAATATCATCAACATATTAAACAACAATACTTACAGAGATTCCTTGTGAGATTACTTAAAAATAAATTAATTAATCCAGTTCTCACATTTCCTTGAAAGGCTTTCGCGTTTTGTTGACATGTTTGTAAATTTATGTCAGTAAAATAAACGAATTCTTGATTGTTTTTCTTTAAAGTATTTTTTTTATTTATTATGTAGGTTAGTTAATTTAAAAAAAATATCTTATATTATTCTATTGCTTTATTTTAATTTATGACTTATATTATAAATGTGAAAGTTTGTATTTCTGGATGGATGTTTGTTACTCAATCACGCTTCAACCACTGGACGGATCGGGATAAAGCTTGGCATACATATAGGTTAGGCCCTGGAATAACATAAAGGCTACTTTTTATCCCTAAAAATTCAATAGTTCCTGCGGGAATAACTATAACAGAGTTAAACAAACTATTGCTGCACCTATAGCATGCTATAGCAATTCATTGGTATAACTAATTAATTAATTATTTGGAGTTAATAAAGGAATTCCACGCCGCTAACCGAATTTAGGGCGGGCGGAGCCGCTGGCAAAGTCTAGTTTGCAATATACTTGATAGTTTTATAGTATTGCTTAGTTTATATAGTTTGACATTTGTATTTAAATTCTATTGTTCTTGACATATCTACTACATTGAATCATTATCTTATTTATTATTATTTTTAATTTAATTTTATGATTATATATATATATAAACAAATCTTTCTTCTTTAATGGCATAATACATTCGTGTCTGTGAAACCATGGAAATACACATACAAAATTTCAACCCAATCAGTCAAGCCGTTAAATGGTTGACAAACCAACAGCAGCGCCACCTACCGAGTCCAATTGTATTTTTAAATCATCCAGAAAATCATCAAAATACCCATATAAAATTTCAAACCAATCGGTTCAGTCGTTTAGAAGTTATGTGGAAACGGAAGTAATTACGTAATTAAGTAAAAAGGAATGTACGGAATGATAATTCTTACTACCCGTTGGCCTATCACCCATTTTCCCGTAGAAATGAAGGATTTTCCTGCGGCAAAAAGTAGTCTATGTTCATCAGGGATAATGTAGGCTTCTAATGGTAAAAGAATTTTTCAAATCGGTCTAGTAGTTTCGAAGCATATTCAATACAAACAAACAAACAATCAAATCGTTCCGCTTTATAATATTATTAGTATAGATTAGAGAATTGTAACACATTGCTCGCTGGGGTATCCTTTTATTATGGAGATTCTCAGATTGTAACCTTGCCAAAGAATTTCGATTAATGTATTAGTATTTTTCATGTTGGTCACCCAAATAACAAAATAAATAAAAAAATTTGGTGGATGTCAACTAAAACAAAACTGTTATTGTTCTAAAGCTAATTAATTTAAAATATATAAATGTTGTAAAATAGAAGTGAAAACGATAACTGTTCATTATTCCGAAAAGAAAACAAAACTATTACAGATCATTTATTTCAGCTTTCCATCCCCGGAGCCGCTATCTGTTTCGTGTTTTTATTTCGGAACTAAAGGTATGAAGCAGGGAATTGGGGGTGAAATATGATGTAAGCGATAAAGTATAGAAGGGCTTAAACCGCGGAACAGATTAAGATGAAATTTGGTATAGAGATAGTTTGAGTTAAGTTAATCTGAATAAAAATAAAATACATAAACACAATTGGATATACTTACTTCATAACTTGCTAGTTTTACGAAGTAGGTAGTAAAGTGAAGTAGCAATCTATTATTCCAAAAGCTGATTTTATGTACAATAAATATTTTAACGATTAGGAAAATAAGCCCAATACACATTTATATTAATAAAAACCGACTATAAACGACGTAGACAATGTTTTGCTGATTCAATAACGTAACAGAGTAATGAATTTTGTATTGATCCCAGGATAGAATACGCAATGAGTGTATTTTATATTTTCCTTCTCGAATCAAGTGCGAGTGAGTTATACGTTGAAGCCAACGAGTGCTCTTGAAGTCACTCGAGACCTCCCCTAGAGAGAGAGCTGAATCTTTACAATTAATTTGGTATCTGGAGGCGAAAATGTATATCTCCTGGCAAATCGGCTGTTGACCTTAACCATGCACGATTTAGCTGTATTGTATACAATCCTTCTCCCTGTTGCTGCGAATATTCTGGATGAATCTTTCATCAAATATCCGGAACATTAAAGTTTTAGAGAAACTCCCGCGAACGCTAAATTTCTGGAACGTGCTCACTGCCAAGGATTTCTCGAAGGACTACAGTATGGATTTTTAAAAGAAGGAGTTATACGCGCAAGTGATACTTGTTGCTGAGTGTTTGTATGAAAAACAAGAATCCTGAATAACTTTTAAACTATACAATTTAATAGAAAACTGGTACACTGCAGACCTAAATATTTTTTGAACCAAGAACATGTCTTTAAAGTTTCATAGTGTTTGATTAGTAGTTAAAAATAAGTACAGAATTTGTTTGTATTCGAGACGTCGCGGATGGTATATGGTTCCTCAATGATTTCAGGAGGTTGTATTTCTATTGACAAAAAAACCCTTTACATGGCTGTGGTACAGACTCCACAGGAAACTCTAAAGGAATACATAAATAATAATGATTATACCACTTAGTTACTCACAACGCATCCTTTACATCGACATTTTAAGACCAAAATAATAATATTGGTAATTTCATTTGTGTTAAAAAGTTGAAATATTATACAAAGTTATCATTTATAAAAAAAAACTATTAGAATATCTATTGCATAAATGTCAAAAACAAAAAAAACCGGTCAAGTGCGAGTCTGACTCGCGTACCGAAGGTTCCGTAAAAGATAAACTGTATTGGGGGACAAAATTAACTTTGCCGTTGGAAAACTGTGGTCCCAATACACCGACATAGGTCGCAATTAGTTTACCAACTGCAAATAAGATGATAATAATAATAATAAAAAAAAAAAAAAAAATATATTACACGGTTTTACGTTTTTAACAGACGGACAGACAAACTTTTTTTTATATGTTATAATTATAAATTAATAAATTTCGGATTTTCCCTATATTTTTGAGGTATCACTTTGCTTCGTGTCAAATTTCATGATTCTAGGACAACGGGAAGTACCTCATAGGCTTTTGATTTATTTGTGCATGCCAAAATATGTAACAAAAAAGGCCGTATATCTGCCGTATTTTTTTATTGCGTTAAATTAGAAGCTGGATTTTTTGACAGCTTCAAGGGACCGTAGACCTTAGTATTTGATATTAATTTCAACTTCTTACCTTCACGTGTTTCTGAGAAAAAAAGGGTCTTGACAGACAGACAGACGGACGGACAACAAAGTGATCCTATAAGGGTTCCTTTTTTCCTTTTTAGGTACGGAACTCTAAAAATAATGTAATACGCCTTGATAATAACTTACGACAGAAGGAGACATACACCACAACACCAATATATGTACCGGCCAATGACATTTCTACTTAGAAGGTTATTGGTCGTTTGGAGCCCTTCTAAGCTTTACCACAAAACAGAGATTACAGTTGCGATAGCTTATTTACTGGGTACTGGACTGCCATCTGCTTACACCCAGGCCAGTGAGACCCATTTAATACAAATTAATCTTTCGTATGCGTTGGGTACCGGTTAACCTAAAATACTTAAATTGATTTATGAAGGTAAACTTGTATTAACCCTCTGTACTGTAAGAACTTTTATTTATTTTTTGACGACACACAAAAACAAAATAAAACAAATAATGATAAATAACCACGTTACATGATAAAGTTGAAACATTTGCCGCTCTAATTTTTTGACTTGAAACACACATATAATATTTCTTTTATTTATTTTTATTTTTTTGAACTCGCAGCTACATACGCAACTTTTTACAAATATCGAGTAAACCGACCGTCGAAAAACCAGTTTCAGTTTGCGACAAGTATTGCGGCCATCTAGTTGTTTTCTTAGGTGCTAGATCGTTAGCTCAGAATGTAGACGTGGAGTACTTCATATTGGTCTAGACTTGCGACTTGTACAGCAGCAACCTTTGCCCCTGTTATGGTGGCAGAGTTCCTAATGATACCCAGGGTATCGTAAGAGGAGACTAAGGAACATAGACCAGATAGTAGACGGCAGATTAGTTTCGAGTTTTTTTAACAGATATCTGCAATTGCCAACCTGCACGGTGAGTGCTATGCTCGACTGGCATTTTCGATTGCTAGTATAACCCCCCTAATGACTGCAGATGCGCTAGACCTGGCTTTAACAGTAGTCAGGGAAACGGAGCTGGACACACCCTCAGACATCCCTTCTTTTTCTTATACACACTACAATGCCACATAATAAATAAGCACAACAATACTTTCTTCATGTTACGTATTAAGCCAAACATTCAACACTTCAGCGGCATGGAATATTGAATTTTACAGTAAAATAGGTAAATTCACAAACATAAACTGTTTCTTACAAAACGATAACATAGGTTGTATGTGCAAACGTAAGATAAACAGGAAATTTATGAGCTCCTATACGTTTACGCCTCGAAATACTCAATTAATCGTAAAGGCTTCCGAGCTCTCGGTCTCGGTGTGGTCTCAAGTGACTCCGAGAGCCCTCGCTAGCTTCAGCATAGGGCCCTCCTGATGCTTCAGAGAAGATATAAAATAGATATTCGCATTGCGTATGTTATCTTGGGATCAATATAAAATTCATTATTCTGTTACGTTATTTGATCGGAAAAACATTGTATTTTCTACTGAGTTGCTCGTATATTTTCATTATTATCATTTGTAGTCTTGTCTTTAGTTTTATATATCAATTGTCTGTTTTATATTTTAATGGATAAGCCAATACCAAAATAAGATTAAATAAATACATATAAATACCAAGTTTTATGAATTTTGTCAATACTATTTTTAGGGTTTCATAGCCGAATGACAAATACGGAACCCTGATATTCGTCATGTCCGTCCATTCGTGTGTCACAGCCTTATGACGAAATTTTACATAAAGGTGTCTGATGTGTGTGTGTGTGTGTGTGTGTGTGTGTGTGTGTGTGTGTGTGTGTGTGTGTGTGTGTGTGTGTGTGTGACAAAAGAAGTGTATCAACTTGCTGCATAACATCTAGTGCCTACTTCATTGTGTGGTGGTGCGGAGACCTTAGTCCTTTATCTTGATTTCACATTCCCTACACTAAAAGTATTCAGGTTTATGACTGACGGCGTATCATAGCTATGCAATTAGCTCGTGTGATTTTTTTTTAAATAATTCATTGTTCTAAAGTTTGTCTCACACTTGACAGTTAAATAGCAGTTATTTTTGCTATATTTCTTCAAAGAATATAATAAAAAAGAAGTAAGAAGTCCTTAAACTAAAAATGTCAAATTTAAGAACACACAATGCATAAATGAGGTTGCGTAAATTCGTTAAATAATTTATGGCTACGAACTTTTAACCACATTTGAGAGTTAAATAGCAGTTACTTTTCCTATACTCATACCTACTTCTTTATTAATAATAGAATATTACATGTCAATAAATTAAATAGTAGGATACAAAAATTTAAGTATAAGTGTACATATGTATTTACAATTATTATTACAAATCTAAATATATAAAAGGCAAGCTTGACTGACTCAGCTATCAACGCATAGCTCCAACCACTGGACGGATCTAGCTGAAATTTGGCACACATATAGCTATTTTAGCTAATAAAGTATTTTCCCCTAAAGAGGTGAAACG
Source organism: Apoda limacodes (assembly GCA_946406115.1). NCBI lineage: Eukaryota > Metazoa > Arthropoda > Insecta > Lepidoptera > Limacodidae > Apoda > Apoda limacodes. The sequence continues at coordinate 13,610,004 of OX291559.1, forward strand.
GTCGTTCAAAGTTTGTATGGAGCACCAAGATCGCGAGGCTAATCCATTCATTAATTAGTTTTTAGTAGTTAATGATTTTTGAGAAAGACAGAGAGAGGGAGAGAGAGGGAGAGAGAGAGAGACAGAGAGTGAGAAATGTAGGGTGGGTTTTTTTTTCTATTATTGAGAAGTTGCCGTAAGAACCCTACGCTAATAACCAAATTTAGGTCAGGCGAAGCCGATGGCAAAAGCTAGTATTAATATACTATTAACAGGTTTTATTTTTTGTATTGTAGAATTCATTAATGTCATAAAAGCTCACTAGCTTAGCTTTGCGAAGAAGTCAGTGTCTGACGTTACATTTTTGATTTCAGAGAAGATTTTGTTGTAGATCATTGGGCCTGCGGCGTACGTTGTCTTGTCAGTTTTTGCAAGTTTGCAATTGTACGGTTTTAATTTTGTGAGGCGTCTAGTATTGACTTTGTTGTTTGTTGCGTTTGCTGGGATTTTTTTTATGTTGAGTCTTACAAATTTGGATATTAGAGTCAGTAAACAATTTTTGGCTGGAGTAGATAGCAAAGCGTGTGCAATTATTCTTACAGCCCTTTTCTGTAGCTCAAAGATTCGGTGCTACTCTGCAGCTGTTCCCTATAACTCGATTCCGTAGGATAGGACTGAGTAGAACAGAGAGAAGTAGCAGGCTCTGAGTTGGGCTTGAGGTAAGACTTGTGCTAGTCTGGTTAGCGCAAAGCAAGCAAACCAAATAATTTGTTACATGCAGCGTCAATATGGGCGTCCCATTTCGTACTGGAATCCAGGGTGATGCCGAGAAATTTTGAGTGTAAAATTTGTTTTATGTTGTCGCCATCAAAATGAATAGATAAGGCTCGTGGTGGCTTTTAACTTGAAATGCGTAAGTTCATGGTTAAGGACGCACAATGCATATGCAATCAGCTTGCGTGGCTTAATCAAATAATTTATGAGTTTGTATAACACTGTTACACTGAAGATTAAAATACCACTCACTTCTTTATTTCTTCTGAATGTAATGACGAAATAGTTAGATACTTTTTAAGATTGAAATATGTAGGTTTATGGCAGAGGACGCAGAATGTTTATGCAATGAGCGTGATTTTGTTAAATAATTCGTGGCTTCACACTTGAGAGTTAAATCGTCGTTATTAAAATCTTTATTTCTTCTGAATTATGAAGTAGTAAGATACTCCTTAAACTGAAATTATTTCAGTCTGTGGCTTAGGACTGACAATGCATATGCAATGAGTTTGCGTGACTGTCAAATAATTCATGATTCTGAAGTTTGTACAACTCTTAAAAGTAAATAGTCACTCCTTTATTTTTTACAAGAATAAACTAATGAAATTAAACGATCTATAGAGTCTCTCAAGAGTCTTTAAACTTAAAATGTTAAAGTTCAAGGTTTAGGACGCACAGTCCATATACAACGAGCTTGCGTCTTGTTAAATTATTCATGGCCTCTTACTTGATTTATTTCTTCTAAAAATATAATAATAAAGTAGTGAAATTTACCTTGATCTGTAAATTTTTACGTTTATGGATAGGAGCGCAATGCATATACAAAATTACTTTCGTAAATTTGTCAAATAAATTCATGGCTTCACACGTGAGTGTTAAATGGCACACACTTTATTTAATTTTTTGTTAAGAATGTACTAATGAAGTGGTATGTGAGTTTAGGTTCATGGCTGAGAAAACACAATGCTTAGGTAAAATATTTTATGGCTTTCACACTTTAGAGTTAAATAGCCTTCACTTGCTTCTTTTTTCTTCTCAAAATGTCATGATAAAGTAGTACCTATTCGATGAACTGTTTTTTTTCCTATTCATGGCTCAGGGAGCACAATGCATATGCAATGAGTTTGCGTAAATTAGTTAAATTATTTATGGCTTCACACGTTCATGTTAAATGGCACTCATTTTTTTCTTTTTTGTTAAGAAATTTGTCAAGAGAATCTAAGATATAGATCTTATAATTTCCTTAGCTTATTCTTACTGTGATGTTAAGCGCGTAATATCCCGCATATTGGGTAGTAAAGCAACTGGTAGCGACCGTGTAAGTCTTATGATGAGCCTTCCTGAAATTGATTTAATCCATCCTCATAGTACTAATATCTTAAATCTCTCCCATCTATCTAGTCGTTTCCCCGATAGCTGGAAGAAAGTATTTGTCATCCATCTAGGCACCTAAAATTTCTAATCCTTCTATACTTAGTCATAACCGTCCTATATCTATTCTACCCTTACTATTTAAAGTGATTGAACTTTTAGTTCATGAACAATTTAAGTCAAATTCTTCTTTCAAACAACCTACTAAACCCTTTGCAATCAGGTTTTTTGCAAAGTCAACACATTATTGTGTTAACTTTGCTCGACTTTAGCAATGCATTCAATACTGTCTGAATTTGATATTCTGATCTGCATACTACGTTCGCTTAACATATTTCCGGCAGTTGCCATGTAGATTGAATCTCATTTAAAAGGTCGGCAACAATGCAAACGTACCGATGCTGGTAGCTCTAGCTGGTGTGATGTACCTGCCGGAGTTCTGTAAGGTAGAGTTTTGACACCTTTATTGTTCTCATTTTTTATCAATTCCCTGATAAATTGACTAAATACATAGTTTCATTTATATGCTGATGATCTGCAGTTCTATACAGGTTCAACAGTAGACCAAATTCAAAATGCTTTCTCTAAGATTAATCATAACCTCGAAATCATATACGACTGGGCAAAGTCCTTTGGGCTTCTTCTTAATACCCAAGCAATTCCCAGGCAATAATAGTAGGCAGTAAACGTCAGCTGGCAGACCTGGACATAAGGATAGAACCTCATATCACATACAATGGTGTACCAATTCCTTTTCTTGAAAAAGTCAAAATCCTCGGACTACTAATAGATTACACTTTATCGTGGCGTCCACAGGTAAACGCATTTAGTTAAAAAATATTTGCTCTGATTATACGCTCACTGATAAGTTTGCAAAATTTTCTACCATTCCAAACTAAGGTAATTCTGACGCAGTCACTACTGCTTCCTCTCCTAGATTACCGAGACGTAAGCTATCAACAAACTTGACCGTCTCCAAAATCTATGCATCCGATTTATTTTCGGATTGCGTAAATATCATTTTATTTCTGAGTTTCGTACTCATCTTAATTGCCTTCCAATTTGCCTTCGCAGTAATATTCACTATCTTACTTTTTGTATAACGTCCTAACCAAAACCTCTACACCCCGTTACTTGCCAAAGTTCTTTAGTTACAAATATAATCTGTTGCAAAATATGTGATTAAGATCAAAAGTAGAAAGAACTCTAACCATATCCTCTAACTCTTCTACATTCTACGGTAAATCATTTGCTGTGAAAGCAAATTTACTGTCGAATAATCTGCCCTTTGATATTCGTTTGTCACCTTTGTTAGAAAAAAATATATCTCATCATCTATCTATCATATATTTATAACTGCTGAAGTTATACTCGTAAAGCTGTACGTGTTTATTCATATTCTGCACATAACTGTGTATATATGTGTATAAATATTTTTATCAAAATATACCAGCAGTGGTGCTTAAATAGTGTATTCCTGAGTCATGTCCTGTACTCACGCACCTCTTCGCACTTTCCTACCATACTAGACAATTGTCGTCTTCATGGAAGACTGCGAATGTGCACCCGGTGCCCAAAAAGGGCAATAGATCAGATCCATCGAATTACAGACTTATCGCTATTACCTCTCTCCTCTCCAAGGTGATGGAGCGTGTTGTAGTGGACCCAAGCCTTTAATAGAGAATTGTAGTAATCTGGACCCCACGACACGGTGTTGACATGCTAATTTAAGTTTTAAGAGAGCAGGTAAATTAAAAATGGAATTCATTAATAATAAAAATAAATTAGATCAATCACCTTCGTAACTCATACCAATCGAATACTCCTAATAAATGGTTAGAAACGGGATCAATGAAGCATGAAGTAAGTGAGTGGCCCGGATGTCCTCACCGGTCTTCTATTAATATGTTTATACCTACGTCATAAGGCGTAAATAGCAGTAGGATCCTAAAACCATCAACACAAAAAAATAATTACTCGTTAAAGACGACCGATTCGTAAAGTAGCAGATAACCAGGCGGTTAAAATACATGGAGAATATCGATTGATTATTCTCAGTTAATTGATATAAACGTTGTAGGGTGCGAGAGGGATGGTAGAGTAGGCTCCGCGCCGCTTACGACGAGCATTCATTGCGTAAATTAATCGAAGCTGCATAATCGGGCCATGGAAAAAACGGAGAAGATAGATCAACAGATAAAGAGTTTAGTAGAATCGATTTACGATTTCGATATGATTGTTCGATTATTACTATAAAGTAACTGGATGTGTGAAGGACAGGACGCACATAGATTTGAAGAAATTTAGTACCGGCGCCGTGCACGTTTCGCCTACATCAAATATCAGTAAGTGTCTTTTGCGAGAACTGAGGCTAGCAATGTCAACTTATTATTTATGGGTTTGTACTATGGGGCTTTGTGAGGGACTTCCTTTATTCGATGGCGTAAGGACTGTGTAAGGGACCGTGTAAGATGCCACCTTGGTTAAAGTGAAGGGTTGGTTGGGGAAAATTGAAAGTGTTTGACTTTTTGGTTTGGATTTAGTCCGGGGTTTTAGTTGTAAATTTGGAGTAGAAAAAAAACCCCCTTACTTATTGAAAATGCAGAGGTAATTTGTTGACATTGTTGGCTATGTACTCTCTAAGGAAAAGAGATTGCCGATTTCTGTAGAAAATTTAGTGGAGTAAAAGGTTCCTGCCGGGATCGGTGTCTTTTAACATGACGTTGTAAATTTTGTGATACCTTGTGGGAGGAAAACCCCGTAATTAAGCCCTGATCTGATTAGATAGGAAGTCGGTTAAGCTTAGGGTTAAGGCTAGGGTAAATCTTGTGTATTCCTTGCTGTGCATATATATATATAAGTAGTAATCCCTGTGTATTCCCTGTAGTGCGTGTATGTGTATGAGTTTGGATATCCTCACTGGATAAAACCCTACGCGAGTCCCTGGGCCGCGGTTACTCGCACTGATCTGAGTCGGAGGTGAAGGGACCCCCCAAAGGACTTGCTAGGGTAATCCTTGTGTGGCCCATGCTGTGCATATATATGTATAAGTAGTAATCCCTGTGTATTCCCTGTAGTGCGTGTATGTGTATGAGTTTGGATATCCTCACTGGATAAAACCCTACGCGAGTCCCTGGGCCGCGGTTACTCGCACTGATCTGAGTCGGAGGTGAAGGGACCCCCCAAAGGACTCGCTGGGATAGTCCTTGTGTGGCCCTTGCTGTGCACATATGTGTATGAGTATGTAATCCTTGTGCGAACCTTGTCATGAATTCCTATTAAAGAAACCCTACACGATTTAGTAGGTGCTCATTAAAGTTAGACGAGGTTGTTGCATGTAATTGACTATTACGTTAATGATATCTCTATATTCACTATTTATTATCATAACAATTTTAATTCCGACATCGTGCTGCTTTGCAGTATGGTGATCCCCAAAGCAAGCAGACCCTTGGTAGATAGAGGTAGGCGAGGACGGGGCAGTCACAGTAGGGGTTCTTCAAGCGGGGTCTGGCTTGTTATAAGATGAGGGGAGATCGGGGCTTAATGTTAGAGACATGCTTGATTAACTGCAGGCTTCGGGAATCTAAGGGTGTGAGGGGCTGACGAAACCTAGATCTAGGTTGGCTCCAGTTCCACCCTTCACCGGCGTCGAGTAAGGAAGCTGAAGTGTTAGATTCCGTTTAGGTAATGGGCGGCTAAAATTTAATGTGGGATTTTTAACCCAATCTCCATAAGGAATTCGTATATAAATAAAACCTCCACTCCTCAAATTACTGCGACGGATAGATTTGGAAAGCTAAGTATTATTGTGTTCATATTTAAATATTTGTTTCCTGTGTAAAAATAAACGTAAACCTCATATGTTTTTCAGGGCCGCGACATTAATCTAGCGAGTCTAATTTTTTATTAGACTATCTAGGCTTTATTTTATTGCTTTATACTGTTTAATTTATGTTTTGACTGAGCCATTTAAGATAAATATGACAGAACTTCAACCTTGACCAAACTTTATTAACAGGCTATGAGGTGACATTAGTGGGTCAGGATTTGTTCTATTCTTCACCATGAATCACCCCGTTGAAGACTTATTAGTATAACCATACACAATTCTCTACTAACTGATGAGGCTCTGGATTGTTGTATGGAAAGCCGAAACGTTAAGTTCTAAACACTCAGTAAAGGGCTAACCCTTACTTGATCTGGCTAATGCGCCAGGTCCTGAGTGTAGATATGTCTTCCTTACAACCCACCTTAAACATACTTATTGTGTGCCAAATTAGGTGTTCTGTCGCCTTAATTACTCTGATGAACAATTTACCACTTAACCATGTGCGTAATCGCACACCTAATTTATTATTTCATATGAACTTAGCCTGCACGACACATGTTTCGGGCGAGTATAGCCTCTCCGGGATAGCGGCTATTTAACTTAAGGAGCCTCGGGTTCGAACAGACCGATCGTAGGTTGTATTCAAATAATAACGAAATGGTCCCCTTAGTTCCATAGTTAGTCACAGTAGTAAGGATAAATACATGGTCGCCTGGTTGTTTGCCACCTCCGTAGCGTTATAAACGTAGGAGTTGGTGGGGAGCACTACTTACCTATCCTAAAGAATCGTTTAAGGCACAGTGTACGAAAGACTAATGTTTATACACTTACTCAATTACTAAATGACAGGAAGGCGAAGCCACAAGGTAAGCTAGTCTGATTAAAACTATCTACGAGTCGGTCAGGAGTTGGTCGTTATATACCTTCCTTGTTAAAGGTTCCAAGGCGTTAGTCAGATAAAAGGTACGATATAATTGACAACCGCTTAAGGCCAGACGGTATAGAGGCTCTTAAGGCTATTCAAATTCAAGTTATACATTTTCAATATTCATTTTAGCGATCAGGTAGGAACAACCTAGGGTATAAGTTAGGCGAGCTTTAGGTTTCGTCTCAATTTTATAGTTTTGATTTTCATAAACTTTATATTCTAGTGTAGATAATCGCCATAGTTTGTAAACATAAACTCAATTTTAGATCTAATAACGAAATTCGTATTAACCGGGTCGCGAGATACTAAACCAAAACCGAACCAACGTAAATTAGTCGAAGGAAGGTCGAGTAACACGATTAGACTCTGTATCTGCGCAGAAGACTAAAATGTAAACTCTGCGCACCCACGTGACCACGAGACGCCAGCTGGGCACTTCGATGCACAGGCAAATGTATGAAAAGTCTGACCGTTCAGTCATTAATTGGCCGAAGGGATAATTCGGTGGCGGGCCCAACACTTCTGAATAGAACAACTTACGAACCCTTAAGGAATGGTTGTATATGTGAATTTTCCTGGATGATTCCCAGTTAGGGTTACACGTAGACGACCTGGAAACTAGGAATAGTAGATTTAAATAGATTTCCATGCTAAATTGTCTGTCAATAGCGCCCTCTATAAGACCTTCTCAATATCTCCAAGGTTATTAAACAGCTAGCTAAGATATCGATCGACCGAGTAATTCTACGATTATTACACAGATGGCGTGAGCCACAGTGGTAAAATAATAATCATGAATGTATGAGGATTTCCAGATACGGTTAGGACCATGTTATAACTTTACCCAAAGGGTAGGCTGTAGTTGTATTTTAGGTTTACATTTACTTCTAATTTGTTAGTTTGTCTTTACGGCGATTCTCCATATATTATTATAAGATTATATTAGAAGAGAAGCTAGTAAGGATAGTGGTAGTCTTTTTATATACTTAGATTGTCTATTTGCCTTTGGGGTGGCTTCTCGAATACCATTACGACTTTATTTTTATTCTAATTATAATACTTTATTTCATTATAATTTCACTTAGGGGTTGTTAACGGGTTGTCAACAGACTCTTTATGCAATTGCTAAACTTATAGGTCCGTCCGTGGGTGCACTCTTAAGTGTTATTATGATGGTTTTGTAATTTATTTAAGGGGTAGCCAGCGAGCATATCTGTGTACTGCCTATATATATCCAATCTGTTAGTTCATCCGTACGGTGACCTTTCATATTACATTACAGTTTTATAACTTCACTTAAGGGGTCGATAGCGAGTCTGCTAATAATTTAACTATGTACTTAGTAGGTCCACTTGTCTCCTTAATGCTCTATATATATTGTTATAAGTTCATACCTTCACTTAAGGGCAAGCTAGAGAACTGGTGATAGGTTAGCCATGTAGGTTATAGGTTAGTTAATAGTGAATCTGCTAATAGTTTAAATAAATTATATAAATAGGTACTAAATAGGTCTGTCTGTCTCTTTAATTATTTTGATATATTGTTATAAGCGCATAACTTTAGTTAAGGGGAAGCCAGTGAGGTTATTAGGAGTTAGTACTTGTATATGTCTAAGGGTTCTCCCTTTAAGGTGAACTTTTTATATTACTATGAGGTTACAATTTTGCTTAAGGGAAAGTTAACGAGTTTATTGATGGACTATTAAGAGTTCTTCCTTAAGGCGATTCTCATACATTACTATAAGATTACGACTTCACTTAAGGGGTATGCGGTCTTAGGGTTTCATCCTTATAGTGGGATTTCATATACTATCATAACGTTATAACTTTGAGGCCTATCGAGTTCGAGGGGTAACCGTGTTATTACGAGACATGTTCGGAGTTGTAAGAAGGTAGCTAGGCTCATGAATAGGGTGACTTAGCCTTAGGTACTCCGACTACGTTAGAATAATAAACCGCATACATTTTAATCAGGAACTCGGATTTAGTAATTTAAATTCGGGTCTAATGCTAATTAGGACTTAGTGGCTCCGTGGTTAAGGATTACTTATAGGCCATTGGCTTTAACGTAGGTATAATGTAAGATTAGGGTTTTGATTTTGTTCTGTCATACCTGGGACTGATTGAATCCATACCTCTTAGGATCTTGGGTTATTATTGGTCACAACGAGGGGTCCAAATAGATGATTACGCTATTAGACGATCACAGCCAAATAAAATATTAGCTTTCTTTAATAATAACATTAATAACGGTTACAAAATATCACTGATGTTTAATAATAATAAAGGCAACAATAATATGTTAGGATTGCGTACGCCATCACCTAAAAAAATTGGCGAGTATGTCAGTATACTCCACTTGAGAGGTGAAATAAATAATATTATTTTTGAGAAGGGGGGGGGGTTGCTACAGTGTGATCAACACACAGCTTCTAAGATACCTAGAAAAACACGACCTGATCAATATGGATTTCGCCACGGTCGCTCCAATGGTGACCTTCTAGTGTATCTCACATACCGATGGGCACTAACCATTGAGAGTAAGGAGGAGGCATTGGCATGTAGAGATGAAAGAGAGGTAGGGCACTGCAAGTATTCGCTCGAATAAGCTGCCCGAACAAATAAAGCGGGGCATAGCGAGTACTTGCTCGAATGAGCGGCCCGAACTGGGGAAGTACCTCCACCTTACAGAAAACCGCGGCCACAATAACACTAACATTGAGTAGTGTTGTGTTCCTGGCGGTGAGTAAGGTTGCCAGAGCTCTCTCTTTGAGGATTCGCTGCGCGGACAGCGGAGGACCGACGGTGCTTGTTGCTGTCATTGCTTGGCGTAGACGCGGCGTGCTGGTTCGGCGGTCAGGGAGACCTGATGAAACGGCTGACCGCTGGCCGCCCGCAGGTTGAACGGGTTCCCGAACCCAGGGATCACTTAATCTCCGCCTTGGGAGGCTGATCCGCCAACCTGTGTAAAGTCTCTGAAGTAGTAGTCGTGCCGGAGAAGGAGACCGGAGTGGACCCGGCTACTACAACAGAGGGGGATCAGGGGCCCTTCCGCCCGCCGTGCCAGCAACCGTATCATCTGTGTTGAGCTTCGGCAGTCTTAGTACCGCAACTTTTTGTCTTCTAAGCTGTCTGTGCAGTGAATCCTCATCCGTAGTCTAAGTAACTTCAAACAAAATGGCCAGGAACAGAAAAAAGAAAAGAGTTTTGACAGCGGCTACTCCATCCACATATAATGTGGATTTTTGCAACATAAGGGGTATTCACGCAAATCTTAACGCAGTCCATCACCATCTCGAGACTGCGCAGCCAACCATTCTTTTTCTAACGGAGACGCAGATATCCTGCCCGGCCGACACATCATACCTTCGTTATCCCGGCTACAAACTCGAGCACAATTTTTTGAGTCGTGCCGGTGTATGTATGTTCGTCCGGGAGGATATCTGCTGTCGCCGACTTCATAGCCTTAAAGACAGAGACCTGTCGATATTGTGGGTGCGCGTAGATCATGGGGGCCAACTCGTATCTATGCGTGCCTATACAGGTCTCATAGCGGTGACACGGACGTAACTCGACTCTTCACGCACCTGAGTTTGACGACTGACAAAGTTCTAGAGCAATATCCTACAGCAGAATTAGTTATTTTGGGAGACTTTAACGCCCACCATCGTGAGTGGCTCAGTTCTCGAACCAATAACTATGCAGGGATATCTGCTCATGAATTTGCTCTGACCTATGGATTCTCTCAGCTGGTACTTTCTCCAACGAGAATACCAGATATTGAGGACCATACAAGCTCCTTACTGGACCTTCTGCTGACTACACGTCCGGATGGATACTCCGTCTCAGTGGATGCGCCTCTTGGCTCCTCGGACCACTGTCTCATCCGGACTCAAATGTCATGCACACAACCTGATCCTTTTGGGCCAACTAATTGGCGTCGTGTGTGGCATTATAAGTCGGCAGACTGGGATGGATTGCGAGAATTTTATGCATCGTACCCGTGGAGGCAGATCTGCTATAGCTCAGAAGATCCTGACGTCTGCGCAGCCGCAGTCACTGAGACAATCCTCGCTGGTATGGAATGTTTCATTCCTAACCTGCGAGTAGCTGCCGGCGTCAAAAAACGACCGTGGTTTAATAGGCCTTGCAGAGAAGCTAAAATTCTTAAGCAAACTGCGTATGAGGCTTGGACCACGGCTCGTAATAATAAGGATCCGAATATTTCTGAGTTAAAACGCAAATTAAATGCTGCCTCGAGGTTCAGTAAGAAAGCAACTGCCAGAGCAAAATTCCAATTCATCGGCAAAATAGGTGGGCGACTTGCGAGCTATCCTTCTGGGAGTCGTGCTTTCTGGTCGCTTGCTAAAGCTGCCGAGGGGAACTTCTGCCAGTCGTCATTACCACCACTGCGAAAGACCGATGGTGACTTGGCCCACAGTGCAAAAGAGAAAGCCGATCTATTGGGCAGTCTCTTTGCCTCTAACTCGAATGTGAACGACGAAGGCGCTGTACCACCTACTTTACCGTGGTGCGGTAAGACCATGCCGGAAATCTCTATAACACAGCGCGAGGTCCGGCGGGCGTTGCTTTCCCTAGACGTTCATAAGTCGAGTGGGCCAGACGGCATACCAGCAGTGGTGCTTAAGCAGTGTGCTCCTGAGTTATGTCCTGTCGCGCCTCTTCACGCTTTCCTACCACACTAGGCAATTTCCGTCTTCATGGAAGACTGCAAATGTGCACCCGGTGCCCAAAAAGGGCGATAGATCAGATCCATCGAATTACAGGCCTATCGCTATAACCTCTCTCCTCTCCAAGGTGATGGAGCGTGTGATCAACACACAGCTTTTGAGATACCTAGAAAAACACGACCTGATCAGTGACCGTCAATATGGCTTTCGCCACGGTCGCTCAACTGGTGACCTTCTAGTGTATCTCACACACCGATGGGCACTAGCCATTGAGAGTCAGGGGGAGGCATTGGCATGTAGCCTAGACATAGCGAAGGCGTTCGATCGGGTCTGGCACCGGGGTCTTCTATCGAAGTTGCCTTCTTACGGAGTGCCCGAGGGTTTGTGCAAATGGGTAGCTAGCTTTTTGTCCGGCAGAAGCATACGAGCCGTAGTTGACGGTAGTTGCTCTGATAGCATGGACATTAATGCTGGTGTCCCGCAAGGCTCTGTGCTGTCTCCTACGCTGTTCCTACTGCACATCAATGATATGTTGGACATCAACAACATACATTGCTATGCAGATGACAGTACTGGAGACGCTTATTACACGGGCCGTGCAAGCATCCCACGTTCCGTTGTGGAGGAAAAGCGTGAAGAACTTGTGTCTCAAATCGAGATCGGTCTGTCCAAGGTCTCTGACTGGGGGCGGGAAAACTTGGTCCGATTCAACCCTTCAAAGACACAAGTCTGCGCGTTCACCGCTAAGAAAACCCCATTCACTGTAGTCCCACAATTCCAGAACACTCCCCTCTCCATTTCCAAGAGCATTGGGATCCTTGGCGTTGACATCTCCAGCGATGTTCAGTTCCGAGATCATTTGCTAGACAAGGTAAAGCTGGCGTCCAAAAAACTTGGTGTACTCAACAGAGCAAAGCAGTACTTCACGTCGGGGCAAAGGTTGCTACTTTACAAGTCGCAAGTCCGGCCCCATATGGAGTACTGCTGCCATCTCTGGGCGGGTGCACCCGGATACCAGCTTGACCCTTTTGACTCGGTTCAACGACGGGCTGTGAGAATTGTCGACGATCCCAAACTCACTTGCGGTATCGAGCCCTTAAGTCTGAGGAGAGACTTTGCCTCCCTGTGTGTGTTCTACCGCTTGTACAATGGATTGTGTTCTGAGGAATTGTTCGAAATGATGCCCACGGCTACTTTCTACCATCGCACCGCTCGCCATCGACAGGGAATTCATTCTCACACTTTGGAACCAAAATGGTCGCGTACAGTGCGGTTTCAGAGAAACTTCCTCCCGCGAACCCTTGGGTTGTGGAATGAGCTCCCTGCCAAGGTTTTCTCTAAGTACTACAGTATGGGGTTCTTCAAAAAAGAAGTTATTAGATTTCTGAAGGGTCGGCAACGCGCGAGTGATGCCCCTAGTGTTGCAAGCGTCCATAGGCTACGGTGACCGCTTACCATCAGGCGGACCGTAGGCTTGTTTGCCACCTTAGTGGTATAAAAAAAAAAAAAAAAAAAAGTAGCCTGGACATAGCGAAGGCGTTCGAAATTGCCATCTTACGGAGTGCCCGAGGGTTTGTGCAAATGGGTGGCTAGCTTTTTGTCCGGCATACGAACCGTAGTTGACGGTAGTTGCTCTGATAGCATGGACATTAATGTTGGTGTCCCGCAAGGCTCTGTGCTGTCTCCTACGCTGTTTCTACTGCATATCAATGACATGTTGGACATCAACAACATGCATAGCTATACAGATGTCAGTACTGGAGACGCTTATTACACGGGTCGTGCAAGCATCCGTCGTTCCGTAGTGGAGGCAAAACGAGAAGAACTTGGGTCTTAAATCGAGATCAGTCTGTCCAATGTCTCTAACTAGGGACGGGAAAACTTGGTCCGATTCAACCCTACTAATCACAAGTCTGCGCGTTCACCGCTAAGAAAATCCCCCTCACTGTGGTCTCACAATTCCAGAACACTCCCCTCTCCATCTCCAAGAGGATTAGGATCCTTGGTGTTGACAGCTCCAGCGATGTTCAGTTCCAAGATCATTTGCTAGACAAGGTGAAAACTTGAAGTACTTAACTAAGCGAAGCAGTACTTCACGTCGGGGCAGAGGTTGCTGCTTTACGAGTCGCAAGTCCGGCCCCATATGGAGTACTGCTGCCATCTCTGGGCGGGTGCACCCGGATACCAGCTTGGCCCTTTTGACTTGGTTTAACGACGGACTGTGAGAATTGTCGACGATCCCAAACTCACTTGCGATATCGAGCCGTTAAGTCTGAGGAGAAACTTTGCCTCCTTGTGTGTGTTCTACCGCTTGTACAATGGATTGTGTTCTGAGGAATTGTTCGAAATAATGCCCACGGCTACTTTCTACTATCGCACCGTTCGCCATCGGCAGGAAATTCATTCTCACACTTTAGGGCGAAATGGTCGCGTACAGTGCGGTTTAAGAGAAACTTCCTACTGCGAACGCTTGAGTTGTGGAATGAGCTCCCTGCCAAGGTTTTCTTCAAGGACTACAGTATGGGGTTCTTCGAGAAGAAGAAGAGGAAGAAAGAAGTTATTAGATTTCTGAAGGGTCGGAAACGCTCGAGTGATGCCCCTAGTGTTGCAAGCGTCCATAGGCTACGGTGACCGCTTACCATCATGCGGACTGTAGGCTTATTAGCCACCTTAGTGGTATAAAATATATATATATATATTTGTATTCGTTCTTTTTTTAATTTCGTTACCTACATTAATTTGAAATTAATCAGCTTTCAAAAACACCCATGGTTGGCTAAAAGAAATCGCATCACGCGATAAGTGCGCCTAAGTGCATAAATATTTATTATTTTTGTAAGAGTTAAATAAATAAATAATGTTGTGGTATGTTATTTCTTCGGTCAAGTGCGATTCTAATTTTCACACCGTTACGTGCCACCATTTAAGTAATTAACACAAACAATTACAAAAAGTGTGCCACTAATAAGTCATTAAACCAATGATTGAACAAGCACGACGTTGCTTAACTTTGAATATCGTCAACAAAAAAATGTGTTATTGTTTTTCCCTAGTAATCTCTAGATGGCGCTGCTAAGGTAATTTAAGATAGTAGTGGCTCGGGCCCGTCTGTCGCTTGTTCGGTTTTATTATTTTTTGTTATAGTTTATAGTTCACATAATTATTTCGGCAAGTTTGAAATGTGAATGTATAAACTAAATAATATAAACTAGTTTCTTAGAAATTTTACTTTTCTAACTTTTTATTATTTGTTAGATAATCCGCTATTACAACACATATTCTGTTAAGAATCAGGCTTCTGCCTATTTTAGTCTTAAAGACTCCTTTGACTGTCAGACAGACAGACAGTCATAGTGACAGACAGCGCAGGCTTAGTGATAAGGCTCCGTTAGTAACCGTTTGGTACGGAATCCTATAAACTACTGAACATTAACATTGGCAGATTCATGCAATATCAAACGAATGAATTACCTAAACAAGGTAATTTAACCAATGGATGCTAAATCGTAGCTAACGATCGAGCTAGAAACAAAAAAGGTAACGATTATATTTATTCCTAGCTGTGACGTCATAAAAATATTAGTCTTAATTAAAGCAGTAAAGTATTAACATGGGCTAATATGTATTTGAATTCTAAAAGCCGATTTTAATAAAAGTTATTGTCTCAATTCTATATTGCGTTGAGCACGTTTTCTCTTACGTTGTTGCCTTGGCTATTATACGCTCTACTGCAGAGGCTCAGGGCTCTCCTTAGAGAAGCAAGCAAAGGTCATTGTTTTTGAATTTGGCAGACTTCTCTTATGTAAATCGATGTAAATATTATTTGTTGTTAAGCGATTGGTGTAAAATTATATTTAATAGTTAAGTCAACAGAAGATTTAGCTCAATGGGTAGTAAAATTTCCGTTTTCTGGTGCACGATATATCAATTTTCTAATACTCGTGGGTATTACGTGAAAATATGAGGATGAAGTGGCAATTTGCCAACTGGAGATGAGCTGCACTACCTACTCAGCGCTCCATCCGAAGAAATATTAGTCTGACGTCTGGACTAGTTAAGTGTTCCAATATTCAGTTATCAACGTGGGATCCTTTGATAATTATAAGGAAGTTTAGTAGGTACATATAACTAGGCTTATCTGTTCCGCATCTGCTGTTGTGTAGTTGTATTTATTTCATGCCCTAACAAATATACGGACAGACAGAATAATAAACAAACTTTTATTGAGATAATTGTTTTGGCTTATATTGCTCTTATTTTTTTTCTATTATTATATATCTATTTGCTTATTGTTATTATAATATTATTTTTAATCTCACTGGCTTGGAAAGGTTCACTTTGTCGTTTATAATTTGATTAAATATGCGTGGAAAAGCCTACTTTATTCGCTTGCACGCAAAAGGTTTTTTTTTTTTAATTCTGCAAAAACAAACATAATGAAACCGTCCAAAATGCGGGTCGTAAGTACTACTTTATACATTAGTGATCTGTTAATAACACTTTTATTTAAATTTTTGATACTATTGCGTTAAAGATAATGTTTTGTTAAATGTAATTTAATAGATAATTTATTGCAGTTTGTTAAATTATTAAATACAAAATTAATTAATAAGTTTTAAGTATAATTTTTGTTTTCTAAGAATTTTAAAATAGGCATGGTGTAAATAGGAAACGCACATTAAAACAAAGAAAAAGAAAAAACGTACGTTACGTAATAGGTACATAATTTTAGTTGTTTTTACTATAAATATTTTACTTTTACTAAATAAATTTAAAGTTAATTATTAAAACATGAAATAAAACATTAGTCACTCCACCAGTGACGTAAAAAACCTAAGTTAACCCGCGAAAAATAGGTTAGTACCTCTAAGCGTGCGATTTTTTGACTACATGCAGACATAAAAAACGCGTTTTACCTATGTCAGAAACTTATAATGTTGTTTTACATAACAAATAACCATTGTTATATTTCCTATACAGAAATCGGCCAGTTACAATTTTATTATATAAAAAGATTTCGTTTATTTGTTTAGGTAGTGTGTTGGTAAATACATCAAAGATTTATATCCTTTAAGTGTGAAAGGATATATATCTGAAATGGCGTCTCTTTTGCAATTTACATAAACGTGCTCTTCCCTTCCATTATAGCTCTTAAAGAAGTAACTCCAGCTCCAGTGATCAAATTTATGTTTTCATCTATTATTAAGAGGGCGATTAGCTTTCAGACCTGGAAAACTTATTTCTGTAATAGATACTTACAATGTTCTTGTAAATGAATTAATATTACATTGTGTATTAAGGGTGGTAAGGAGGAAATTACTAACGAGTGGCTAATTAGAAGCCTAAGATAGAAGGCTTTTATGACTCGAGTTTGTAATTTCCGTACCCAATGTTTTACATCACATTTAAGTTGAATAAATATCTTAATTAACCTAAACACTATTGAAATTACCACAAACTAGCCACCGCCAGATGGCTATTATCTAGAGAATTTATGAATTCAAAAGTTTTAGCTAAAGTTATAACGTGTTTATTTTGAACAAACCTGGTTTTATACATATATGATAAAAAAGACGTATCATCACCGCCTGTGGGTTCTATGAACGCGCGCTTAGCGTAGAGAAAATAAAATTTGCAATGAAAAACCCCATGGTAGTAATAAAGGTCTTAGTACCCGCTTTGCCTGCACGTAATGATACCTACTGTTTACGAGTAAGTGTGATAAAAAGAACATTACACATACTTACATTACTTTGAAATGTTTTTATTCCATAATTGCAGTAATTTATTTATACAAAATGGAATTGAACGTTTGTAGTCACTTGAACGGTTGTTGTACTGATAAGGGTTTTGTTTATTTTTTTCATACTTCTAACGTGGCAAACAAGCACACGGTGTGTGCCGTGGCCTCTGGACGCTTGCAACACCAGAATTATCACTTCTTTTTTGAAGAACCCCATACTGTAGTCCTAGTTACCTAATGCATTAGATAACAACAAATTTTAATGATTTTTGTGACTTTCATAACAACTGAACGCAATGCACGGCTTAAAAATAAAGTTGGAACAAAAGTCACTTCAAGAATTTTATTAATTCAATAAAATAAGGTACACGTACATACTTAATGCACTAATTAAAAGCAAATTCTACGACATATATTTTTTGATCCTTCAGGTTTTGCAACAAAATTTGCACAAAAACTGCGTATTTACGCGATTTAGTCTTTATCTTCCAACTAGTGTAGGTTCTCAATTTACAGTTGAATCCAATTTTTGCAACATCAAAGATAGGAGAAAATTGTATACTGACATCCGACGGAAAAGATAAGAAAACTATATTTTTTTAAAAACATGCCCGTAACGCTTTTTATTGCACCGCTTTTAGGTGTACTTAATCTAACTTTTAAAACTTGCACGAGTTTTACTTTAAATTGCCTCACATTTTGTGTCAAAAACATAGTTTATTATTCCGCGCAACCACAAATAATAAAAAGCAGCAATAGTGTGTTGAAAACTGTCGCATGAAATGCCTTAGCATTGGTCATGACACACTTTTAGAGGCAGGTGTACAACGGCAATTTCGCTCGAAAACTTTCTTCTTTTTCTTTCTTTCAAAACCACAAATCGATGTAGAGTTAAGCCGTTTGGCACACAAATACTTTAGGGCAAAACAATAATTTTGAGCCGCAGTTCCTCAAAATATTTCACATACCATCTAACAAAACACAATATACGACTTTTGACACAGAGGTAGATAAAGAATAAAGAAGGGCATAGAACGCACTTTTATCTCAATCGTAAGTTCCCACAGTAAACGATTTTTCTGTAGCAATAGACCGTAACGGCTCTTGTAGAACAGCGCCGGAAAAAACCGATGTGTACAAGATAGCGCTATTTGACATTTGGATTTAAAAAAAACATACTGAAAAAATGGCTGAAACCCAAATTTATCTTTGGATATTACGAGAAAGAGCTTTTCTCCCAGCTATAATGCATAGTAAGAAAAAAGGATCTCTACAAGATTCCTAAAAGTGTGCTTTCACGAAATGGCGATATTTGTAAAAACAAACATACGGAAAAGCGGCTGAAACCCCATAAGCTTCTTCGTCTTAAGATGTTACAAAAAGAGATCTTCTCCCAGCTATGATAAATAATAATGCAACAGGCGGGTCCTAAAAAATGTGTGATAAACATTGCTCACTTCCATGCAGAGAGTTTTCCTTTTCATGATTCAGTTTTCGATTTTAAGATTCTTTTAGGCAAATGGTTCCTACTAAATCTCAAGAATATATGCATTCCTATTTTTCCTCTGAAAACATAAGTGCA
The DNA here is from genome assembly GCA_946406115.1 of Apoda limacodes. NCBI lineage: Eukaryota > Metazoa > Arthropoda > Insecta > Lepidoptera > Limacodidae > Apoda > Apoda limacodes. Next base: position 13,628,903 of record OX291559.1, read on the forward strand.
ACTTAATTAGTCATTTTTGTTTTTGACCAAAAATCATCATAACAGTAACTTAGAACTTTTTTTACTCTTTGTTTTACCCAAAGTTACGTCTTTTACACTTTTACGTAACACAGTTTTAGCCAAATTTACAAGCATAAGTATGTCCTAACAACCAACAATTATTGCCAAAAACTATATTCTCAGTTAACAAGTTAATCACAATAACATTGCCACACAACGAACCAATTTTATTCTTCGGTGTCATAACTTTTTGTGTCTTTTTGTTTTTGTTCTCTGAGAGCAATGAAAGGTCAGCCATCTATGTACATGTGTAACCGAAATAAAAAAAAAATTGCGATCTCATAACTTTGTTATCGCATTAAACAAAGAGGAGTTTTTCAAAATAAATTGAATAGTAATATCAAAGAAAGATGTTACTCATACGAACATAGGAAAATTTATTCTACAAGCTATTGAAATAAAAATATAGGAACGTAACTTTTGTTATTTTGTTAATAGGCACAGTGGTGACAATCCGCGTACGTGTGAGGTCGAGTGGTGACGAGCGTCAGCGGGGGCGTTTATGAAAAATTCAACCGTGTGGCGCTGCCGGTCTGAGCAGGGCCCTACCGCAATGGGGTCGTTTCGTACGGCGCTGGGCGCTCCTCGCAACCCCCGCCTGGTAACACACACACATATAGCCATTACCGATTTTGACGAGCACACATGTGTCAGTGTCGCTTCTTCTCATTAGATATACATATATCCTTATCACCATTATATACCACTGACACTGGCGAAACTAATGTGGCTTAATCCGCAATAGAAGCCATACAGAAAATAATAATACAAAACATATATCATTTGACATAGATACATTGTGTCCTAATCTTATTCTGTGCTATGTACTTTTACAACCAAATGTGATATTTTAATAGATCCTATACTCTACAATAGACTAAACACACTGAGAGACATTTATCCCCTAAACTATAATGATTGTAAAAAATACTCCAGAAAACCCTCCAAGGTACTAGTATAGTATTATATAATCTGTGGTATGTCCTACGAAGATACGGAAAGGTTATTAAGTGTAATAGAGTAAACACTTCTTTTACTTGTAAAGTTGTTAATTTAGAAAGCACTTCTAAATTTACTCTATAAAAACTATATTGTTTACATATACACATATATATGTTCCTACCAACCTATCTTAAATGCAGTGATTATATGTATAAACATGTTTGTTAGCTCTTCTCGCCTGAAACACAGGATAAACTAGTTGAGGCACCCGTCTTATTTATATGTTGTTGTAGCTTTATTTTGTGAAATCTCATTTTTAATTTTTTTTTGTAATATCACAGCACTCTGCCGCGGTATTGAACCTAAGTTAGTTAACTAGGTATAATGGCTTGGTGGCTAAATTAAAGCCTCTCCTTGCTGAATCGAAAGCGTGGCATTGATTCCCGTTCATTCATGAGATAAAATTGTCGCAAGTTTGAATGTTTTCTTTGTATGTATTAAAAAAAAGACATATAAATATTAGTAAACATATATTTTTTTGGGTTGAAGATTCTTTATTTCTCAAAAGAATTACACAATTCACTTACAGAGAAATACTTAAAATATAACATTAATGTTAGTGATTGCTTGTGTTATTCTGGCCTGAAAGGCAATTAATTAATTAAGTGTACATATATGTACACGCTTAATTTCATTTTCTACAGACTTTAACATGTCATGAAACTGGCCATTTTTTGTATGGAATTTAGCGCTTTTACCCATCTGTGGGCACATTGTAATTTTTTTTTTATTGACTTGTTGCCAAAAAATATTCCTATTGCAGGAAACCACAAACAATGTTGTTACGTTCACTCGTCGTAACTTATAAAATAAAATATTTTTTTCTTTAAAACATTTTTTTATATAGAATATGAGGTGCCATTTTATCCACACGGGGTAATGGGACTTTGTTACTTTTATATTAGACAAAAAATATGTTATAATAGTTCCAAAATGATAAAATAAAATAATTTCAAGTTTAGTTTTATTATTTCATTTAACTATTTATTTACTTTACTACATCTTAAGTTATTTATTATTATTAAACATTACAACACAACACTGCCGAAATATATGCATATTGTTTATTTTGGGTTTTTATTAATAATAAATTTTGAATTTCCTAAATAGTAAAATTTGAAAGACTGATCACCGAAGGAGAATATAAAAATTAAACTTAGAGAATGTAAGTACAATCTTCAAACGTTAACTACCCCATCTTGTCTCCCTCTCCCCTACTGCTCAAGTATGGTGGATGTTGTCGAACTAGTGGCCTCTTGACAGTAGGTAACATGTATATCATCTGTGACTCGACTGTTTGCTACTTTACATTGCCTTTCGTCTGTTAAAATTCTTGTCTCTATATATAGCAGTCTTTAAGTCAAAACCATATGAATAAGGCAATAAAACTTTTCAACTTTGACTGGAGTAACTACCCACATTCAATATTACGTGCCGGAAATCCGTGCTTGAAGTACTACTGCTTTTTACTTTGTCGATAATGCGTTCTCAACATCAAAATAAAACTCTTTGGACAAAGGACGAAACAAATCTTTTAACGGACCCAATGGCAATGGTAGTCATTAAGAATATACTTTTCAAATATATATGCTAATAAAATTTTCAGGCCTACTTTTTTTTTGAAATATGTGTTTTTAAAATGTCATGCAGTATGTGCTTACCTTATAAAAAACTCATTCCACAAGACATCTCTAATTTATTATTAGGAGTTTCTTGTCGACTCTTTTTAGTAGAAAGTATATAGGACTTTTTAAAGTAGTAGAGTCAGTATTTGTTTTTAGGTAAATAAAACAGCGTCGACCCTCCACTTTATAGTGCAACGAGCTTTTCTGACCCGGCGGTCAAAAATCATAACTACAGTCGCCATAATTAAAATTGTCTCTTGAAGTATAGTGCAACAATCTTTTCTGACCCTCTGACTTTAACCGTGTTTGGTCGCTAGTGTCGTCGTAAGTTCACACCATTTCAATATGACGACTTAAGTTTTGATTTTTGACCGCCCGGTCAGAAAAAACAAACTTTTATATCCTTCTGGCGATGGTTGTTTGGTCGCTAGTGTCTTTGCAAGTTCACACCATTTTAATATGGCGACTGTTGATTTGATTTTTTACCACTGGGTCAGAAAAGTTTGTTTCTGTGTACGTGTGACTTAAATAAACAAAATTAAAGACCGAAACAGCTGACTTAATTATAAGGTAAGTACCGTTCTGACCCTTTAGGTATCAGAATTTTAAAAAGGGCAAAACATCACTCAATTTAAAATGAAACAGAGCAGGCAGCGAATAATTAAGGAACTCTGCGGGTCAGAAAGGCTATGTTCGTGTCTGAATTCGCAGGGTCGCCGGTCGGCGTGTATAAAACGGACACCGATAATTCAATTAGACATCCGACCCGCATCAATATCTGGAGTTCGGAAGCAGTGCATGAGTTACACGATACATGGCTTCCGTAAATGGAATGGATAGATGTATTCCGTGATTTTACAGGCAGAAGAACTTGTTCGATCAAGTTTGTGCTTTTTGTGCCTACAGATATTTGTGTTCCAAAAATTAAGTAAATAAGTAAATTTTATGACATGTGATGTGAGGGATCCCCCATAATTTTTAGGGTTCCGTACCCAAAGGGTAAAAAACGGGACTCTATTACTATGTCTCCGCTGTCCGTCTGTCCGTCGGTCGATCCATCCGTCCGTATTTTTATTTGTTGGAAACTTCAGGAATAGATTTTTTTTGCCTAAAGAAAATCCAGAAATTTCCAATCTGCTAAATGACTCTCTTTGTAAGTAAAGTAGGAATTTACTCCTCTCAGCTTTGACCTACATCACTTCTTTCAACTATGCTCTTGGATCTGTATTTTTAGGGTTCTATCAAAATATCAAAAGGAAAAGGGAATCTTTATAGAATCACTTTATTGTGCGTCTGTCTGTCTGTCAGTCAAAATCTTTTTTCTCAGAAACGCGTGAAGGTATCAAGTTAAAATGAATACTAAGGTCTACGGTCCCTTGTATCTGTCAAAAAAACAAGATTCTAAATCGACGCAATAAAAAAATACAGTATATACAGTAATTACAGTATGTTTTTTAGCCTTACAGTTTTTTACGGTGTCTATGTAACCATCATTATAAATCTTGTTTTTCATTTACATTTTCATCTGATGACATGAAAGTGTCCCCCAATTCAAATTAATTTTACTGTGATTGTTTCTGTGGAGAGGAGTTCACTTTTGGCCATATTAACAAGAAAACAAGTTACAAGTTAATGCTATTAATCTAAGTACATCTAAAATGATGATCGTAGAGAATGCAAGCAATAAATGCACTAACTAAAAATAAATGCACTAACTAAAAATAAATGCACTAACTAAAAATAAATGCACTAACTAAAAATAAATGCACTAACTAAAAATAAATGCACTAACTAAAAATAAATGCACTAACTAAAAATAAATGCACTAACTAAAAATAAATGCACTAACTAAAACATAGTGTATTTGTGACTAGCAAGTTATATAATGCTTGAAAACAAGTTTTGTACCAACTATAAATAGTGCGTTCTTAATAGGTGCAGTCGAAGTCTTAGTTAATGCGTTTTTGAACACTGAAAAAACTAAGTTAAAGAAGAAATCATGAAACGTTACTTTGCGAAAGTTGAAGATCTCGTTTTCCTGATATCAGATATGTGCACAACTTAATTTCGTCAAAAACCGTAGTTGATATGTCTATCGTAAGCGCGGCAGCCTTTGTGCGCGAGTCGCAGTCGACCGTTTATTTTATTCACTTTGGAACTATCTATCGGGTTCAAAAGTTCTACATTTTGGAGTCCTTGCAGCTATCTGCCTGCAAAGTTTCTGTTCACCCCGTGGCTTCGTTACAACACTACGGTAATATAGTGGCCCTTTTTCTTCTAAAATGGTTTACATTCCTTATTAAATAAAATTAAAGATTTTTTTGAATTATTTTATTAGTTGCAGAGAATACAAGAAAACTGACAAATTTAATCTCTTTATAATATTAGTATAAATTATTAAATAAAGTAGGACATTTACTATTTTTATATTAAGTATTTCAATGAAAAACTTATGTTGATCGCTGTAAATTTTATAACAACTTAATGAAAATTTCAAAGTTATTCTCCTAATGTCTTTAATAAAACATTTATAAATTCAAAACGCTACGCAGTGTGAGTAACTTGCTCCTGAAATTCGAATATTTTTTATTAAAACCCAAGGGTTTAAATCTTACAAAATTCTATATGCAGCCGCTTGAATATGCCTTGATCCTTATTTGCAGCAAGTAAAACTCTCTTTTGAATGTGATATTCAGATCGATCTGTAAATGTTCAAGTTCATGGCTGAGGACGCGTAAAGCATATGCGATGAGTTTGTATGAATTTGTTGAATAATTCAAGAGTTGTAAGTTTGTATCGCACTTGTTCACTGAATGGTATTTTTCTGACAAATATCAAGGTGTTGTGAAATTTGGCAAAGAGGTAGGAGGAGGAGTTAGCTACGTTATTGTAGGCAACAAAGATTTTTCACTTAGAATTTCATTTAGTATTTTATAGAGAGCTCAGTCAGTGGGAAGAAAACGGGTTACTACCACTAGTTTTTCTTTGTGAATTTGATGTTTTTTAATAATGTTCATTAAAACACCGCTACGCTTTTTATTTTTTTTATTTATTTAGTACACAACACAAATTTACAAAATATAGGATATACTAGTAATATTATGTACAGAGGCAAGGTTGTCTCCAGTAAGAGATTTCTTACAGCTCTCAACTCTTCAACATCGGGAAAATATATTTAATTCTTTTTTCACCCGCCTCCACCTTCATCTGTCCCTGTGCCAAAAATCAGGTCACCTTTAATAAGAATAGTGCCCCGCGGTATCACACGTCGATAAATATATTCCCGTGGGAATTATTAATCAGGATAAAAAGTATTTTTTCAATATACTTGCTCATAAAGCAGCCCCGTTATATATACAACGTTTACAGCATCTTAATAGCGGCTATTACGCACTTGTGCGCTAATGACAATTCCCGCATTACAGATTTTTTTAAAAATTTAACATACTTGCTAATAAAGCAGCCTTTACTGCACCATTTTCAGCTTTTTACATTTTTAGCAAGAAGGAATTATGCCTTTGAACTCATATCTTTGATTCAAAACTATTAGATTTTATTAAGAGGGTGATATAGGCCAGAAAGCTAATTTCTGTAATTCTAACGTTGTGTACGTAAATGCACTATAAATCATTAGATAAAGTCATATACATTACTATGAGACATATATGTTATATACTTCTTAAGTAATTTATCCTGTAATGACGCCTTGATACTTTTAATTTTAGAGTCAATGTACTAGATAATAAGCTATTCTAATTATTTAATCAATTTTCATTACAAACAAATGCGCAACATTAAAAATTTGCACAAGTATTAAAACAATGGTCACTTCCAGATTTTTTATTGCATTAAATACAATAAATGAAAATTATTCGGTAAGGTAATGCACTAAACAAAAGCTAGTTTTATAACATATATTTTTTTCAATCCTTTAGATGCTATAGTTAAGCTACAAAATTTGCACAAAAACGGCGTATTTTCGCGATCTAGCCTATACCGCAGCCTTAAATATAAACTTTTGACAACATTTTAATAATGATAAAAGTACTGAACTTTGAGTGTGTTGAAAGAAGTCGTATGACACTCGTGAGCTCTGCTCAATACACACTATTATATCCACAACCTCATCTGTAATGAGCATCCTAGCTCACTTGTATTATAATGTACCTAATGTTACCCATATCAGCTGTAACCATCTCACCACTTGTCCCGCACGAAATCCCGAAATGGTCGGTAAAAACAGGCTGTCTCCAACATTATGATGTGATTGTGTTCCAGTAACTGGTTACCCCATGGTTGTGAATTAAAAACTGTAAAGACATAAATACATACTTTCATATTTTTAGAAATACATATTGGCGAACCTAAACTTTGCTATAGCGCCATGTTGTTGTTCTAAGGTTGTAGTGATGAAATTTGGTTCCCGGGTTTTTGATGCTGCCGCCGGTCGCCTGCAAATTTAATTTTAAGCACGGACAGGCTGAATTAGCACCTGCTGTTGGCGAACATTTGAGTGTCGCATATGAGCGCTGAATAAGTTACGGGGAGACAGATTTATGTTGCCAACCAGGATACTTTTATGACTATGTTTTTCCTAACGGAAATTTGTTATTGGTTCGCTTGCATTGTGTGTTTATGGTAGCACTGTAAAATAATATTGATTAAATAATCTGGTTTTACAAAATATTAGGTATGAAAAATATATATGAAGATATAAGATATATTATATTATATTAAGTTATTGATTAAAGTCAGAATTTTTAGTAGATCGAGGGAAAACGACTTCGCCACGCAAAGGATTGGATTGCGATGAAACCAATATTTCGTGTTTTTAGGCAATAAACTGAAAAATATGACTCTTTCTGACATCTATTGGCGAGTAGTAATACTATTATTATTACCGACACAGCAACACTAAAGCTACTTGACAATAGATGGCATTGTTAATAAAAACGAGCAAAGCTCGGTCCCCAGGTACTTAATTACTATACGAGCAGTTTGAGCAATCTGTACTATTTGTATTTGTATTCGCATTAAAATAAGTGCCACCTACTTATAGTTAAATATTTGGTATGTTTTAGGTGCAATTATTTATTTCTTTTTAGTACTTAATGTTTTTTGCAGTCGGGTTTTTATTTACAGCTTTTATTTATTTTTTTATTTACTTTTATTTACAGCTTTTTAGTTTCATTTTATTTAATTTAAGAACACTCACTTGACTATTTTATGTACCCTACAACACTCAGAAAATGAACAACTTTCATTTGAGACCTTATTCATCGAAAGCGGTCCAGCAGTTTAGGCTAAGGGCTAGGAGGTCACAATGTGACAGACATACCCACATACATACGCGCGAAAACTACTAATAACTACTTCAGGATATCTAAAGGTGGCGCTAGTTACTTGTTATATAATAACCTTGAGAAGGTGACCAATGTCAAGTTACACTTTCCAAAATGCAGATAACCAATTTTTGTAGTCAGTAAATTTAATGCTAAAATATAGAAAAACGTATACTTAATGGCATTTACAACCAAAATAACGATAGCTTTAATATGCCTCGATAGAAAATAAATTTTGCCGAAAAGACCTCTATATGTTCTGTTTTTTGGTTTTTTTTTTTGCATCCGTCCACCTTATAACATTAAAATTTATATAACGGCTAGGTAACTGAATAGTCCACGGATGCTACTAATGAATTCTAAAAAATAAATAAGTCAATACATAAAAACAAGTTCGCGCTTTGTTTTAAATCTAATTCATTTAAACGAGCAATTCTTGTAAATATGTATAGATATATATAGAAATATAATCTCATTCTCGGAAACGGCTCCAACAATTTTCATGAAATTTAGTGTTAGTGCAGTCATTGAAGCGAAAAAAAGGGTCTTACCTCCGAATTTTTTTACTGTGAACCGATTTGCATGAAATTATGGAATTAGGCTCATCTTACCCTTAACTTCAAAAGTGAAAATTATCTGAGCTCCGCCTATTATTTTTAAGGGGTGTAAACAACCCCTTAATGGAAAAATTGACATTGAGCCATTTTATCGCTAGAAAACGTGTTTAATATTAAGGGGTGAAATTGTAAAGTGTTTTCTAACACAATTACGTCATAATAAAATCATTTTTAACCCCTTGAAACCTTACAATCCTTGCAAACAACCCCTAAATTGAAAAAATTACAAAAAAATCCTTTGGCATGACATAAAAAGATTTAAGTATAGAGTAAATAATATTTTATGTTTTCTATCTTAATTATCGAATTTTTAACCCCCTTTCAACCCTTAAAAACAACCCCTTGATAAAAAATTGTTTTAAAAAATTCTTTTGATGAAATTAAAAGGATTTAAATGTTATTCCACATTCTCGAAAATGATTATCATATTCTCAAGCTTTTCAACCCTTGAAACTACCTCTAAATTAAAACAGTAAATATATATGATAGCACATTTAAAAATAATTTAATTATAGAGTAAGTAATCACCATTTTCATTTTTTTTTTTTTATACCATACAAGCAAGCTTACGGTCCGCCTGATGGTAAGCGGTCATCGTAGCCTATGGACGCTTGCAACACCAGGGGTATCACTTGCGCGTTGCCGACCCTTCAGAAATCTAATAACTTCTTTCTTGAAGAACTCCATACTGTAGTCCTTGCAGAAAACCTTGGCAGGGAGCTCATTCCACAACTTCAGCGTTCGCGGGAGGAAGTTTCTCTGAAAACCGCACTGTACGCGACCATTTAGGTTCTAAAGTGTGAGAATGTATTCCCTGCCGATGGCGAGCGGTGCGATGGTAGAAAGTAGCCGTGCTCAGAACACAACCCATTGTACAAGCGGTAGAACACACACAGTGAGGCAAAGTCTCTCCTCAGACTTAAGGGCTCGATACCGCAAGTGAGTTTGGAATCGTCGACAATTCTCACAGCCTGTCGTTGAACCGAGTCAAAAGGGCCAAGATGGTATTCGGGTGCACCTGCCCAGAGATGGTAGCAGTACTCCATATGGGACCGGACTTGCGACTTGTAAAGTAACAACCTTTGCCCCGACGTGAAGTACTGCTTCGCTCTGTTGAGTACACCAAGTTTTTTGGACGCAAGCAAGTAAATGATCTCGGAACTGAACATCGCTGGAAATGTCGACACCAAGGATCCCAATGCTCTTGGAGATGGAGAGGGGAGTGTTCTGGAATTGTGGGACTACAGTGAATGGAGTTTCTTCGCGGTGAACGCGCACACTTGTGTCTTTGTAGGGTTGAATCGGACCAAGTTTACCCGTCCCTAGTCAGAGACCTGGGCCAGTGTGGTCTCGATTTGAGACACAAGTTCTCCGCGGTTTTTCTCCACAACGGAACGAGGGGTGTTTGCACGACCCGTGTAAAAAGCGTCTCCAGTACTGTCATCTGCATAGCAATGTATGTTGTTGATGTCCAACATGTCATTGATATGCGGTAGAAACCCATTGATTTAAAAGACCATTAGATATTCCTCTTATTTGCATTACAGATCACTCATATTACGTGCAAAAGACTTTTAACAGTGCTCATCTTAAGTCTTATTTCAAGCACTACAAAAACCTATTTCATTAGAATGTATAAAATGTCTCTGCTCGCCGCTAGATGGCACTGAATACATCGATTAAATTTCAGATACAATAAAAAACAGCTTTGATCGTTTATATCTAGCGTAATGTTGCACTTAAAACAATTTATAAAAAAACTGATTTGTTCAGTTTTTTACCTGCTACAATTTTGTTCATTATAAAATTTTTGTTAAAATGCATATTTTTGGACATATTTGTAAGAAACCGACGAAAAACGTGAAAAAATCCGAATTTTCAATTGCTTATAACTTGAAAAGTATTGGGTGTTTTGAAAAACTTTATAAAATATTTTTTCTAAAAATTAGGCCTTCTACTAATATCCAAGGTTATTTTGAAAAAAAAATTACACCACCGCGAAGGGGTGGCAACCACCCCCAGGGTGGGTGCGGAGTTCAGATCATTTTCACTTTTGAAGTTAAGGGTAAGATAAACCTAATTCCAAAAAAAAGGTTTGAATTTTAGAAAAAGTAGTTTTATTCGTTTTTTTAGGCAATGATAAACTGAAGAATATGACTTTTCCTGATAACTATTGGCGAGTAGTAATACTATTATTTTTACCGACATAGCAACACTAAAGCTACTTGACAATAGATGGCGCTGTTAACCCTGCGAGAGTGTGGTGAAAAATTGTAACAAGGACTATGTGACATACTATATGATATACCCGTTCACAAGTGTGGCAGTAAAACTTTATTCTTGTAAATAATATTTTTATTTTTTATTTATAATGATAGAGTAACTACATATTAAAAATCAAACATTTAATTATTTTGTATAAATATAATTTTTTATTCAACTGTAATCAAGTGTCTATGAATTTTTAACAAAAAAAACAACCTCTCATAAAAAATCCAGGAAAAAAAAACAAAACAAACTTAATCAAAAATAACTTGAAACTTCTATAGAACATGACATAAGTAACAATATAAACTATCAAAAAAACACAAGTAGCCACAAGTAGTCTTAGGAATAAGAATCAGAGGTGAAATCAATGCAGTTTTTGCAGATAAAAGTTGCATGCTCCATACAAATAGCCTTTTCACAGCACTGACTTGAAGTGTTGGTCGGCGGCGTTTGCTCAAAACGGACAGCGGTATATTGTCTTCAGATTCATCGGAATCAGCAATATTTTCTATTATTTCAGCTTCATCGAGATCCGAAATCTCTTGCTCAGTGTTCGATTGCAGGTCATGCTCATTGCAATGGTCAGATTCTTCTCCAGAACTCGCTTCATCTGACGTATTTTCCAGTACATCTTGCAGCATGGACCGAAGTTGGTTTTCTTCACGTTCAAAGTCCATTTTTAATTTAAATCTATAGTTACAATATATTGTAACAAACAAAATAAGCCAAAATAGCAACAAAAAGCACAGCTAGTTTATATCACGAAATATGTACATTAACTTTGTGGCAGGGTATCTCATACCCAAACGCAGTTTACAAGCGTGTTACCCGACTGCAGGCTGCCGTGTCACTGCGATCACGCCACTATCCCCTCCCGCACCCCTTTCCCTCCAGCTACTAAGCGCGACAACAACTTTGAAGGTCACGAACAAAAAATATACGCAAATTATTATTACAGTGGGTATGACATACCCTGCCACACTCTCGCCGGGTTAAAAAACTAGCAAAGCTCGGTTTCTAGGTACTTATTTTGAAATGCGCTAATGGTTCTTTATCTCTCTGACATGCTCGTGCTGATAATAGCTGTGTTTCAAACAGTCACATTCGAAACTGTTATTTTGAAATTAGGGTATCCTAAAAAAAGGACGGCGAAATTGAGTGAAATAGAAGAAGGTTGAGTATTCGAAGTTTGTAAAAGGCTTGACTGCAAAAAGTAGCTTCGGTCCTTACAAATCAACTAGGTACGTATTTAAGCAGTTAAGCTAATCGAAGAATTTTTTTATGCCATACATGGCAATATTTACAGCGTTGAGGCTGTTCTAGTGGTGGATTTTTAATACCTTCGCGAAGTTAACACCCAAACTCTCTCTAGTGGATCCGCCACTGGACAGTTGATAATTAGATACACATTGTGCAACGTACAAATAAGCAGCAAAAATACAAGTACATTAAGAACACAGAATTGTATTGTACACGATACATGTAGCATGTAATGTTGTAATTTTACGGCCGTGAAAAAATATATATTCTATTGAAAATGCAAAGCGTTTTGTAATTACTGAATATGTTACTGTTCTAAGAATATTTTCTGCAAACAGCAGGTAAAATGAATACTAACGCAGACGAAAAGATATTTCTAAATTTCAGTTGAGTTGTTGCAGGCAATATGAAAACATTGTGTGTGCTGATACTTCTGGTGAGGTCACTTTTTAAGGTTCTGTAGTCAAAATTATAGTTTCAACATGTCAGTCAGTCCGGGGGTTAGCTCAGAGACACTTCATACCAGAAAGATTTAATTTTGGCATAGGTATACATATTGAACACGCCGACAAAGTGGTAAAATAAAAAAAAAATTAAGGGTACCTGCGTTACACGTGGATGGACAAAAAGTAGGGATGATTTTTTTTTTACTATGGGTATCATTGTTTAAAAATATTGCGGGTGTGTGAAAACCATTCAGGGATCCGTTTGTCAGTGATAATTTTTTTTAGAGTCCAGGGTCCCTCTTGCCAGCAAAATGGTTCTCTACAAATCCGTCGTGCCAGCTAAATACTAAGGCCGTGGATTCGTATTATTGACGGAATCCTTCTCCTTTAACTTCTGCTCGTCCAGCAAAGCTTGCTTTCACGCCTCGACACTAATGTACTATTATTTACGATTGACTTTGACCATGACCTTCTTCATTTTCTTTTTACAGTTTCGGACTGCTCTGTGCAGGCCCACGCAGTCCTTATTTGGATTTTTTGATAGTGGTGAGTACTGTATTTAGGTATGCTGATTTTCTAAGCACTTTGTTATTTGTCTATTTAAATTAAAAGATATTATGTATTTGATAACGTTTTAATTATTGGAACAACCATATACTCTTATTAATATGTAAAGCTATAAAAAAACTATTTTTTCATTAAAAAGTATTATGGTAACAGTATATTACCTCTTATATATCTTAGATCTTTTACAAATATACTCCTGAAGATTCCTTCACATTCGTCTCAGCTTTATAACGATTCCTTTACAGTTAAACCTATAAAACTATGGAATGCTTTACCTCTCCATATCAGACAAACCCAAAGCTTACACTGCTTCAAAACGCAGGTTTAAAATTATTATCGGCCACATTAATAATTTTAATTTTACAAATAATGTAAGTTTATTTATTTTGTGTACGTCTATGTAGTAGTAGGTATTATGGAAGTAAGATATGTTAATATTTTTTTCATACTTCATTTAATATGTAGTAACGTGTATTATGGCTTATTCATACATATTATTATAATAATACACTTGTTTGTTTTTATTTATATTTATATTACTTTCTAGTTCCAAGTTGCACCTACTCTTACATCTTATTCTACTACATTTCAAAGGTTCCAAAGGTTGTCTGGAATAAAACGCTAAATAGCGATAAGATCGCCTCAATTGTACTCTATCAATCAACTGTATTTACTTCTGTTGATTATTTTTTTGTGCAATAAAGGATTTACTACTACTACTACTATATATTAGTGTACATTTAATTATTTAGATAAATAGGAAAATTACATAAATCAACTTAAATAATATAAGTCTAATAAAGTAAATTAAAAGTAAATAAAAACTTTAAACTAACCAACTAATAATAATAACTAAGAGATTTGATCGGTTTTAATTGCAATTAACGAGTTAGCTTCGTTCAAGTTGGTTAAATGAATGATTTTAATCTATGCTAAAGAGTTTGTATATTTTTTTGTGTGTATCCGCTAATCTCTGAAACTATTAGTCAGATTTGCAAATTTTTTTTTGCATTTAGTAGCCCAATTCTTAAAGAGGCAGTAATGTACATAGAACTTTTGAGATTTCTTCGCCAAAACTTAAAGAAACTGAGAAAAGGGGTTAATTTAGGATTTTAATATCGAACAAAAGGTCAACTATCGTGTTTTCATGTTTTTCAGGGCTTGAACCATAGCCTGCAGAACAGAGTGATTTAAATTTAGTCAGATCTGCTCAGCGGATCTGGAGCAACCCATGCCAAAAAAAAATAATTTAGGTAGAATAGGCTTTAAAGAAACAGCATATTAAGGCGCAGTGACTACCTAATTAGCGCTGCGAAAAGATATTCTTTATTTCCTTTTTGAACAAAACACGTTTCTTAAAAGTTACAAACCAATTATTTAGAACTAGTGATAAGCTATTTTAAAAAGGTATACATCGTTCCTAGAATATAGGTACATGTGAGTTTTAAAAACTCACATATATATTACTTACACAACTAGTTGTTGGGTTTGTTACCTAACACCTGTTGCTTTGCTTTAATGATAGAAGTTGATAAGTAAAAAAAATTATTTTAAAACGATAAATTGACACACAAAAACAATTAAAATTAATATAATGAGAATTAACTAAAAACTTGCTAAAATGATAAAAATTCTTAAATTGTAAATATGCTGATTATGCTAAATTGATAATTGCTGCGAGTGCTACAATGTTCGAACATGTACTGGCTTCGAAACGTAAATGTTTCCGAATTATAAGAAACGCATCGTGTAGAAAAATGCTGACGCCCGCGAAGTACGGTTAGACCGTACATGCTCCGCGCCGGGAGATGCAAAAACAAAAAGATTACTTATGATTAAACTATTAATTAGAAAACAAAAAGATTACTATTAATTAGTGTAAATTCTGAATCACTAATTGCATTATTATCCCGAAACATTGGTGACGTAGTTTTGTTTTGTTTGTAGCTGGTCACCTGAACACTTTCACTCACACTATCACAAGTTTCACTAACACTATTCACTACACTGTTTCGGAGAGCCCCGGCCGGCCTGCTGACCGGCTCGGAAACTGCCGACGCACGGGTGCATCGCCGCCAGACGTACACAGCACCAACCAGGAATACCGCGCCCAGCAGCACATATGATATTGTATAGTGATGTATATCGTGATATGATATACTCTCTGATATGATGTTTTGTTTTTTCATTTCATCAATCTGTTTCCTTAGACTCATCATGTCATCTGATATTTTTAGAGAATCGTTGTCCGTTGTAGTCAAAGGAATAGATATGTTTATGACATGGTTAATGGCAGCAATTTCTGGGGTCAAAATTTGTGGACTGATATTCATTTTGCTAGTCGAAAGTTTGTGAGAATAGACAGCGAATTTTTCGTTTCTTGCTAGGCACTCTTAATCCAAAACTAAAATGCTAGCCTTGCTGAGTTCCTTTACTGTAACTTGATCTTGGCATAAAATTCGTAAGGAACATACGTCGCAACAGTAGAAGGTATTGATTTTTGTAAATTCGAGCCACAAATTCTTGCAGTTGGTAGTGACTGTTTTACATGTTTTTGCAGATTCGTCTTTTATACATAGGTCGTTGTCTGATTTTCTTTGGAATACAGGAGTATGCAAGTGGCACATATAGACAGATGCATCATAATATATACATTTTTGCATATCAAATTGAGTCACAGGTAAAAATGTGTCCTTTTTTAAGTTAATCGCAATATATTCTGTAATTATTTGTATTATGACAGTACTGAGTTCTGCTTGTTGTGGAACAGGGATAATTCGGTATAGCTCATATGAATCTCGACTGACAAGTGGGATCTTTATTTCAAATATAAAATAATCTGCTGTTATTATATGTTACCTTACTCTGACGTAAATTTTCAAAGGTTTAAAGGTAAAGGTTTTAAAGGTCCAGGCTCACCAATGCGAAATTGGAATATGCTCGTAGGTTCCCGCTTGTCGTTCATGCTCCCACCACGCTGAGTTCGCTTATCCGCTCCTGGAATTCGAAAATAAAAGTGTGTATATTTTGGATTCATAATAATTAATAATATAGATTTTTAAATCTTAGTTTTTTTTAAAAAAAAAAAATTTTAAAAAAAATATAAAATTATAAATCAACAAATAAAATAACAAATATCAAGTTATAAGTTAAGAAGCATTTTAAATTAATTGGACCCTTTATCCTTATCTCCAAACAGATATAATAAATTCTGCTTTTTTGTAATCACCAAATTAATTATGATAATTTGACTAATCATATCTGTTGCCCTCTCTTCGAGATTTTTAAATAGAAAAACCGCAATCTATTTAAGATCTCTACACATAAAGGCTGTCCAGTGACTCTAGTTACTACATAACAGAAAAATAGAACACTCATAAAAATAAGGAAAAAACCAAAAAATATAAATTGAGTGTTTGGGATAAACTAATTTTTAACTATTAGCGAGTTATGATCGGCCAATTAAAAGCCATAATCAAAAAAAGGACGCTGAAAGAAAATTAGATTAATACACATTGAAATAAATTAACATTAAAGTACATAAGTGATTGAAACAGTAAGCTAAATTAATTGAACTTTTCTCATAAGAAAACAAAATAGCCTAAACCAATTTTTCAGTGAGTTTGTGTTTAGTTCTCGTATTTTAGAACTTCACTGAAATTGGGCATTACTTAAGTACAAAAAAAGACCTAATTATTTAATCAATGTAATTTAAATAAATAATCCCTTACAATATATTTATGTGATAGAATAGAATTAAAGTAATGCCATACAAGTGAAAAGTTTAAATAGTAATTAATTATACTCAGCTTTTATGAATTTCAGCATTATAGTCCTGAAGTATCTCCAGTCCCATAGGTACATGACGTCTGCACCCCTTTGTCGATTTCCGTTGATCATTTACAGACAGCAACTCAAACAACAGATTTTACAAAATAATTAATAAATGAAGACACTAATTTATTATAATATTCATGGCTAAAAAGAAAATCTAATTATCAGAATATATTCTCTATCATTCAAAATCTCATTAGAAATTCCGACACACAATACATCTCTCCTTATATACATCATACATCGCCTTAATTTTGTGATTATGTGTGATTGACAACGTATGTGTATAAAATCTTGTGTAATGATAAGTGTATGTGTAGAATTATGTTTCTAAAATATATTAAATATAATATATTTACTTAAATCTGAAACTTTAAACAAATATAAGATAAGAGAAAACCAGAGATACAATCTTCCTCCTGAAAATTAAGAATATCTAAGCAACCTGATATAACCTGATTCCTGAAATCTTTAATATAAGTTTCGAACCATCTAACCAGATTTCCAGATCATTTCACAGGTATCACACTGAGACTCAGACATAGATTGTTCAATCTCCCCCTAAAACAATACCTATTACACAATCATACTTCTCTCCTAAAGTCTGCAGACATCCTAGGCCTCTAAGTCATACTAGACATAGAATATCTTAATATCAATCTTGGAAAGCAAATTTCAAACATTTTTTGTATTTACCTAGTCTAACGTCTGCTCGTGACGAACATTTCCAATTCTATAGCCACGTAGGAAACAATTATATGTCGCCTAGCATAAACTGGATTCCAACACGCTGACGAGGTCAAAGGCTTTCTCCAAGAGTCTCCCAGAACCGTTATTCATCATTTCCCGAAGCTATACACTCGAAAATGACGTTGAGCATTGTTAGGTGATGAAGCTATGTTGTGAAGTAATTTCTAATATGCTCCGACATTAGAAATAAGCTCCGCCCCTGATCTACCTAGTTCCCTAAGGACGCCGGCAGATACCAGGGGTGGTTTGAGTCCCTAAATGTATGTAATCTAAAAAAAATATTTTTAAAAGTTAAACTGAGATAATAAAATTTTTTCTCAACTCTAGAAGTAATAAGTTATGAAAATAAACTTGTATTCAAGAGAATTGTATTCACTCATTGTTAAAATTATTTAATTTGATGTGTTTCTAAGGTGGTATTAATAATACGGATTGATCCGTTACTTCATGAAATTCGGTGATTTGACTAAATTTAGTAGTCACGACTTCGAAAAATAGTTAGGTATAAAAATACCTATAGATTTTATGGTCTCTCGGCGATAATGTATTTACTACTAAACACATTTGTATATAGTTGTTGAGCTCTTGACAGGATAATTTAGTTTTTAAATAGTTTCATGTAGTATTAAAGCTTTTCAAACATTTCGTTTGAAAATTATTTAATGAAGCTTCAAATTAAATGCTTAAGTAGTTGTAATCACACCAATTGAAACAATACACACCAAACAAAATAACATAACAATTTTATACACATTCAATCAATCACAAAACACTTTTGTAAATAAATTCGATTTCAAAATCTCGCCCCCTACTCCAACTAATTGATAAATCAAAAATATTGCAGTCGTTGTCTGATGTTTGCTGTCACTGTCGAAATTCACTTCTCTAACTGTTTAAAAAGGAAAGAAAACCCTACCTGAAACTTTAAGATTCGTTTCAGGCCTAAAGCTCCTAATTTGTAAAACCAGTTGAGAAATAAGAGAAAATATAGACAACATGCAGGAAGTCAAAAGAGGACTACCTCTCGTCTCATGTTACATCAGCATGTGCGGACAGACCCTTCGATATCTGTGGCACAAGGTTTTGCCCGTGACAAGGAGTTTCTTCTTAGGCGCTTGAGATATTAAAACGCGTATATGCACACAACAGACCGATTTTATTTTGCTTTACTTATGCTTCTAATTCTTACATTCTAGCTTAAATTCTAACACATATTTACATTATTTCACTTTTAAACATTATATTAGTATCTGATGGATACCTTTTGAAGCTTCTTGATCGACTGAATACAAATTCAAAATTCGTTCTATATTTATAGTAAAAATTAAAAACCCCATCAGAGGGAGAGGTTGTTCCATAGAACCTTCTAGATTTAGTACTTAACTTATTGTACTTACTGTGGTGACTGAAAATCTAGCCCACACAAAAACTTAGTGAAAGACAACATATAGTAGTTGATATAGACATATATCGAAAGTGTAGGTATATCTATATAGCTATAAATCGCTACTTACAGTTGGGGTCTCTATCGGCTATTGCCATCACAGTCACACGATTTGCGGCTTGACTATAAAATAACGCTGTTTTACATTTTTAGGTTTTATAGCCAAACGGTAGGAGCTATAATGACGATTTAGGTGTCTTAAGATAGATCTTTCGGAGGCGGTTCCAACGGCACATAGTGGTATGTTCCATCGTCTACGGTTAGGCCGTAGTGAGAGAAGAGCTGGAATTCTAGCTCTCAGGGCTTTCTGCTTACACTAGATGACTACAGACTTTGTGCTATACGTCAAATAAAGGACCTAACATTCGGACATACCTTTCAGTGTTTTTGGTGTCTGTCAGTATGTTATATCATGAAAAAATGTGTGATATAAGTTTTCAGGATTTTCCTTGTGCTCCTGTACTTCAGGGCTTACAGTTACCTGTATGAAACCTATTTATCTTGGTAGATGCCTATGAAAGGTATCTAGTGATATATTTATCTTTATCATATGTAACCCGGTTACTGAGTTATAAGCTATCGTATTTCATAACTTTACACGTAATTTGTGCCCCAACCATACTACTTATCGTAACGGTATAGATACCTACGTGTAGGGGCAAAGGTGTGCTTTTAACCTGTAATACTTATTTTAGGCATAGCCTAAGGACTTAATGACCCTATCCAGGTAAAGTTTTAGACAGTCTTTCTCTTATTTACCCATAGACCCATCCCTTTTGTATCTCTGTCGCAGTCTATTATCAAAGGAGTGAGGGAGAAAGAATGTACAATACTCAACACGCTAACTATTTTCACCTGTAACTTATTAACCGTACATACGGCCTATATAGAACTTTACATAGTAGTTCTGTACAGTTTTGCACAACAAATGGCATATTTTTACAAACATATGTTAAACTAAATTTCCCGCTTTTTTGGGGATAGTCGTGCGTACGTAGTCATCAATAAAACATGCATTCGTCTTTATTACATACATCCTATTAAACTACAAGTGAATTAAATAAAAATCTAAAAGTTAAAAGAAAAAATATATGATAACAATTAAAAAAAATTGATACTGTGTACCAATTGTATGAAGAGCTCCAACCATTAAGATTTTACTTGTTAATGTGCACAATTGTAAAGTTAAATTTTAAATTAATTAAATTAAATTGAATGAAATGCTAAATTAAAAGTAAATTGATATATCACTTGTAACTAAAAACACTGTTTCTCGTTGACTACACCACGACTACACTCTAATGCACTCTTTGGCTGACTAATTTGTATAAATTCAATTATCACGTTCAATCGCCAACACTCCTGCTAGGTGACTGTATTGTATAAAAAAAATTAAAATCCACGACTGTATTCTAGAGAACTCTCTCGCAGACTGCCGCAACTTCGTTCCCGCAAACGCTTCCTGGAAATCCTCTATACCAGCTATCGGCTCTGGAGCTTTTTTTCTATGAATTCACGCGGTTCATGGATCTAATAAAACTGGTTATTCAACTTCCCAATCTGTATCCTTTGTTTATACAAATTATGTGACAAACTGTACCTACACCGTATTTGTATATCTTTTAGGGATAAAAACAAAATACAGTTCGAGTACGTAACTTTCTATAGTTAAACTTACCAAATTTTAGTTGATCCTTTTAAAGATTAATATTTTTCTCACAGTTTTTAAACTTGTCAAAAGATTCCTGTCATCGTAGACGAAATTAGCTGTGTCAGCACAACACAGATGTTAGCTCCTATTCACTTAAGAAAATAACTCAAGTTTCTAATGTACATAAATTCAGTTCACCATATTTACTTTCATGTCTATTTTCAAAGTAACATAAAACGATATGTTACAATTTCCAATCATCTCGAATTAATTTCATGTTTGCAAGGGAGTCAAAGTATAGGTATTGATTATCAGGTAATAATGAAATATTGTATGAGGCGTTAGTAGTTGATAAGATGGATAAGAAAAATATCCATGAAATTGCTAAAGCGAGAAAACTAGGTTTTCGTTGTTAGGAATTTGTTAAATTACGGGAAGGGGTTTGCGGTATCTTTTCTTTTAAGTTTTCGCTGCTGCTGGTTTGATCTAGAGGTAAGTTCAATGGTTTTGTAACAGGTCGTTTAATGTATCCTGTTTTTGTTTTTAAGGTGACTATTCTGACTGTAACTAACCCCCCAAAGAACACATATACTAGCTACCCTTAACGTACCTACCTAACTAACCAGCATGGAAAGAAAAGATTATAAGAGATAATATGAACACGAAACTTGAAAATTGAAGTATAAATTTATCGAAGGTTTGGCTATGTGATCGTCTAAGTGGTAGGACCTAATTGTGTAGCGTAGACCGCAGATTCTTTAAGAGAAAGACTGAAACACCGTTCTAGTAATAAAAATAGTATCCTCTACCCCTATGCGCTTTTTATTTTTCTAAAAAAATAAAAAGGCGGAAAGCTCCACCCAGCGCTTCCCACGGTACGTGTCCATACCGAGGCTAACTTAGCGCACATCCCCCGCAACATGGCAACGGTTTACGTGTCAATTTAAATAAGATACAATTGCCTTCTTTCGCAGTTTTTCGACTCTGACAGACAGCTCGGGGCAAGGACCTTTACCCTTCTACACTGTGTAATCTGTTGTCGTCGTTCAAGTCGCTCGGCACTGAACTCACATCCGTATTTGACCCAAACAAACGGATCGAAACGTTAGGCGAGAGATGTTCAAACCGTCTGTGAGCTCAGCCGATGTAACTTGAAGCCACTAACGAATGTTAACGATAAACATTCTGAGAGACCAGTAGGTTTTAAGCTTCCGATCCCCGGGCATGCCTCCATTATCTCCTTGTCTCCACTTTACTTTACTCAGGCGAGGACTTTTTACCTGTATTGTATAGCAGCAGTATAAGCAATCAAACATAAGAAGCAACATCCATCGCTAAATCAAGCAAAAGAGTCGCATTCCAATATTCAGGTCACTACAACACTACCACCTTTTATTAGCCATCAGAAAGGTACATAATTCCTCTCATATTAGAATGTATTCACTCAATAATACATTGCATTTTATATCAATTTATCGCATTTTGTGTATGCCCACCTCATACGCTTTCTTTATATATTGTGGCCACGCGACGCTCGCCGCTGCCTATGTATGTCTACGTAAACTTATGCTATAATGTTACGTATGCCGGGTGTTCTAGTAATGAAATTTATTTTATTTTCGAATTTAGGTTTTTAACTACATAAATGTGTTAAGCCCGTCTTTAGAAAGTCTACAAAAATATTAAAGACCTCCACCGCCACGATCCTGGCTAACTTTTTCTAAGTCCTCGATCTTCCACGATCTTATTTAATTATTATTTTGATAATTATGTTAGATTTATATAACAATTTTATTTTATATATATTTTTTTTTTTTTTCTTTTTATTATTAAATTTTATTTTTATAAAATTTAATAATATAAAGGACGAAGATGGCTTGGTAGACGGGTAGGCTTGGCAGATGGGTACATTCACCCCCAAAAATCTTACGGAACTTGCTGCAGGAAGATTTTTTAAAGCTAATAAATCTTACTAAACCACAAATACTTTTATTTACACCCCCCAGACTCTTTATCGTTTAATTATTTTAAACTTTCTTGTCAAAATTCGTTTAAGCCTCACAATACTGAAATACATCTTACATTGTCTTTCTATTCAGTCAATCTCCTCCATTTCACGGACAGCAAATTGTAGGCGTAAGTCCTACGGTATATGCGTCTATCTATTCAATTTATACTTTATTTAATTGAGTTTAAAACTACTATTTAATGAATTAAGCGCTTATAGCCAATAATTAAAACCAAATAGACATAGGCTAGTTCCCCGCAATGCTAACAATTATTTGCATCCGCATCGCGCAGAAACCATCCACAATCACATCGGTAGTTATAACTATTAAATTAGATAGTGTTTTACACTAAAACTCTAGCAACTAGCATTGTTTTTGCAGCAACTTAGGAACCTCATCACTGTCACCACGGCTTGATATAGCCATATAGACAGAGGCCAGTCCCAAGCGACTCCATGTTCCAAAGTTCTAATTAAATTAAAAATTATATTTTTGTTTATTGATAACGTGGTATAACACATTTTATTTTTTCTTTGCGTGAATATTCTGACTAGGATAGTAGTTGTAAACTAGCGCACTCCCACCCTACGCTCAAGCTAATATATTCTTAAAAATCATTATCATAAAGTAGCCACGCAGGCATAAACTCTTGAATAGCAACTTCAGGTTGTGATCGCGAATAAGTAACTAACAACCACTAAATAGGTTTAAACATTTAAATACCTATTATTTATTACATCACTGTTCCCCAACATAAAACTATAGCAATTTGTCTTACTTTATTCTGCCCTAAGTAATGTATGTTTTAAGTTTATTGAAACCATAGCAAGCAATATTTACTAAAGGAATTTAAAGTCTACGCTACGGCTTATAGTGGTAACACATCAACCTAACAGAGGTGCGATAATTACCATTTTCCTATTGTTACTCACATATTGCCAACTGAATGAATCTCCCCCTAGACAGATAAGTCTAAATCATAGTCTGATCCATTGTTTATGTCGACCAAGATCCCAATGTTGTGGCCAGAGGTTTCAAGATCTTAACGCGGAGTAGTATCTTAAACAGGAACACTGTTACGTGTTGGCTGCAATTAAGAAGTCTTGTCGACTTAATTTCACCCACACACTCTGGGAAGTATATGCGTCACACCAAACTATTTGTCGCCTGGTATTCTGCACTTTAACCCTAGCTCACTCAGAAGCTCAAGGTCCACTTATACGCTGATAAAACTAATATAACTAGTGTAGTCATTGAGGACGACTACAAACCCAACGAAAAAATATTAATAATTTCAGTGCATTTCACGGTGACTAACTACACACATTTCCCTATCGTAATTAATTTTCCCAGCGTACCAGACACAGGCCTCTCAAGATATACTCATTTTTTCGAACTGGATTGCTATGTACAAACCAGTTCTGCGAATAATAACAAAATTCCTGTAAAACAGAAATAGCACATGTTCATTTTTGTGTTACATATACCTATACAATAGAGAAGCTACAAAGTTAGACTGAAATGTCTAGTTTCAACTCGTTCCCTATTCATCCACTCGGCAGTAGTCTGCATAGGTGTATCTAGTAAGGTCTGTTTCTTTCTAAATACAATGGTTTTCACTTTAATTCAGTCACGATTGTTCCGTCGTGCCTCGATAAATTTTTGACATGCCACCAGATATAAACAACCCTAATTAATGCCCCCTAAATATACGTTATTATTAAACCCTTTTTTATAAAATTTAATATTATATTTATTGTCTAAACATATTTTTACTAAACAACCAAATATTTACCTTAACTGATATTTGCAAAATATGATAAATTTTCAAAATAAATATTCTATTTAGATCTTTATCTCTCTCATCATCTTATAAGTATAAGTGTAAGACTTAAAAACCCATAAGGCTAGATTGTATCACGAAATAAAATGAATCGAAAATATTATACAGTTAATCCTAATTAATAATAAAACAATTTGATAGTTTGACCTCAAAATTCAAAAATCATAGTAGCGTACTGTATTAAAACAGATCTTGATGTGATTGAAACAAATGAATACAAAATGTTATGTGTTCAATATCCTTAATCATTTTTATTTTCCTTTTATACATCAGTGTGTACATTTTAAAATTTGTTTAAATTTTATATTTATCTTTATAAAATTTAACAAACAAAACAGATTTTGATGTGTTCCCAGACTACGATCATATTCCTATTTTAATTTATACCTGCTGCATCCATTCATCATTTCCGTTACAAATTGATATTTTATTTCAAATTGTCTAAACAAGCAGACTAAACTACAGTAGTTAAGAAAAGTATGTGATTTGGTTCTACTGATTGATGTCAGTTTACATTATGTGTTTCATAATTTTACAGACCCCGCCAGAGACTCCGCCCGGCCCGAATATGGTTATCGACGTCGAACTCCCTTAATATCTCCTTAATTAAACTAATGAAGTTTGCTACAGCAAGCTATAGCTACATCTGTTGTTCTTTAAAATCTTTTAGCGTTATTTCCGCGGGAACTTATGAATTTTCCGAGATAAAAGTAGCCTATATGCTATTCCAGGACCTAACCTATATGCATTCCAAATTTCATCCCGATGCGTCCAGTGGCTAAAGCGTAATTGAGTAACAAATATCCATCCAGAAATACAAACTTCACATTTATAATATTAGTAGGATTGATTTAAACCCAGGCTCCAACTTATCGAGTTTAAATAAATAGTTTAAAATTAATAAAGGTTTACCGCAGACAACCTTTAGAAGTGCAGACGAAACAATCCTAGATCCATCGCTCGCGAACTCTTTACCAAGTTAAGAAAATCGTTATTGTAGTTCACGTTAACATTATAAGGATACTGAACACAAAACTAGTTTTGATTATAGTGATTACGATTTTTAACTTCGTTAAACAAATTTATTTATTCCATCGGCCCGTCAAAGTAAAACTAACTGTAACTACTGTTCGATTCCGAGAATTTCTTTAAAATTCTTAATCAAAATAAGAAAGCTACTTCTCTTCGTAGACCTCACTCTTTACTTAAAATTCAATCACCTAACAAAATCGACCACGAATGCAACTATACAATAAATTAGACAATCGATTTTTTGTTATTTACTAGATTGGATTTTGTACAAAACTACTTTTAATAATCTAATGAAAAATATTAATTTCCCAATAAGTTACTTAATAAACCCAAATAATGCATGTAAACCTACATAAATTACATCACCATAATTTGGATAAATGAATGAGAGTTATCACCTTGCCTTACGACACAGTATACTACTTACTCAAATTCACATTAAGTAAAATAAAATTATAATTTTTTAATAGAACATATTAAATATCTTATTAAGTTGTTGCATATGGAATATGTTTAAATTTGATTTAATTAACCATGGAGTAAAATTTTCCTATTCTCTTTTTTTTTTTTTTAGTCTCATAAAAAGCTATATTTTGTTTAATCGACATAAATTATGCGAATATTAAGAAATTCTTTTCACGATTTAAGGGAACTCAAAACTTGCAATTAAAACGTTTAACGTAAATACAAAGTATCTAGAATAGTATCGCCTGTTATGATTTAAGTGAAATTTGTAAAGTATAAATCATGTATTTATTTAATTCAATAAAAAGATACTATACTACTTATTATAGACATTTGTTTTAAAATACCGATTCGGAATTTTAGTAATGTAAAATGAATTCACTTGTTTAATCTCAAACAAAATCTTAGTAAAGTCAAACTAAAAGTTAGTTAAAAGTCTGAATAACCAAATATTAAAAAAACTTGAATTTACGATAATTCCGTAAACACTCACAGGTTCTTATACTTTTGCCAAAATTGAAATATAACATAAACTACTACATTAAATCAACTATCAAAACAACAAATATTTATTTTGACTAATTTGTCATTGATTCACATGTAACAACTTCTACTTTGTGTATGTTGCAGGTACCAAAACTAAACTGCTATGTATTCCTCATTCAATTGACTCTCGATTTTTTTTATTTTTTATGATTTTAAATAAAATTAAAATTTTGTATTTATTAAAATATTTATGAACGACTACGAATAAAATCAGTTCAATAGCGATTCTAAACTTTATAAAATTTTATATAAATCTAATAATCCTGGTCGAAGGCAACCAAATTGTAACTAACCCCCCCAAAGAACACCTATACTAACTACCCTTAACGTACCTACCTAACTAACCAGCATGGAAAGAAAAGATTATAAGAGATAATATGAACACGAAACTTGAAAATTGAAGTATAAATTTATCGAAGGTTTGGCTATGTGATCGTCTAAGTGGTAGGACCTAATTGTGTAGCGTAGACCGCAGATTCTTTAAGAGAAAGACTGAAACACCGTTCTAGTAATAAAAATAGTATCCTCTACCCCTATGCGCTTTTTATTTTTCTAAAAAAATAAAAAGGCGGAAAGCTCCACCCAGCGCTTCCCACGGTACGTGTCCATACCGAGGCTAACTTAGCGCACATCCCCCGCAACATGGCAACGGTTTACGTGTCAATTTAAATAAGATACAATTGCCTTCTTTCGCAGTTTTTTGACTCTGACAGACAGCTCGGGGCAAGGACCTTTACCCTTCTACACTGTGTAATCTGTTGTCGTCGTTCAAGTCGCTCGGCACTGAACTCACATCCGTATTTGACCCAAACAAACGGATCGAAACGTTAGGCGAGAGATGTTCAAACCGTCTGTGAGCTCAGCCGATGTAACTTGAAGCCACTAACGAATGTTAACGATAAACATTCTGAGAGACCAGTAGGTTTTAAGCTTCCGATCCCCGGGCATGCCTCCATTATCTCCTTGTCTCCACTTTACTTTACTCAGGCGAGGACTTTTTACCTGTATTGTATAGCAGCAGTATAAGCAATCAAACATAAGAAGCAACATCCATCGCTAAATCAAGCAAAAGAGTCGCATTCCAATATTCAGGTCACTACAACACTACCACCTTTTATTAGCCATCAGAAAGGTACATAATTCCTCTCATATTAGAATGTATTCACTCAATAATACATTGCATTTTATATCAATTTATCGCATTTTGTGTATGCCCACCTCATACGCTTTCTTTATATATTGTGGCCACGCGACGCTCGCCGCTGCCTATGTATGTCTACGTAAACTTATGCTATAATGTTACGTATGCCGGGTGTTCTAGTAATGAAATTTATTTTATTTTCGAATTTAGGTTTTTAACTACATAAATGTGTTAAGCCCGTCTTTAGAAAGTCTACAAAAATATTAAAGACCTCCACCGCCACGATCCTGGCTAACTTTTTCTAAGTCCTCGATCTTCCACGATCTTATTTAATTATTATTTTGATAATTATGTTAGATTTATATAACAATTTTATTTTATATATATTTTTTTTTTTTTTCTTTTTATTATTAAATTTTATTTTTATAAAATTTAATAATATAAAGGACGAAGATGGCTTGGTAGACGGGTAGGCTTGGCAGATGGGTACATGACGCAACCATCTTTTTCAGGAAGAACATCTGTGACTCTTCCCATAGCCCACTTGCCCGCGGGCAGGTTGTCATCTTGAATAGTAACCAAATCTCCGATTTCAATGTTAGTTTTTGCTGTTAGCCATTTACTTCTTGTGTTTAATTGGCTTAAATATTCGGTTTTGAACCTTTTCCAGATATCTTTGAATATCTTGTCAATAAGTTGCCATCTTGTCCTGGAATCAAGTGGTGTTTCTATGACAGATAATTCTGCTCTTCCTGTCAAAAAATGTGCTGGCGTAAAAAGTCAATATCTTCGACGTCTTCTGTCAACGTTAGTTGAGGTCACTGAGGTCTAGAGTTAAGACATGCTTCTAGTTGTGTGAGTAATGTGGAGTATTCTTCGAAGGTTAGTTTTTGCTCTCCTATCACTCGTTTTAGGTGATGTTTAAGACTTTTCACTGCTCTCTCCCAAAGTCCTCCAGCCGAAGGCCATGAAGGGGCGTTGAAATGCCATTTAATCTCCATTTCAGTCAGTTCTGTCATTAATTCTGGACTTAAGATTTCTTGCCACATTTGATATCCTTCTTGAATATTTTTTGCTGAGGCTACAAAATTGGTTCCGTTGTGAATTGTACATATGACGAGGAGTTCCTCTCCTGGCAGCCATCCTCCGCATGGCTGCTAAAAATTCTGAAGACGTAAGATCTGATAGAAGCTCTAAGTGTACAGCTTTTGTAGCCATGCATACGAACACTACGATGTATCCTTTCGTAGTCTTAATCCCACGACCCTTATTTGCTTTTATATCGACGTATATGTAATCAACTCCTGTGTGATAAAATAGTCGAGATGAATTACATCTTGCGTCTGGTAAATCTCCCATTAATGGATTTTGCCTGACCTGAGTTGCTTTTTTGTTGCTCGGTTCCCACCGATAATCCAGTATTTTTGTCTAATAAATGCTGACGTTACCCGTGGTCCACCATGATATGTAAGTTTGTGGGCGTGGTCTATAATTAACTTGGTCAAATTGCCACTTTGCGTTAAAATAATAGGATGCTTCATGTTCATGCTAATACATGCGTTTTTTAATCGCCCGCCAACTCCCAAAACGCCCTCTTCGTCTAAAAATGGATTTAAATTCAATATTTTGCTTTTTGAACTGATTTGTTGTTTATTTAGTAAATCCGTTATGTCGTCTGCAAATTTAGTGCGCTGAACATACAGTACAATTTTGGTTTTGGCGTATTTCAGTTCTTTTATCGTAAGATAAGATGGTTGATGTTTACTTTTCTTTGAAATAAATCTGATGATCCATGCTAATATTCTAACTACTCTTGTAAATGTACTATTTTAACATAATAACAAGTTGATTATGCTGTCGTCACCGTTTTGATTAACTACACAAGTTTGTTTTATTTTCTTCAATTCTTGATTTGTTTGGAAAAAAGGACGTTCTTTTGCTTCGTCCTTGAAGGTTGACAACCAAGCTGGTCCGTTCCACCACAAAGTATCTGCCTTTAGTTGAGTGCTTGTAAGGCCTCTCGTCGCACTATCTGCAGGGTTGTCTTCTGATTTCAAGTACTGCCAGCAATCTGCAGGCATAACAGAAGTAATCTGACTGACTCTGTTTGCTACAAAAGGTTTCCATCTCGCTGGATCTCCCTGTATCCAACCCAAAGCTGCTGTAGAGTCGCTCTAACCATATAATTTAATTGTATAGTGGCTAAAACATTGTATTATCTTGTTCATTAATTTTGAAAATAAGTGAGCTCCACACAGCTCCAGTCTGGGCAGCGTCACTTTTTTGCTAGCGGGTACTAGTCGTGTTTTTGCTACCACTAATACCACTTTCGACTGTTCTCCTACTGATGTTTTGCAATAAATTACACAAGCGTACGCTTTTGTCGAAGCGTCACAGAAACCGTGAAGCTCTAAGTGCCTTCCTTCTTTTGTCCCTAGCCATCTTTCCAGGTGTAATTCGCTGATGTTTTTTTAAGTCTGATTTGATGTGTTTCCATTTTAATATTAATAGTTGTAAATCTTGCTGTAAATTTGGCCCATAATACATGAGATCATTTAGACTGAACCTGGTAGACGATTTAGCTGACGCGTTAAACACAACTCTTAATGACGTAGTCGTAGAGTCTTCACGCCGAACACAATGGTGCGAGAAATAGTACTCAGGTTTCATATTACTTGTAGCTGGTTTCATGTGTCCCAGACTTAGGTATTCATCTATAAAAAAATTGTAATCTCTTGAGATATCTTGATTTTTTAAAAGTTTTCGTTCCAGCTGCCGAAATTGCGCAATAGCTAATGATTGGGTAATCAGGTTTAAATGGAATCGATACTTGATACCTGCCCTCTTTGTCTCGGGTCGTCGTTTTCTTGTAAAAATCTACGCAATACTGCTCTTCTACTGATAAGTCTGATTCCTCTGAAATATCTTCAATTTGCCAAAATTTTTGAATTTGATCAATGTTGTTAAGGACTATATTGCATTGAAAAGTGTTCGTACTTCCGCATAGTATCCACCCCAGGTGAGCTTGTTGAGCTATAGGCGATAAATCTTCTCTACAGATGCCCTCCAAAATAATCTGAGAGTAAACATCTGCACCTAACAAAATATCAACAGTTCGGCTGATATGGAAATTCGGGTCTGCTAAATTAATTTTCCCCAAATATGACCGATTTGATTTGGTGAAAGTTTGATTAGGTAGACTTTTGATAAGATTCTGCATTATAAAAGCGTCGGGCTAAATGTGAAACTGTCATTAATAGACTTGCATGTTATATTGACAAGTCCCTTGCAGCTACTTTCTTTGGTTCCTACTCCTGATATAGAACCTTTGCAGCTTCTTCTAGGAAGTGCTAAGAGTTGAGCAGCCCTCTCTGAGATAAGAGATACCTGTGACCCTTGGTCTACAATACAGCGCATGGTTTTGTAAGTGTCGTCACCAGCACGTACTTTAATCATTGCTGTTGCTAACAAAAGCTCGGTCAGGTCACTCTGTTGAGACACGTGTGAGTTATTGTTGACGTTTTGCTGATAGGTTTCTGACCTCGATAATTTTGCTGTCGATAATGATGCTGCACAAATGCCTCGTGTAGCGCCGTGTTGTGAAATCCATTGCATTCTCTGCATCTTTTATTAGATATGCATATTTTTCCATTATGGTTATACAAACAATAAGGACACAGATTCAATCTTTCAGCAGTTTTACGTTTTATTGATGGCGACATGTTTAAAAATTGTGAGCAGAAAAATGCTCCGTGATCATTATTGCACAGTGGGTATTTATATTTTGTAGGATGCAAGGTTTTGTTATTTGAAATAGCTGTTTTGCTCATGTTATTTGCTCGTTGCGATATCTGTCCCAATTTACGATTATTGTTTAAAGATTGCGAAATGTTAGTTTCCATGCGATTACTAGAGAAAGATTGCTGATTGATTTTTTATAGCATTTAGACTTTCTGCTGTACAGTCATGTATACGCTTAATATGAACGATTGACTATAGGTATATTTAAGATAATATTTATGTGAGATGAAAATATAAATTTTTTGTTATTATACCTGTGATTTATTATGTCCCAACAAATATCATAATTATCAGAACTAATTTGCAAGTGCTGTATTAAACGCTCAGCTTCTCCTCTAACTTTACTCTTAAGAAACTGCACCTTCTGAGGTTTAGATATCGACCGATTGTTACGTATAGTTTCTGAAAATAAATCTTTGAATGGAACCCACTTTGCAAGAAAATACAGGAATGTCAAGTGTTGAAGTCGACTTTTTTTGATGTGTTACAGAACATATCTTTTTATTTATTTCTTTTTTAATGTTTTGATATGTATGTTCATGTTTTGAAAATGTCGACTCATTTAATTTTTCTGATCCGCCTAATTCACTGTCTATCTCCCAGTGCAGTGCATCGATTGCTGACCATCTAGACTGCAAAGTGTGAAGTAAATCTTGTAACTCACACTTATCACCATCTGCCTCCAAATGTATGTTAGACACGGTCCTTTGAAAAGCTCTAAAATTGCAATCAATTGTTTTTTGAGCATGTCTTCTACTTTATCCGTTTTAACATGAGAATTACCCGCTTGTGACTGCTGAGAAATAAATGATGGTGCTAACAGAGGAGTTGCTGGTTTAAAAATTGGAGTCGATGGTCTTGTTTCAACCCTATCAGAACTATAACTCTGCATTACTGTTATTGCATGGTTATAAACTTCGAATGCTTGTTCATAATGCTTTTCTGTAAAGTATGTATGTCGCCTATCCCCGATTTCACATAACTGACGGTGATTCGTTTGATACTCGTTCCAATACGATTCTCAGGTGTCTACGCGTCTTTTATTGCTATCCGATGTTTTTCGATCAGACCCGTCTTTTTTAAAGTTACTAAGGAGCTGTTTCATTGCTCCCACAATTTGACATTGTTCAGCCAAAAGATCTTCCATATTGATAACAAAAAACAAGATAAAAAATGGAAAGATCTTACTTTTCGGTGTCTTCTACTGCCACTTGCTTGCTGTGGTCGCTCTGATGCTCTGTTGCTGCTCTTCTGTTGCTGCTTACTGCCGCTGGGCGTTGCTCGCTGATAGGACCTTGATGGTTGTGCTGAGTGAACTGCTTTGATTATTGTCCGTAAAAGGCTACTGATTCACTAGTACGCGATTAGTCCTGCTTTTAACCAAACCGCGCGCTAGATTAAAAACTCAAAGCACCATAAAGATGTTGGGTTTGTTACCTAACACCTGTTTCTTTGCTTTAATGATAGAAGTTTATAAGTAAAACTAATTATTTTAAAAGGATAAAATGACACACAAAAACAATTAAACTTAATAAAATGAGAATTAACTAAAAACTTGCTAAAATGATAAAAATGCTTAAATTGTAAATATGCTGATTATGCTAAATTGATAATAATTGATAATTGCTGTGAGTACACGCTACAATGCTCAAACATGTACTGGCATCGGAACGTAAATATTTCCGAATTATAAGAAACGCATCGTGTAGAAAAATGCTGACGCCCGCGATGTACGGTTAGACCGTACACTAGTTATATGCTATTTTTAGAACGTTATGTATAATTACTATATTAAGTCCTGAATAATTGGTTTGTAACATTTATGAAATGTGTTTTGTACGAAGAGGAAAATTAAAAATATCTTTTAGGGTCGCTAGTTAGGTAGTCACTGCGCCTTAACGTGAGTAAATCCACTGGGAAGAGCTAGTTAACGATAAATATTTTGTGATAGTAGGTACCTTAAATTATCTCCATATTTGATTCTCCTTAAACAATACTAAGTGTGACCATTGCAGTCAAGTTTTGAATGATATCTTTATCATAGAGTAAAAATCATGGATATAATAAAATTGAAACAGTTGTGTGTGTAAAGGAAACGAGACGAAGGCGGATATCGTAAACTTGACATAATAAGTTACAGAAAAATAAACAAGTATCTCAAAACAATCATTTTTTTTAAGTAATTGACTGAGTGAGCGCGAAGCGTTTCCGTTTCAGCTTGGGCAAAAATGCGGCTGTTCTCCTCTACAGCCCTCTTATTCAAGTTAGTATAATCCATCTGGTATTCGAGATGACTGTGTCATGCATTATCCGTTTACTTACGTTTTAATGAATAAATGTGTAGAATAACGATTTAATCAGCAATGTAGACCATACCATCTACTTATCACGAGGAATGAAGTTATAGTTGAATAATTCGATATTAAACTTCTTAATACATGTAACTCAAAAATGCTCCTAGTAATTTTTTCTTTTTGTATATACATAAAAGTATGTGAATCCAAAACGTCATTTAAAATTTTCAGGAGAAAATGTTGCTTCTCAGAGTTTGGGCCAAATTGGAGAGTTTACAAGCAAAGGTAAATATAAATAACAATGTGAATCACACGAAGATGTTTTAAACTATAAAAAAATGGTCACTAGCAAATCGAACTTTTGAAACTATTCCATAAAATGGTAACTGGCAAACCCAAATTTAAAATTATATCGTAAAATGATCACTGGCAAACCCAACTTTGCAACTATTTTTTAAGATGGTCAATAGCAAATTAAACTTTTGTAACTATTCCATCAAGTGTTTACTGGTAAACACATCTTTGCAACTATTTCATAAAATGGTCCCTGGTTAACCCAACTTTGCAACTATTTCTTAAGATGGTCACTAGCAAATCGAACTTTTCCGTAAACAGAACCATTTCATGAATTAGTGCGGTCATAATCATTGATACACTTAGTACCGACCGAAATATAAATAACAATGTGAATCACAAGAAGATGTTTTAAACTATAAAAAAATGGTCACTAGCAAATTGAACTTTTGCAACTATTCCATAAAATGGTCACTGGCAAACCCAAATTTAAAATTATATCGTAAAATGATCACTGGCAAACCCAACTTTGCAACTATTTCTTAAGGTGGTCAATAGCAAATTAAACTTTTGTAACTATTCCATAAAGTGTTTACTGGTAAACACAACTTTGCAACTATTTCATAAAATAGTCCCTGGTAAACCCAACTTTGCAACTATTTCTTAAGATGGTCAATAGCAAATCAAACTTTTGTAACTATTCCATAAAGTGTTTACTGGTAAACACAACTTTGCAACTATTTCATAAAATGGTCCCTGGTAAACCCAACTTTGCAACTATTTCTTAAGATGGTCACTAGCAAATCGAACTTTTCCGTAAACAGAACCATTTCATGAATTAGTGCGGTCATAATCATTGATACACTTAGTACCGACGACATTTTAATGTAATTTTTACGCTTCAATCCTTAGCTGATTGCCCAACTGACGTAAAGCGAATCAGATTAGCGAAGTAACTCTTGACGCTTAATTTTAATTTCGTTGTTAAATTGTCATCCGATAAACCACTTATAACTATCATATTTTTGTGCCACAAAATTAAGTATTATTATTAAGATCACCAAATATTAGTACAATGTAAGTATCTAAAAGTAATAGCTTTTATAGGAGACAAAAATTTGAAATCATACCATAGAATTATTATTTACTATCGGGGTAACTGGTGAAGTTCAACATAAATTTTGTGTAAAATCAGATAAACCACTTGTTATATCTCTTTATGCTAAAAAATCAAATGTTATTGTTAAGATAACTTACTCATTACCTGGTGCAATTGCAATGTAGCTAAGTACCTATCTAATAGTATTGTCTTTTATGTGGAATAATATTTAAGTTTGACAAATGATTTTAACCATACAAACGTATTCCCTTGTTACCCTCCCTGGATTTTGACATTAGAACCATTATTTTTTCATGTCTGTATGTTTTGCTTTTTTTGATATGCCAAAACTATAAATAACTAAGGCATGCAAAAGTCAAAAAAAAATTCTTTCTTATTTATGACATTTTTAGACGTGCGCTATATGTACTACTTTTCAAGTGAAGTAATTTCTATGAGATTTGAAAAAGGAAACTGAGGACTATGATACCCGATTTTGATGACTGTGACTAGATAAAATCAGCCCAAAATACAGTTGTCCCTATCGCACATTGGTATCTTGGCCCGGGTCTTAGCGTAACAGCAAATGTTTTTCAAATACCTATTTCTGCATTCGGGTCTTCTAAAGAGTCTCCATTATTTTACTAAGTATTCTTAATGAGTGTGTATAAAACAAAAATGTTTCATTAATGACGTATGCTACGTACATTAGTGTACAAAGTTGTGTTTTCTTGTATATTTGAACTCACGTCTTTTGCAGTTACGTCCGGCGCCAACGATTTTGTAGTTCAGCTACTGAGAAGCAACAAAGCTGTTGTAGACAATGGTATGTAAACAATCGTTCTTCTATATTTACTCAACAACTGACTTCATTACAAAAATCCATGAATATAAAGTAACATACATACATACATACACATATGCATGCATACACAAACTTTTGTAGATTTACCTGTCTCCCATGGTCTTTCTTTTACGCCTGTCAAATATTTCAGATATTTACATCACGTGGTTTAAAAGTTAGAGGGTGGAACTAAATTGTTTTACTTAGGAAGCCAGTACCTAACTGACGAAAAATAAATAAAAAAAAAATCTTGAAAACCTCAACTGTATTCTTGAAGATCTAGTTTCGTAATATTTTTTTCATCCCTCGGTTTATTGTTTCGAAAGCTACCCCTACAGTTTTGTTTTCGTTTTTAATGATATATCTGTATGGTGGTTTACAGAAAACACATCTATGTAAAATTTACCTACGGACGAGCATGACGAATTTGTAAAGATTCCTTTTTAGCCATTTAGCTACGGAACCCTAAAAACTAAGCCGGTGGTACTTCGCAAGGGGGGTCACGCTTTGTTTATCTACCATTTAATCGAGTATATACCAATGAGGTGGCAAACTAGCTTACAGTCCGCTTGAAGGTAAGCGGTCACCCTGGTGGCCAACCCTTTTAAAATCTACTTTCTTGAAGAACGAACTGTAGTCCTTAAATAAAACCTTGGCAGGGAGCTCATACCACAACCCAAGCGTTCGCGGGAGGAAGTTTCTCTGAAACCGCACTGTACACTTTGTAATTATTTTAATTATTTTTTTAGTTATGGATGGTGCAAAAGATTTTGTATCCGAACTAATTGACAACAATAAAGATACTGTTAAAAAAGGTATGTTAAGTTTTTTTTGTTGTTTATTAAAGAAAGGTATGACTAAACCATAAAAAGATAAAATGCGACAGTTAAATATCCACTATTGAGCAGAATTGTGTCTTTTGGTGTGGTTGGTGGTTGTAATTGGTGGTGTCCGAGGGGTTTAAATTTCACTTCACGTCCCAAGTGACGGAAGTTCGAACCCAGGGGTCAGCGACTACCAATGATCTTTACTTAATTTCTCATGTACTGATTTATTTATTCACACCACTACTGGCTTTTCGGTAAAGGAAAACATCGTGAGGAAATCTGCATACGTCAAGTAAAAGACGTATGTGAAGTCCACAATCCGCACTGGGCCCGCGCGTGGACTATGGCCCATATCACCCTCGCTTATCAGAATAAGCCGTGCCTCAACAGTGGGGACGTATGAAGGCAGGGGAGAACAGAATTCAGTGTATTTTCTTATTTAGATATCGGTTCTTATTTTTATTATAAACTGCCAATGTTGGGGGAAAAAGCGAAGTCATTCAATATAGTTTAATTCATATAATAATATAAATATAATAAATGGGCAAAGTAACTCTCTCTATCTGTCTGTTTGTTACCTTTTCACGCTTAAACCGCTTTACCGATAAAGATGTAATTTAGCATGGAGATAGTTTGAGTCCCTATAAAGTACAAAGGCTGCTTGAAAACGTCAAGTGTGTGTCGGTTATCCTTGTATTATTAAAGAGTTGCTGTAACACAACTTAGTTGATTATAAAATCAAGTTTTTTTCCTTCTAGCCAACGATTTCCTGATTCAGCTTGTATGTAAGTATTAATTTGTGATATTATTAGTATTTATATGTATTTAATAATGCACAGATATACATTAAGTAATTTTATAATATGTTTGTATGTAGGGGGTAATCACTGAACTGAACTGATTTAAGAAATTCTTTTACTAAAAAAATGCACTTTGATTAAAATTAGTTTTTAGTACAAAATATTAAATTTTGTAAATAAAGTTGGAAGAATAAAGACACTAATGTTGCACTTGCAACAAAGCAATGGCACGACTTGATTTGATTAATTTTTTTATTTTAAATTGTTAAAAAAAAATTGTCGAAATAAATTTTTTGACGTTGATTTTAATTTAATCATCGTTAGAAAAAAAAAATGGGCTAATTTTTTACTGAATCTGTTTATTATTTATTTAACTACCCCCCTTCACCCTTAACAAAATTTTATCAATGTAAATGTATATTTTTATAGCAAAAATGCAGGCAAAATATTAACCTCAACTCAAATCTTCATTGAATTAAGAAATGTATTTAATAAAAATATACATATACGTATATAAATAATTAAACGAAGAAAAAAGTATAATCTGTAACAATAAGATGGGGTAAACATTTGAAATATCATTCGCTAAAGGACAGTTTTTTTTACAGCAAATCCTGGTAGTTTAGGATAACGGTAAGCAAGCATCATATACATCATACAGTTATCATGAACAGCACTAACTGACACGCAGTTCTGAACATTTTATTGAAATCATATGCACTTTTGCTTCTCAATAAGTGTTCGGTAAAGATAAGCGGGTTACGTCGTTTACGTTACAATAAGTTTGATAATGGTTGTATCGGTCGATTTCGTTTGGTACTGTCCTCATTTTGGTGACTTTCATTTAAAAAAACAAAAATAAAATCACTCAATCATGTATACCGCTAGGTTACTGCGCACTTCGACGCAATGTAAGGGAATGATTAGTTTTTAGGGTTTAGTAGCCAAAAAATAAACATGGAGTCATTAAAATTTCATCGTTTGTCGTCTGTCTGATGTCACAACCTTTAAATTTCACCCAGTTAGTCTGTCCGTCTGTCCGATGTCACAACCTTTCAATTTCACCCAGTTAGTATGTCCGTCTGTCCGATGTCACAACTTTTTAATTTTACCGTGTTGTCTGTCCGTCCGCCCGATAGGACAATCTTTTAATTTCACCGTGTAGTCTCTCCGTCCGCACGATGTCACAATCTATTAATTTCACCGTCTACGCATCGATTCTTTCTGTAATTATAGGGTGAATTAGGGTAAATCACCATATTTCTTCTTTTTTGTGAAATAAGATTTATTAGTATAGTTAACCGTATATGTAACGGATTATTTACATTGATTATAATTTAAAAAAATTTTTAATGAAGATAGAAACAAAACTTAACCAAACTGAACAGAAATGCAGATATATTGAAAAGGCCATCTTATAATTTAAGTTTATCTAAGAAATGCTACCAAAGACTTTATCAGAGCCGCAACTGTTCAAACTTGGCTATTTGGAAGACAGATGGGGACGCCTACTTCCATCAGTCTCCCGGTCAAGTTGACATCGACAAGAATATACATATATAATACCATCCTAAATACATAAATTAATAAATGAGAAAGCATCAAAACTTGGCGCAATTTAGGTGTAGATTGAGAAAATAATCAGATTAAATTAAATGTAACGAATAACATTAGAAACATATACATACACATATTTTTACCAAATGATGAAATTTTACTTTTTTTTCAGATGTTATTCCAGAGGTCCCATTTCTACTACTTGGAATGGCTATAGATAATATAGCGTAAAATTCTGTTGATATGAATGTATACTTCCTAATAAAAAATATATGTATGCATGTGCTCATATAATTTAAATATATTTCTTCCTTTTTTACCAACATCAAAAACGGAGGATGTTCGCAATTCGTCAGAAACTTTTTTTTATAGGAAGTAATTGAAATAGATTAGGTTTCCTTATTCATTCTTCACGAAAGTAGATTATAGGTAAATAACAAAAATAATAGGCGTCTCTTAGGTTACCAAATTTCGAACATTTAAAGGAATACGATTTAAGGCGCCTCGCAGTATGCTTCATACAAACAATTTTCCTACTTGTTTTTGACATTTACTCTTTTAAATTAATAGGTCTACAGTGCGAAAGCAGTGGACTGATATAAGCTAATATGATAATGTTCATGATGTTTTGCCAGTTGTCTATTAAATTGTGTTCAATAGTTATGCAGAATTTTAGTTTTTGATTTTAGTTAATGATTAAGAATTACTATAAAGATTTTATGGGATTTGGGTATGGAAACATACATATATTCAGCTTGAGGTCGTGTTTACAAAATTTCACTGTGTTCGATCAGTACATGTTTAAAATAACTGGGAAATTCGTTTGTATGATCGTATTCACTTAACGTACTTCGGGTTTTTAATGTAACACACATGATTTATAAGCATTTATAAATGTGTTGACGCAAAAAAAACCGGTCTAGTACGAGTCTGGCTCACGCATCGAGGGTTCCGTGCAAGCTTATTATATGTTGTTGTTTATTATTAAAAATATTTTTATTATATGATGTAACTAAAAATTTACGGTTTTCGCAATTTTTCCTTTATCTGTACTAAAAGAAATTGCTTAGTACCAAATTTCAAGATTCTGAGTTCACGGGAAGTAGCCTGTAGGTTTTGATTCCCTTGCGAGTTTCAAAAATTTGCAGCATAAACGGCTGTATCTTTTGATTGCGTTGGCTTAGAAGTTTGATTTTTTCACAGCACCAAAGGATAGTAGACTTCAGTATTTGATAAAAATTTTAGCTTTATACCTCTACGCTTTCCTGAGAAAAACGGACGCACAACAAAGTGATCTTATAGGATCCGAATCCGATTTTTTCTTTTGAGGTACGGAATTTTTTTCGTTTCCTTATGGCTCAGGGCCGTGATGGAGGATAGTCCCCTTAACCAGCGCTCTCGAGGTTTCTCAGGGTTATGCTACCATGGACGCCTACATATTATGGTTGGTCACCGCTTTCACCATGTCTGTACAGCCACTGCCTGCCATGTTATGTTGGCTTCCATTCATGATTTCTACAATTTATTAATTAATTGAATGAATAATTATTTTACTTTTTAACGTTATTTAGGTTATCTTACCCGTAAAATAGCTACGTGTTTTGCGCTGAAATAAGCGAATATTTATTTACAAACTCGGTCAAATTTATTGCTTTTATTATAGCATGGCAAATAACCAAAAATATTGCGAGAATTGCTTTTAAACTTCTTTGATTGTACATTATTTCAAAATATATATATAATTTATAACTTTTGCTGGTGAATCCGCCCCCACTGATTTCGGTTATCGGCTTGGTGTGCTTCCTACGACAACTCTTATAAGAAAGTTTGTTGTGTTGTTAACAAACTACAGTTGTAGCTATGGAAATTAATTTATATTATTTCTGCAGTAAACATTGAATTTTTAAAGATTACATCATATGTGTCAATTCATGGTACCTATAAGCTATCTCTATTCCAAATTTCAGCCAAATCTATTCAGTTGTTGCGCGAACAAGTAGTAAACATAATAACTCATACACACAATTGTGTACATTTGCATTTATTATATATTTGGTATGTACATACATACATACATAACATCACGCCCGTTTCCCAGAGGGGTGGGCAGAGTCCAAAGACTGTCACTTGCTACGATCCTGGCATACCTCTCTTGCCTCATCTATACGCATATCTATATCATATCTATGTGGTATGTAGTTGGCGAAATAAAGTTGTTTGAATTAATTCTTTACCTCATCAAATGACACTTTCATGTGAGGTGACACCGCGATAATTAGAAGACAAGTGTCAGAATTTGTGGTATCCTACTACATGACTTTTACAAAAGTAGATATTTGGTTTTTAGCACAGCGTTATCTGGTACCAAACTAAGCAAAGCTTGTTAATATATAAATATATACATAACTATTGTACATCGAAACCACCCAAACACTGGACAAATACAAATGTTCATCACATGAATATTTGCCCCGACGAGATCGAGCCCGCGGTTCTTTGATCCGCAGATGGAACTATTATGTGCTTGCCAGCCTTCATACGTCCCCACTATTGTATTGGGACGCGGTCTACCCTCATAACAACATATGCGATGGTGATTTGGGCCAAAGTCCACACGCGGGCCTTTTTTTTTTGACGCATGCAGG
This sequence comes from Apoda limacodes, assembly GCA_946406115.1. Classification (NCBI taxonomy): domain Eukaryota; kingdom Metazoa; phylum Arthropoda; class Insecta; order Lepidoptera; family Limacodidae; genus Apoda; species Apoda limacodes. The sequence continues at coordinate 13,670,966 of OX291559.1, forward strand.
TTTCCACACGATGTTTTCCTTCACCGAAAAGCCAGTGATGTGAATAAATAAATCAGTGTACTTGAGAAATTAAGAAAAGAAATTGGTACACGCCGACTCCGCGGTTCGAACCTCCGCCACTTGGAACGTGAAGTGAAATTTAAACCCCTCGGCCACCGCCGACTAAAGACATGTAAACTAAAACCGGCCATGTGTCGTTTTTAAGGGTTTCGTAAGACCACAGAATGCACGAACCTAACTTGCACTTAATTGATTTTTATTATCTGTTGTTGTATAATAGACCTTAAACTGTTTTCGGGCTTAAAGCTTGTATGTTCTGTCTTTCTCTCTCTCCGTTTCAACGAAAGAGAAAAAAAATCATACTCGCTTCTTGTATGGGGACCTCCAAAATATTTTTATTTTTGTATTTTTTTTAATGGAATGAATTGGATATTTCATCATAATAACACATATTCTCTCTGCCTCTGATGTTTCTACATCTGTCTATAAGAAGAGAGCTCTTTAAAGGTCGTTACAGACACATAGACAGCGTAGGGCTCCACTGACATCCTTTGTCTGTCAAACCTTAAAAACTGAGTTTAAAATAAGTTACCAAATACCAGACCATTAAACTTGAAATCCTTAGAGAGTAATAAGGGAAAGATATAACAATAAAAATAGAAATACTTTGCCTGTTCTTGCTTACTTCCAAGGTTTATGTTCGTACCAGACAATATAATTCATTCAGTTAGGTGTTTAACCTCATTTTTGTTGCTTAGTTTGCTAAACTGAGATTTTATGACATGAACCTATCAAACTCGAACAAGTTAGTAAAACTTTTTTGACCTTCTGACCTTAAAGGTCTATCGAGCGAAAAGATAAAAATTAGTTAGAGATACTAGTTATTCGCCTATCTCGACTTCGCCATTTTTAGGGTTCCGTAGTTAACAAGGAACGCTTATAATTTCAACTTGTCTGTCCGCTTGTCCGTCAGTGTGTCTGACTGTCCGCAGATTAGTTTAGAGACCATTAGTAATATATTATTAATAAAATTTAAAAAAAAATACACGTAAAGTAGGAATGAAAATATTTTTTTTCTCGTCTAACCCATAGTGCGGAGTGTCGTTAGATAGCTTGTTCAAATTTAAATACCATTTTTCGGTTATTTGAACCCTTGCAAATTATTAAGCTTTTCAATTTATAATTTTTTGTTAGAGACCAGTGTTCGCCCCCCGGCCAGCTAAATGGTTGTTCTTGGGTATGTGAAGAAAATCATTGGAGTAGCATATATAACGAAATTAAAAGAAAAACTATTTTAACCAAGTAGGCTTTAGAACTTAATGAGTAGTAGTCGACTAACTTAAAAATGTAGTCGGAAAAGTAAAAAATTCGTACAAATTCATTAGAATTTCTATTAAGAAGGTACGAATTTTTTACTTTTCCTAAGTCTAAGATGAAGGTGTTACTTGTGTAAAACAGATATTAAATATAAGTTTATGAATCATATAGGGCGGCCCCTATATGATTCATAAACTTATATGCCGCGCAAAAAATAGGTAAGTAACTCTAAGCGTGCGATTTGTTGACTACATGCAAACATAAAAAAGGCGTCTAACCTGTGTCAGAGACTTATAATGTTGTTATCATGTTATCAATAGTGAATTAAACTATTTAAAATAAGTATACTTGTTCCATTCAGAACTAATTAAATACTAATTATTGTTTTTATTGAATCTTGTATATATTTTCCTCTCTGTAGTTAGATGAAAAATTGTGTGTTTCGCACGGCTGGATTTTTTTGGGTTTCGTGCCTCAGAATGACTCGCTTTGCTCAGAATTCAATTTTCGATCCACTTACTTTGCTTGTAGGTTCAATCTTTGAATCCTTCGCTTGCTCGGTATTCAATATAGCCACTCATTCCAAAAGGCAACTTTCCAGCCTTAGGGGCCGTTCAAGTATTACGTAAGCACTATAGGGGGGCGGGGGGGTCCTTGCTTTGCTTATTTTTTTAGACATGGGGGAGGGGGGGGATCTAGATGGTGATTATGTCAGCATTTAATGGTTGAAAAAAAAAAAGTTACCTAATCGAAAAATTATCGGTTTTTATCATAATAAATTCCGAGTAATAGCGCAAGGAAAATTGTGATTTTTGACAAAAAATGTTACATTGTTTTAAAGTTGTCTCGATTTCACCGAAAATCTGGTAGTATTACAAAAAAAATTATATAGTACTAATATGAAGTATTTTAGTTGACAAATAGAACGATTCTTTTTTTATTTTTCGATGAATATTAAAGGAGATATGACATGTCAATAATACTTGTTAAACGAAAAATGAAGAGACTGGATCGTCCAGGCGTAAATATCTGGAAAAATATTACTTCCAGAAAAAAAATTATTACTATAGTTTTGCAAGAAGACGAAAACGGAAAAACCAACCAGAACCGTATAAACGTAAAATAAACAGGAAAAAATTATGGGCAAAATATACGTTTTTCTAATTTTTTCAGGCCAAGTTTTTAGCACCACCTTGACTGAGGTGCTTGTAATTTTTTAACGAAAAGTCAGAACACATGTTCCTAAATATTTCCAGTCATTTTTAGCCATATCGGATAATTATTTTTTATGTTTTGGACTGATAAATTTGGGTCAAATCTTGTTTTTTGTAAGACATTTTCAGGTTTTTGCCAGTAGCGTGAAATTTATTTATGTTAAACAGCCAAATTTTGTCGTTTATTCCGAGTTATTTGTACTTAAATTTCTTGTTTTCATTTGGGGATAAGGGGATTTGGATGTTTAAAATAGCATATTTTATGTTTATAACGGTCAATGTTTTTTTTTCAGGTAAAATTAAAAAAATTGGTCAATCCAATTGAAATTTAGCATCACCTGAAATTTCGGCGATAACCTTAGCTTTAAGCTTAGGTTCATTGTAGATCTCGTAGATTAGCCAAAAAATGTTACGGCCAAAAATTCAGAATAATTCTTTTTACGACAAATATTATTAGTTTTTCCGTTGTTAAAGGCAAAGTTCCAACAAGTTATTTCGTTTTTTTAATTTAGGAGTATTTTCACCTGCGTGGGAAGGGGGAATAAATACAATAAAAAAATTCAAAAAATTGTTTAAAAAACAAAAAGGATAGACAAAAAAAAAAAGAAAGAGCTCATGTTTTTTTGTATATTTTCTTATAACAGGGGTAGTTGTAACCCCCTATTATTAGCCCTTATATCCCAATTTTGGTGCATATCAAAACAAGCATTTTCATCTTAATTATTCTGAAACGGGGGTAAGAGCTTTGCTAACTTTAACGGGGGGGATAAATAATTGTAATAAATCTGCTTACGTAATACTTGAATGGCCCCTTACATTGAAGAAACCGAGCCATTTACAATCTTAAATCACTGTTAAATCACACAGCGCCATCTTCATCATCATGTAGATATTATTAAGCGAAACAGTAATATATTTGTTGGTTGGAAAAGATATTCAAAGTTAAGCAACGTTAGGCTTGATCAGAAATTGGATGCGTTACCGCTTAGTGGCACACTGTTTGTTTTTGTATGTTTGTAAATTACGTAATTGGTGGTAGGTGCGGAACCTTCGGTGCGTGATTCCGACTCGCACTTGGCCGGTTTTTTATTTTTACTTACATATTGTGTCTGTTTTGTGAGATATAAGATTTTTTCATTTTTTATAAGTCGGTCTCGCGATTGCGATTTCACTTTGCGTCCTGAGAGGCAGGGTTTCGATCCCGGCGTGCACCAATGAGTCCTTCTTTCTGAAGTACGTTGATTATTCTTACCACCGACTTCACGGTAAAGGAAAATATTGTAAGGAAACCTGCATATATGTCAAAAAACCGGACAAGTTCTAATCGGACTCGCGCACCGGGGGTTCCGTACAAATTTGTTGGTATGTTAATAGTTCATTCGTTACAGGGATTATATTTTTAATGGATGACACCGTTTAATAATAATTACTGCCTATAACAGTGTAAGCAGTTAGGTAGGTAATTTACCATTACATTCACCAAAAAAATTATTAGGTATCTAATGAAAGTACCGAACAGTGCTTAAACGAAAAGATAAACTGTGTTAAGGGACAAACTTAACTTTACCGTTAAAAAAGTGTTGTCCCTGTACACCAAAAAAGATCGGGGTTAGTTTATAAAATGCAAATAATTGCAAAAATATTTACGCCTTTCGACTTTTTGTTCTACATGACATTGCCACTTGCCAAACATGATTCTAGAAGAAAAGGAAGTACCCTATAGCTTTTGAACGGAGAAGAAGCGGCCGTATATTTTGATAGCGTTGACTTAGAAGTTTAATATTTTTCTGCTTCAAGGGATTTCAGACCTGAGTATTTGATATTAATTTCTGTTTTATACTTCCACGCGTTCCTAAGGAAAGGAGTCTTGACCATACAATTTAGAAGGGCTGAACCCTTTTAGTATTTTTTTTTTTGAGGTGCGGAATCCTAAACAAATGGCATTTTTTCGCATTGGGTCTTTCGCCTTCAGTCAGGGTAAGCCGTACCCCAACAGTGGGGACGTATAATTAGGCTAGTATGGAATATGTGTAACTACATAGGTACGTTTAGTGAGTAAGAGACACACTTTCCATTACACAGGTTTCTTAAATAATTATACAAAAAAACAGGCACAATCCTCTTAAAAGCGCTAGTAAATTACAATACATTAATAAGGTAAAAAAATCTTGAAAATTATGAAAATCTCATATTATTTTCGCAAGAATGTAGTTACCTACATGTTTGGGATCGCAGTTATAAAAGGCTAAGTAGGCAAGCTTTTACCACAGCCTAAACATTAATTTAATTTGTACAGTTAGCCATCGAAGGCGTCTAGACACTCGGGAGCTCTTCAGCTAGCCAGTTTTATCCCGTGCCACAAATGTCTAGACATTGTCGGATTTTTTTTCAACAAGTTTGCCGACTGTATGAATGAAATGAAGGTTTTGGCTTTATGCTTATAACCACAGCGAAATGTCGTAAACCTAAATAGGAAGACAATTACTCTAAAGTGTCTCCGTAGTCTTCATTGAGTTTTATAAGTGCTACTTAATTTGATTATCTATAAAAACATCCGATTTACAGCCCTAGCTGAGCATCAGCCTATTTGTTATGTTGTTCCGAGTAAGTATTGAGCCGCTAATAACATACAAATGGTAACATTCACTTACCACTTTGTTTGAAACGCTAAATAGGTTTCAATTCCAATTAAATAAATATTTCTTAATGAAATATTTTGTGAATATTCTATTTTTTTTAATTTATTAGAATAATAGTTTTTGCCAGGACCCACCTTAAATTTGGTTATCGGGGCGTGGGATTCTTACGGCAACTCCTTGATTATACTAGTAGTTAGTTACTACTTAAAGTGGTATTTGGTAAAAGTTACTTCCATGGAAACTATTGATTTTTTTTGGGGTAAAAATAACCGTATAGCTCAATTGGATGCTTCATTGCAGCAAGATTGAGTTATTCCGTTTAAGAACTACATTATATAACGTTTGTTACGTTATATTCATTATTATTAAAAATTAAAAATGTTATGTTATTCATATTTGGGCAATAATTAAAAGAAATTCAAATTACAGAATTAAAGTGAACATAAAAAATAAGATGAAAATGTGAAAAGTGAAAAAAATAAGATGTTCCTGCCTTTATTTCTTTTTAATCCATCGCCCGCGGCGTTTGTGGCAGCGGGGTCGATCAACGCTGGCCACTTCTATATTCTATATTTCATTATATTTATTCTATATTTATATATTCTATATTCGCATATGAAGTTATTGTCACCTTATCTGTCTTGAAAAGTGTTTTTATATTAATTTTTTATCAGCAATCCAGCATCTATGTCCTTTCCGTAATATTTTTTCGAATGTTATTCAAACGCTTCATAGCTTTTTTGAGTTAAAGTAGTATATTAATTTGTCTATCATTTTATCATTTACTCCAAAGCTGGTGATTCATGACTTATGGGACATACTTTACTTTAATTTATCACCGTAACCAACTTTCAATTTTTCATTGTAGGCATCCACTGAAAAGCTCAAGGTCGCTCAGCGGGCGATGGAAAGAGCTATGCTCGGAGTTTATCTACGTGATCGAATCAGGAATGAGGAAATCCGTAGGAGAACTAAAGTCGCCGACATAACTCACCGAATCGCAAAGCTGAAGTGGCAATGGGCAGGGCACATAGCTCGAAGAACCGATGGCCGATGGGGTAAGAAGGTTCTCGAGTGGCGGCCACGAACCGGAAAGCGCAGCGTGGGACAGCCCTCCGCTAGATGGACAGATGACCTCGTACAGGTAGCGGGGAACCGTTGGTTACAGGCGGCACAGAGTCGCACGCTGTGGAGAAAGTTAGGTGCGGCCTATGTCCAGCAGTGGACGTCAATGGGCTGATATGATGATGATGATGAGGCATACACTGTACCAGATGAAGGTTTGCGTTGATTTGCTCACCACCGGTCACGAAGGACTAGAGTGGTTAGTGAACAGAGTTTGCCTTCCACATTATGATGTACGTGGTAACCTCCCATCTGGAGATTAAAAAAGTACAGATATACATACATACATACATAAAATGATCATAAAAATATCATACAGCTGTTTCACAGACGAGGTCTTAGTTCTTAATCATGTAGGTATAGTAATTGTTAGAAGTTTTTATATACAGAAAAAGTCGTTCTCTATTAGAATCTTTAATTATAACTTTCGCCTAAAACCACAACTTAATAAACTTTGAATAAAAACATATAGTTAAATAAATAAAGAAATCCGATGGCAGGAACATAAAAAACTAAAAAGAAATAAACAAATGCACCTAAATCACGCTAAATTTGAAAAAGCAAAACATTATGGCCCTTGTCTAATAAATCAAATCAATCAAAATCGCATCAAAACGTCGCGCGGCGCATCTTGTTGTACTCCTACACGTAAACTCTCACTTTTGTGCTCTTACTGTAATTTGTATCTTTTTCTCTAGTGAACAAAGTCCATAAAGTGTTGATATCTTAAATCGCGCCTCGGTCTGAGCTAACCCTAAATATTTGATACGTTTTTGGTTTCTTTTTTGACTCCCAACTTGAATATTTTATTATGGGTGTTAATAATATATTTTCGAAATGGTCACTTTAAACTCTTAGTTTTAATACGAGGGTTTTAAAAAAATATTTTTTTAGCCCACACATTAAAGCACATAAAATGCGACAATTTGATTTTTTTTGACGTAACCTATCTAAGAGCTCTTGGACTATCAAGACAAATCTAATGATACCTTAGTTACAGAAATCCATCCAGCCGTTTGTACGATACGAGGTAATAAAAAATTCTCAATCATACATACAAGATACGCGCGAAAAACATAACACTTAATTGGCAGTCGGGTACAAAGGGATTGAACTTTTAAATTTATTAATTTAAATAAAATAACAACTCAAAATCAAAATTGCCTATCCTATTACTTAAAAAAAAAAAAGAAAAGTTTGTGTTAAAAGTTCCATAAAAATTAAAGACAGCAAAAGATATAATACAAAAACCAGAAGAAAAGCGGAAGTTAGATAGGAATATATTTGCTAAATTTATCCTTCAACTAGCTTAAATAGAAATATAATAAAATCAAAGTATTTTTTTTTGCATAACTACCTTCATAAACTATCACACAATCTTCGCTAATTGTTTTTTAGTCCCCACTACAGAGGTACAGGCCTCTACTCAGAGAAACGAGGCATGAAGTCTAAATATATACTATATAGTCCACTACACTGGCCAAATTCAAATTGGCAGACGTTGACTAGCACTAGGTCCATTGGATCCTATCAGAGTTTTCAAGCCGTCAATAAAGGCCTGACTTGGCATTCAAACTCCTGCTGTGTGCTGTAATATATTACAACATGGCCAACACTGCTTCAAAGCACTTTGGAGCTTAAAAAAAAGTACCAATAGACACAGGGCTACGATCACATAATGTGAATAGTACCAAATAACATCAAAACACTTGTTGCCTTATACTTCCGGAACTGAAAGAAAATTTACTTGCATTGTGTTTTCTGTATCTACCGTGGCACTTTTGTTGAATTACTGAATTCGTTAGTGCTATTGTGAAAAGCTGTAGAGAGATTCCTATTCTTCGGCGTGCACCAGCTGGGATGTGCCGTCGGGAAAAGGAACTCCTTGTTGTGCACGAGCTTTTTAAAGTGAATGCTTGAAGTTTGTTATTAGTAAAGTTTAAATATTTTGTGGGACATTGTGTGTCAAAACATTTTCTACGTTTATTTTAGCCATTTTTCAGCGGCTCCGCCCGCCCTAAATTTGGTTATCAACGTGGGATTCTTACTTCTAGCTCGGTCATAGTTATTCCCACGGGAACTTTAAAAATTTTCGGGATCTTTTAAAAATATCCTATGTCCTTCCCCGCGACACAAACTATCTCCATAACAAATTGCATCTCAATCGGTTTAGCGGTTTAAGCGTGTAGAGGTAACAGACAGAGAGACAGACAGAGTAACTTTCGCATTTATAATATTTGTATGGATTAAAAAACGGAATCCAAATAAATACAGTTTCTTCGTTATTCTGTCAATCATTTTGCTCACAAAGCGTTTAAAATATGTGCTTCGTTATCCATAAATATATTATAAATGCAAAAATGAGTTTGTTTGTTTGACGTTTTTTCCTTCACGTCCCAACGGAGCATACAATTGAGCTAAAAATCTGGTGGAGAGTACAAGACAGAAAAGGACATAGGCTATTTTTATACCGAAAAATTCAATAGTTTCCGCAGAAATAACCATCATAGAAATTCATTTGAACGGACTATAGGTACTCTTACTGGCTCACTTATTGTATTGTTTCAATAACTAGCTGCAATTCTGTAACTAAAATATTTCTGCTGGTGTATAAGACCTTAAGACAACCTCAATAATTAAGGAAAATATTATTTAGGTTGTCGCCAATAGAACAACCCTTTAACCGTATATTCAAAAGTAAACTGTTTTCTGGATATTTTTCAGCATCAATTGCATCATTGCAGAATTAATTGCAGCTAAAACAAAATAAGATTATTTTATTAATGTTTGGTCCTTGGGGGGATCAAACCCTGTCATTCTGATCTACAGGCAGTCATTATACAAAGAAGCAGTCCTAATGTGGACGATGTATTATTGTTTACCTTTCTGTTAATCCTGGTATATCTCTATGATATTTGGACAGAAGACTCATTATCTGAGGGTGATCCAAAATAAAAGTTTTATTATAAGGATATGTAACTAATTGCTTGTAATAAGACTATTTATGTTGGCAGGTGAATTTCGATTTGTAAAGGATGCTATGTTCTGAGTAATTTTTCAAATGATGCACAAAGCAACTTTCTACCATCGCACTGCTCACCATCTGCATTAAATTCAATCTCACCTTATAACCTAAATAATCACGCACAATATGGGGTTCTTCAAGAAAGGAGTGGTCAGGTATTTAAAGAGTCGGCAAAGTGCGGGTAATACCCCTGGTGATGCAATCATCCATAGGCTACAGTGACAATTTTACATTAGGCATACTGTATAAAAAAAAAACATTTAAGGCCATTTAAGGAAATATAAAGCTGTAGCCCTAATAAAACTTTATACTTAATATAAGTGGCCAATAAACTGTGACTTCCATGCCACCCGCGTCCATAAAGCCTCTAATGACGATACAGCAACAGTCACACATCCAGGTACTGATCATATAAGATATTGTAACTATATTTAAAATTCTATTAATTAAACATGTTGGTGTAATGATGCCTTGATATCAGGAACACACACAGTCAAAAACATTTTACTAGTTTATAACAGTTTATTAGTTCTGCTATAGCTACCGTATACCTACCTGCTCAAACCTTTTAGAGTAAAAAGCGAGTTAATAATATTCCCTTCAATACAGCTTTGCGGCTTCCTTTGAGTCTCGGTCTCAAATTGATATTATTATACTTAATCCTCAAGTGTCCGACACACAAAGGAATTAAAAGCAAAATCTGATAGAAAATGTTCGTAACTTCGTAAATAAATGTCTTAAATAAGTGAAAGCGACATTTTGTCTTTTAAAATTGGTATTGATAAATGTGATATAATGTAAGGTACTTTTGGGTTTTATTTCATATCATTTCAACCCCCTGTCACACTCTAAATATTAATAAATCGTTATCTTTTCCAGCAGCAGCTGGTTGAAGTAAATAATTATCTCTGAACAACTTAAGGGCCCTCTTACACCCCACTAGCGCCGCCATTAGATATCCTCAATTTTCTCTTCGTAGAAAACGAATTTCTAAAATCCAAATGTCGCAAATATAAAGTTAGTTATAAGCTATTTTTAGAAGGTTTTTTATAGTATCTAAATAATATCTGTGAGTTATAGTTCAGATTTTTGCTAAAAGTGGCCGTTTTTAGCAGAAATTTTTACAGAAAATTTAGGCGCTAGTTAGCTGCTATATGCGCTTTAATATTGTCGTTTATAAAATAAACTTACATACTCGTAGTAACAGCTTGTCCTAATTAGGAGTTGCCAGTATTTAGGCATAGACAAGTTACGATGCTACATGGCTGAGTAGTTAAGCATCTGCGAAGCATCTTAATAATAAATTAACTTAAGATTAAGTTACTATATATATACTAATACACTGCTAATAGTACATGTGATTTTTTCACTACGTGCCTATATCTGTCTGGGATGCAGTAGTAAAGGTTGTAGTCAGGCCTTGATATATTTTGCTTATTATTTTATTTCTTGATCTACATACATATGTGCTAACATTTACAACACTCTACAAGAGTTATGGTATAATTCTATAAATAATATAATAATAGTTTATTTATTGCCACATAAACTTTTTTAGGACAACAACACATCAGCCGAAAAAATAGAATTAGGGAAACCAAAAAAAAAGAAACACAACACATTAACACCGACAATTTGCTATAAACGTAATGTCAAAACCCGCGTAGGAGTCAAGGGAACAATACAATAACCTCTGCCGTGGATCGTATTCCCTGCTGAATGAATTAGTGACTCGGCGTAATATCTGAATAACGCCAACTTTATACACCTTTTACACCTGAAAGCTTCGGTTTAAATAATAAATCACTCGCAAACGTTTATATTTGGAATATCGCAGATAACATAGGTTCATCCTATTTTTTAGTTAACATTAATTAATTGTTGTTTAGATTTTATTAAGTGAATGGGACAAGCAAATAATGTAAAAAAATTGTCCTGTTTTTTTTTTTTTAATTGACTGAAAAGGATTATTGCTTCTTTTAAGGTGGCCAACTACGTGTTAATCATTAAAAGTAAAGCATTAATCTCTCATTAATGCTAGTATGCCACGCCATTGATAGATCGTTTTTCGTATGAACGAATACCTACACAAATGAAATTATTAAAACTTTCAACATGAACTTTTACGTAAAAATATTACTTTATTAATAATAATTATAATTAAAAAAAAACGCGCACGAAGGGTTTTGTAAGATTATCTCTATAAACCAAACCAAAAGGTGTAATTAAAAGTCTCTGAACAGTAATTTTAAGTATTCAAGAAGTACCTACTTTAAATTAAACCCACTTCTATATCGATTAGGTAAATAGTTACTTTTGTGCATGTTAATTGTGTTATGACTGTTATATAATGTTCTCCTTGCAAATGCCGTACAAAAACACCGAAAAATAAATATTTTTTTCCTTTAGTCCATCTATATTTTACACAACTCATTATTACACATCACATAGATGACGCTGTTAGAACTACGATTTTGTAAACTTAATTTCCATACAAAATGAAAAGTTTTTTTAAATGCGGATGTTTTGGTGTTGCTGAGAATTCATTATTGTTTATTATCACCCAGTTCTGAGAATACCAAAAAAAAACATTTAAAAAAAAACAACCAGCTTTAAAAAGTAGTAGGTAGTAGTAGTAATAAATACTTTATTGCACACATAAAAATATACCAATAATAATAAAAAACAAAAGAAAATCACAATGTAGGCGGTCTTATAAGATGCACTAAACAGATGATATGAATCACAGTTTGAAGTTGGTGTCTAGTTTTTGGCTATCACAGGTTGATTTTTTTTTGTTAAAAAATTTTTAGTTTTTGCTTTTAAGTGACAAATTGCTTTTTTTTTCTCTTACACTATTACACTTATCGGTCGAAAAATCGGTGGACATTTTGGTATAAAGATGGTTTGAGTCCTGGGGAAGGACAAAAGATAGTTTTTATACCGAAAAATTCTAAAGTTCCCGTGGGAATAACTATAACCGTGCTCAAACAAACTATAGCCTGCTATAGCAAACTTCATTAGTACTTATAATTAAGGAGTTGACGTGAGAATACTACGCCGATAACAACATTTAGGGCTGGCAGAGCTGCTGGCAAAAGCTAGTCATTAATATAAATAAACTAGGTTTTGGAAGCGGCTCCGCTCGCCCTAAATTCGGTTATCGGCGTTGGACTCCTTTATTTAATTACAGTATTAAAACTGTGATTTACTCCTTAATAAGACCGCCCTAAATTCGGTTATCGGCGTTGGACTCCTTTATTTAATTACAGTATTAAAACTGTGATTTACTCCTTAATAAGACCGCCCTAAATTCGGTTATCGGCGTGGGACTCCTTTATTTAATCACAGTATATTAGTGTGTGATTTACTCCTTAATTACACTTATGAAGTTTGCTATATCAAGCTGTAGCTATAGCTATAGTTCGTTTCAGCTGGGTTATAGTTATTTCCGCGAGAACTTTTGAATTTTTGGGATAAAAGGTAACCTATGTGTTATTTCAGGACCACTGTGTTACTCCATAGGTGTGCCAAGTTACATCCCGATCCGTCCAGTGGCTAAAGCGTTATCGAGTAACAAACATACATACTTACAAACTTTCGCGTTTAAAATATTAGTAGGATATTTTCATAGCAAAGATGCAGAACAGATTATCCTGCCCCGGCTCGTGGTACATCTTTTAACTGCATCTTTGCTATGAAATTTTTTATTTATCTCAACACAAATTGTTATCTTTATTTTTAAAATTGAGTTTTATAAACATAAGATTCTTTTTATCCGCTTGTGTTAAATATTTGCATTTATGAAATGTATAAAGAAGTTAAGATTAAACATTGAGTAAAAAGTATAGGTAGTACTCATGTTGTAGGTACCCTGGCAAATCTTACGTCCGTATAATTCAAATTTAAAGTAAAAAAGGTTTACCTACTTATTTCTCCCCGCAACGAAATAACTTAATACTAATCATAAAACTTTATATTAATACTTAATAAAATTTTATGGACAAAAAAGTTGGGGAGTTAATTTCAATTAAACCAATGTTTAATTTACACGAATAAAATTAATTAGTTTTCACAATAAATTAGACCTTGGATTTTACTTTTTGACAGAACATAACAAATATCTGTTTTAAATAGTTAAATATAGGAGTTAAGATAAAAAGAAAAGGAATCGTCCTACTTTAAACGACGAGCAATAGGCTAAAAGTATCAAGAAGCTTTTCAGTGGCTTCTTTGAATTAATGTATTTAATTCCTTCAATTTGTAGTTTAACGGCACTGACTGACAGCTCCTGGCTTGGGATTTTAACCCTTTTCCATCTACGGCCGTCAATTAAGTTGCTCAGCTACTGTCTCACATACACAATGTAAGGATTACACGAGCTCAGTAATTAACTAAGTTCATATACATCAACTTAGTCCAGGACGCCTACAACTGAAATCAGTTTCAATCGTAAAATCTACTAAATTGGTACTCTTGAACGTTGTTGTAGCGCTCAATCGAAAACGAAATTTGGTAGCCAATTTCAGAACTAAAATATTATACAAATATTAAGAATCGGTAGTCTTTGAGCCATCGGATCGAGAGTAAAATTAGGTATGATGATCTGTGAAAAGAAATGTCAAAAATCTAAATAAACAAAACAAAACTGTTGCTACGATGATTTAACTTTCACTTTAATTTTTATTAGTTTCAGTATTATTTTTATATTTTGTGATTTGTGATTTCGAAATGTGTGCAATCCTAATTCCAATCCAATCGCAATTTGGTTTAGGAGTACCGATGAAGATCGACTTTAAGCTTGCCACGAAATTGAATTGAAACTGGATTGGGATTGAAACTTATATCAGTTGTAGGCCTCCAGCTCTGACTAGGTAGGTACAGCGGGGTGATTCAAGTCAGTAAAAACAATCTATTTCCGAGATGAGTGTGACATGCAATGTCCGTTTACTGTTTACGTTTTAATGAAAAAATATATATAATTTGATGTTTGTGACCTACATTACTGATTAAATCGTTATTCTACACAATTTTTCATAAAACGTAAAGTACATGGACAATGCATGTCACAGCCATCTCGAAACCAGATGGTATATGCTGACTTGAATCGCCCCGCTGCGCTGGGTACATGTAAACACTAATTTCTGACCTCGTTCGCTCACAAGCAGATTATTTTCAAGCCTAGTGGCTTTACCCAAGTCAGTACAGTGCGATTGGCATTGTCTGAAAACTTTCTTGCTCTATTAACTAACTTGACTCGGCGAAATCGTTGTGCCCAGATTTATTGCTTACTCCCGTTTTCGTCGCTAGTTTGTGCTACCGATCGAGGTTTTTCTTAAGGTCAACAGTACCCTAGACTAGATTTTTAAAGGGTATGTAACGACATAGTAATGCAAATGCTTATACGCTACGGTGTCCACTTGGCACCATAAAGGCCGAAAGCTCGTTTTTCATCTTGTTGGCAAAAGAAAACTAATTAGGTTAAGTAACTTAGATTTATTTTCTAGTAAGTATAATTAGTTACAATACAATGTGTGTAAATTAACAAAATGTCACGCAACTTTAGGGAGAGATATATTCAAGGAATCTGAGTAAATAATAAATACGATATTCAGAGACCCCACTCTAAACTAGTGTGGCAGATCGGAAGCATTGAGTGCTGTCGAAGTCACTCGAGATTCTAGAGCTTCGACATCTCCTAGTAATGGATATCTCAAAACCTATATCCGTTAAAATATAGATTATTGACCACAAGCTTGAGTCAATAAATAACATTCGTTTCAAAAGTATCATACCGTCGGGTGTAAGTCTATTTGTATTTAAGCGTCATTTTTGGAATTTCATGAGCTATTAATAGTACATTGTGTATTAAGGGTGGTAAGGAAAATTTTAAAAAACCGCCCATATTACACACAATATTTTCATTAATTTTGCAGATTAATAAATATAATGTTAATAAATAAATAAACTTACCAAAACACAATTAAAATGGCGGGATTAGAATATAAAGAATTAGAGAAAACAACGCTACCACCAGATGGCGCTAGGTATCTAGAGAACTTAGGAATTAAGAAGTTAAAACTCGTAATTGCTCGCTTGTAATGTGCGCGTAATGCATATTTTAAACAGAATGTTTTTAAAAATACTTGATAGAATTACCGTCCGTGATGAAAGCGCGCTTTACTTTGAGAAAATTAAAAATTTACAAAGAAAAAGCCCTTGGGAGTAATTAAGGTCTCAGCCTGCACCTAATGACACTGTTTTCGAGTAAGTCTGCTGAAAAAATTTTTTCGTAGACAATTGTATATTAACCAAATTCATTTGTATATTAACCAAATCACGTACAGGACCCGGTGAATACAAAAATAATGTTAACAAAAGCAATATCTAAAGAGCTATTTAAAGTGTTTCAGAAATAAAATATTAAAGGAAATGATATTGACATTCATTGTTAATATTAGCAAAAAAGTGATTAGAATTAGTAAAAAAGTTAGCTGAAACGGCGCATAAAAACCTTTTTTATCCATTCCTAACAAAAAGATACATAATTTAAAAGCGCTTAGTATAAGCCAATATCATTCCCTGAAAAGCACTTAAAAGCACTTGAATAAAATCACCAGGAGCCTTTATTTTTTATAGTTACCACAGTAACCTTCGTACAATACATTTCTATTCCTTGTTATTTATAGATTACTAGCTTTTGCCCGCGGTTCCACCCGCCCTAAATTCTCAATTTTAGAAAAAAAGTGACTCACACTTGATGTTTTCAAGTAGCTTATGTCCTTCCCCGGGACTCTAGTTATCTCTATGCCAAATTTCATCTTAATAGGTAAAGCGGTTTAAACGTGAAGAGGTCACAAACAGACAGACAAGAGTAACTTTCACGTTTATAAAATTTATATGGATATGAATTAAAGCACAGACCTAGAATTTCTACGATTAAAGGGATAATAAGTAAGTTCTTTTAAAAATCTAAATTAAAAGCCACTAAAATGTTTCTATTGTCAAAGTCAATGTTTAAAATATAACAAACACGGGACAAATAGTTATCTGATGTTTATTTATGTTTGTCTTTAGTCTAGGTGTTTTGCAGGTAAAATATGTGTGTATTAAAAAAAGTATTTATATCAGTTGTCTGGTATAATACAAGCCTAGCTAGTTTGGATCTAGACAATTCAACCATTATCAACCACTGCACTGACTGCAGGAGAGTTTTTTTCGCTTTTTCATGTCGTCAGAACGCTATTTTTACTCGAACTAGTAGCTTAAAGTTTAATTAAGAAATAATTTGAATGAACAAAATGAATGTACACAAAAATACAGAGCGTACAAAAAAAAGGGTGCAAAAGGAGGTCTTATCAGTAGAAAGCGATCTCGACTAGACAAAATTAGGGTAGAGAAAAACTATTTTGACTATTGATACTCATAAGTAATGCAATTTTTATAAAATAAAATGAGTCACAATATCAATAAATTATCCTTATTGCAATTAAAATACAAAATATTATAATACGATATGAGTAATGTTTTTAATAATCGTCTATCAGATAATATTGCGGTGTGCCCTTACTGTACAATCACTGTGTTGATAACGTTCAGGAAACTTTGAGCGTTCTTAACGACTACCTATAATAAAGAAGTTTCATATAATAATTCAACTGTAAACAGCTAAAGTAATAAAGCAGTGAATATAATATTTTTAGATGTTATCTTATCATCACCATAAAGGTAACTTGGTAACGAAAAATACAAAATTAGTAATAAGTATCAGTCAGTATAGTAAAAGTAGAAGTATTAGGTCAACGAACTTTGTAGGTATGTAAACGTATATAAGACTAGCTTCTGCGCACGGTTTCACTCGCCCTAAATTCGGTTATCGGTGTACGATTTCAACGGCAACTTTTTTTTTTTATATACCACTGAGGTGGCAAACAAGGTTGCGGTCCGCTTGATGGTAAACGGTCGTCGCTTACCAACCGCTAATCTTTATAACAGGCCATGCAAAGAAAATAGTATTAGAATATACTGTTTGCCTTTTTTACAAAGAAAACTTTTTTAAATTTACTTTCAGATTTAGATTTTAGAATCTATGTTCATACTTCTTTTTTTAATTTAATTAGAACATCTCTAATATATATTTCTATATATATGATCTGAATCTCGAAAACGGCTCTAACGATTTTCATGACATTTAGTATACAGTGGGTTTCGGGGCGATCTAGCTAGGTTTAAATTTTGAGAAACCTCGTTTAATCCGTGTTTTCAGGCAATGCTAAACTAGAAGATATGAATATATAAGAACTAAAAATACGAGCAGAGCTCGGTCTTCTAGGTACTGCTGTTTTAAAACTGTATGGAGGTTAACATAAGACACCCTTCTTTCAAAAAATACTAATTTCAGAATAAATGCAAAGATGGCGGAATTGCAAGGCTTTGTCATACGGACGGACGGACATATTTACACTATAAGGATTTAATTTTTGCCATTTCTAAGGTTTTACAAAACCCTTAATACGTAGTTAAGTGCGGATAAGGTTGTTTGTGAACATGTTATAAAAACTGTAGTGAAATTCGCAAATTCTATCCACGTATTGCGTTAAAAGGCTGGTTCATTGTGTTGACATGTAAATTTGTTTTACGTCAGAAAAATGATAAATGTTTTGAAACATATTAAGCTGGAAAATTTTGTTGTTGGAAATATAAATGCGGTTGAATCGCGATACCTAATATGGAATTTTTGTGTAAACTTTATTCTGAAACTATAGAATACTTAATTGAAAAAAAAACCTTGTGTCTTATGCTTATCGATTAATTTCCATTACATTTATACTACTTTTTAAGTTTTAATTCGAATACTCTAAAGTAATATGTTTATACAGACAATTAACTAGGAAATAAATTTTTAACAAAATATTTTTTTGCAACCCTAAAGGAAAAATAGTTACGTTAAACTAAATTATAAGGCTATAAATTGAAAATTAAAATTTACAAAAGTACTTATAGTGCAACAAACTTTTCTGGCACGGTGGTCAAAAATCAAAACTACTGTCGCCATATCGAAATGCTGTAAACTTACAATGACACTAGCGCACAAACACACCAAGGTCAGAAGGTAAGAAAAATTTATTCACTGTAATCTTATCTTGGAAAATGACATAGCACACATCACTTATGGAGCACACATTTGTTCCATCGACATTCGATTTAGCTGCTTGTAGCTAAATATATAGTGCATAGATTGTTTATTTGTTTCACGTAACAGTTATTTTAACGTACAATGCTGGCTGCAAAAGACAAGCCATGTCTTGATCGCCTAATAACTTTAATACAACGAGCAATGTTGAAACAACAGCTTCGAGCCAGCATGGGGTCGC
Organism: Apoda limacodes; assembly: GCA_946406115.1. Taxonomy (NCBI): domain Eukaryota; kingdom Metazoa; phylum Arthropoda; class Insecta; order Lepidoptera; family Limacodidae; genus Apoda; species Apoda limacodes. The sequence continues at coordinate 13,689,660 of OX291559.1, forward strand.
AAATATAGTTAGTTACATTGACTTGCGTACCTATATATTACTACAAAACAATCTAGTAGAGAGAATAACGATTATTTGTATTGAGGTAACGATATCAACCCGAAGCTATTGTATTGTACTAGTATAAAGCCTGTTACCATTTGTCATAACATAAAGCCAAATTCCACAACAATAGAAGAAGGTCGTGCTGTTATGTGCTAATGAATTATGAGAAATCACAATGACCTTTGGTCGTATTTAATAATACAGCGGAAGCAAATATATATCCTGTTTTTGATAAATATGTTTAGTTATTCCACTCTATGTACAATGTTTCACATATATCCAATCTAATTTGTTAATTTATATCAAGAAAAACTAGTATGCAAAAAAAAAATATTCCTTTTAATCCGTCCTGTTTATAAAGAGTGATTTAAAGACGGCGGTTACAGAGGAGATCTTGGCTCATTCACATTCGTCTATCTGAAACGATAAGTAAAGTTAAGCAATGACGGGCAAGATCAGTGCCTGGATTGGGTGTCCGTCTAGCGTTTCCGTGCTTCGGAGAGGAGTTTTACTGGCGGTCCTAGCTCCTAGCAGCCGTTCAGCCAAGATACCTTAGAGAAAGGGAGAACGTACGGGTAGCTTGAAAACTGACAGTCGAGCGGCCACTAGGTGTACAAACATACGGCTATTCGACTTTTACCTACCTAAGTCTGGTTACCTAAGAAGATGCCTGTGCCCCTTCAGTGGGACGAAAAATGGCTGAAGCATTACAGAGAGCTGTGCAAAGTTATTTCTAATTTTAATCAATTTTTTTTTAATAAAATACGTATTTTTAACGAAGCTTATTAAAGTATCAATTTAGATTGGCTATTATTAAAAAAAAAAATACGTAATATATATTGTTTTATTCTCCAATTATATGATAAAACAAATGTTTGTAACGAGTTTTGGTACCTATTGTTTTAATAAAAAGCGAAGATAAATCTGTTAACCAAATATGTCTTAAATAGTGACCTTGACGGTATTATGTTACCATTTTCAGGGGTTCCGTACCTCACAAGGAAAAAGTAACACTTTCAGGATCACTTCGTTATCCGTCTGTCTGTCTGTCAAAACCCTTTTTCTCAGGAACGCGTGAATGTATTAGGTTTAAATTAAAAGGTTGTAAAAGACTCAAGCTTCTAAGAGTCAGGTCAGACCGAGACGCGACGCGACGCGGAATTTTTGAGTTAGCAACACATAATGAACCTTGATTTCTAGACTAAAAGATACAAATTATAGTGGAGCACAAAAGTGAGAGGTAACGTGTCGAAGTACACCAAGATGAATCGCCCGACTTTGGGATGCGTTTTTTTTTTTAATACCACTAAGGTGGCAAATGAGCACACGGTTCGTTTGAGCGTATCTTATTGTCTAGTAAACAAGGTCCATAATGTGTGGCTATCTCAAAAATGCCACGTCGCGTCTCGGTATGAGCTGACCCTAAGTCAATGCAATAAAAAATTTGCCCAAACTAAGGTAAGGTTGTCGCATATTGTGACGAAAATAAATCAAAACCTATGGGGTACTTCCCGTGGACCTAAAATCATGTAATTTAGCAAAAAGCAAAATGTAACATCGCAAATATATGAAAAAAAACTGATAATTAAGGTATAAACCTGTGAGACTTGATTTCATGAGGGAAGAACTATTTACATATAATAAGTTTGTATAGAACCCTCGGTGTTCGAGCCAGACTCGCCGGTTTTTATTATATTTTCATTGAATTTTGAAGCAATTAACGGCTACAGAACCCTACAATATACGTGATCTGACACGTTCTTATACTTTTTTAGGGTTCCGTACCCAAAGGGTAAAACACGGGACCCTATTAGTAATAATCCGCTGTACGTCCGTCCGTCCGTCTGTCACCAGGATGTATCTCATAAAACGTGATAGTTAGACAGTTAAAATTTTACAGATGATGTATTTTTGTTGCCGCTATAACAACTAATACTAAAAATAGAATAAAATAAATAATTAAGGGAGCTCCCATACAACAAACCCTTTTTTTTGCTGGATATTAAAAACAGCAACAGATAGACACTTGAAATATTCACAGAATATTAAGTAATATATTCACTTTAAAAGTTAATAATTAAATTAAAATAAAACAAATATTTAAGGGCGGCTCCCATACGATAAACGTGATTTTTTTTGCCGTTTTGATAAATAATGGTACGAAACCCTTCGTGCACGAGTCCGACTCGTACTTGGCCGATTTTTTCTTGGGTTTTAAGCTTCTCGCTTAAACAAATTCAGAACTTAATTATTTCATTTATTGAAATTTAATTAATGTTTTTTAGAGTTTTTGATTGCAGTTGAAGTCTTCAATAACGTCTTTAAGTCAAAAGTTTTAATAAGGTTACATCAATTATTCAGACACTTAAATATGTATCCACAAGTTAAAGTATGTCTCCTTAAATAAATATCGTCTCAATTACACTGAGCCTTCGAGTATAATTGATTTAGCTCTCTTTGATTTAACTTTATGTTTCGAAATTCAATAACTTAGTTCTATGACAGCTAGATTTGTTAAAATAAAGTTTCTTAGAATCAGTTAACATATTATTATAACAACGTACATTATGTATGAAAATTAACTGTTTTCAGGGTGACTTATTCGTCTTTGTTAACGTGTTTAGTTATAAAATTGAGAAAATTATAATCAACTCCTAATGACTTATAAAGTCCTAGTACATCAATCTTACAAATACACAAAATCTTCATAGAATTAAGAAATGGAATATAAATATACAAACCAAAGAAATAATCTTTCTTCGTTTATTTTTCTATTTACATTAATAAAATTATGAATGTATGTATCATGTATGTATACTGTATCTATGTTCATGGTTTTTAGAGTGGCTGAATACACACCCACATCATGATGTAGCCTCTTTACATCAGCCACCTTAATTCTGGGTGATAGCTGGTGAGCCAATCGCCGAAACCCTACTTCTGATACAGTTGGACGAACGTGGCTTTACCTGCATTATATGTAGAAAAATTATCAAATGATTTTATAAAGATTTAAGTAGATGCCAAAGTTCCAAGCCGCGGGATAAAGAAAAATTTTTACTGTTGTCTTAAAAATCTTGAAGCTTACAAAGTTTTCGTTAATAGAAAATATGCCTCAAAGTTTTTACTTTTATTGTGAAAGCAATATATAACGGTAAAATTAGTGTAAGGTAAGTTATGCGATTGTGAACATTCAAGTGTGGGTTTGAGATTGTTGTTTGATTATTAAGTTACTGACATAAAAGCGATTATTCTTTAACTACATTTTGCCAGCGACTCCATCCGCTCTTAATCAGCGAGGGGTTTCTACGTAAACTTCTTGATTGTACTAAAGTTTGCTATGTAAAGATATAGAAGTGAAATTTGGTTATAGTTATTCCTGCGGGAACTTTTAAATTTTTAGGTGATGAAAAATAGCCTATGTCCTATTCCAGGACCTAAGTTGATTAGTCCAGTGGTTGAAGAGTGAATAAGTAACAAACATCAAAACTTTTGTATTAATAATATTAGTGGGATAGTGGGATACAAAGAAGATACAGAAGGTCAGCATGCACTTGATCGGTTTTTAAAGTTGCATAGCCATAAATGGCAAAAGCGAAATCCATACAGTTTCGTCATGTCGTCAGTAATTGTAATTCTGCCATCTTCAGATCAATTTCTTTTTTAGCGTACACAAAAAATGCTTTTTTGGACTTACCGAACTCGCTAGGTTACAAGGGAACTATGCTAGCTATTATAGAACAAATCATAGCTCGCATCAACAAAACTTAAAAGATTAAATCAAAATTATATTTAATTTTGGTTGCATTACGATTGCCAATTTTAATTGTCAAAACAACCAAACGGAATTTTGTTTTGTTTAGAAAATATTTTCATATTTATTTGTTTTATTTAAAAGAATTTTAGTTAGAAATTTAGTTTATAAGGACGTGGAGTTTAATATTTTAATATTACTTTAGTAGGTAGTCAACAATTTTTAAACTTAATCGGCGTGTCAAAGTTCAGCAAACCACTGACTGGTTAACTTTAAAATAGCTGGCGATAAAAACTTGTTAACGTCAAAGTTAGTTGCTGCAACCCAGCCTTAGTGTCAGCTCAGTGATCGGTACCAGACACATGATGCAGCAAGACTCTTCTTTTTCCCAGGTTATATTAAATAAAAAACGGTTAACGAGGTAAGCTGCACTGTTATTTTAAAACTGTCACGACAAATTATACATAATAAAATGACGTCTATCTCACACCTAAACTCTACCTTTTAAGGCCAATAATCACTTCTACGATGCGATTTCATACGCCAAGGCATCTCCGTTCTACGTCTACGTCCTACGTTAATCTTCTATCGAATTCCGATATTTTTCAAATTAAATTTCCCACGTCTTACAAACGCACTGTCTCTCACTTGAATCAAAAAGGGGTCCACAAGAATGCGCGATGCAAATCAATTCGAAAGTTCTTGCGATGCTATTGGGCGAGTTCATGTATTTTTACGATGCGACGACGCATCGCATTTTTAAGTTTTGACCCCTAGATCGATCCTCGTGGAGACGACAGGTTTCGTAGTAGTAAAAGGATTCGAACGCAAGAGAGGTCTGCTACAAGGATAAGAGAAGTGTGAAAAGGTGCGTGATTACAGGACACAATTCAGGGGCACACTGTAAAACACCATTGCTGGTATACCGGTGAGCTCGATCGACTTGTAAACGTCTAGAGAAAGCAACGCCTGCAAGACCTCCCACTGTGTTATAAAGATTTTCTGCATGGTCTTTGACACCTCATCACGGTAAAATAGGTCGTAGAGCACCTGCATCGTTCAAATTCGAGTTTGAAGCAAAGAGACTGCGCAGTAGATTAATTGTTTTTTCGCAGAGGTAGTAACGACGACTGGCAAAAGTTTACGTCGACAGTTTTAGCAAGCGACCAGAAAGTAATAAATTGCATTTGGTACTAAAGATCTCGCTACTTGCAATTACTAAATGATGGGTTTACCATAATAAATATGACTGTAAGTATAAAAGTGTATTTGTATATGAGATATCGTGTACTAAACGACCTTTAGCAGAATTCAACATGGATAACCCAGTAGAACACACAAAATCAACGTAAGTAAATGTTACTAAACTATGCCCCTAACTGCATAGGTACTTAAACTTTCAGAAATGGTCCCATACCCAAAAGTTAACTGAAAGAGATCGCTTAGTACCTAGTGTTTGTATGTTTTTTACTATTTGTTATTGTTTTTTACTATTTATCTTTATGTAAAAATGAAAATTTTCACAATATTAAATACCTGACATTATTTTGAAAAAAGCGGTTGACAAGTTTTTTTGAGTAAATTATGATACGCACTTGACCGGATTTTTAGTATTAGTATCCTTTTTCTTTTTAATATGTTTATTTTAAGAAAAAGGGAACACATAAAATACACATAAACAGGATATGTTAAGATGGAATTCCGAAAGGAAACTGAAGGTGAAATAAATCTTACCACTATACATTATTCAAAGTTACGCAGGACGGACAGTTTCACCAACAATATAGCGGGGTATAACTCAAAGTAACGGAATTAAATTTGCAAGCGACTACAGAACCTTAAGAAACTCATAGGGAACAGCTATTGTGGTTTTTATATTCCAAAGTAAGCTTGGTTTTTTTTTTTGGAATAATTATTAAAAATTACATTTATTAAAAGTCGGTGGTGGCTTTTCGATTTTACTTTGCGTTCTGAGTGATGGAGGTGCGCGCCCGGCGTATATCAATGAGACTTTTTTTTAATTTCTTCAGTACATTGATCATTCACATTACTGGTTTTTCGGTGAAGGAAAACATCGTGAAGAAACCTGTATACGTCAAAAACATAAAAAGACGTCTGTATAGTCCACAATCCGCTCTGCGCCCGCGTATGGACTGTGGCCCAAATTACCCTCGTTGAGGGTAGGCCGTGCCCCAGCAATGTGGACGTATGAGGATGATCTGATAAGAGCACAATGACATAAAACAACCACAATAGAAATAAAAAAATTAATAATTGTTCCAAATACAAAATGTTGTTATTTATTCTGTCAGTAAAATTGAGTTCGTTTTACTGTTATGTCTTTATTGACTCAGTCAGTACAAGTGAGTTTTATTCACTGTTGTCGATAAATAAAAATATTCCCATTTTCGAGTAGCAGTGGTAAAAAAAGAAATTTGTCTTTGTTAACGTGTCTATTAGTCAATATAATTCCTAGGGTAAGTATTCACTTAGTTCTTATTTGTTTTTTCTATGTCACCAATAAATTCAAACCAATATTTTTACTTAACTTTACTTATTATTTATTGTTATACTTATAAGTAGTAGTAGCTTTTAATGTTTCTTTGTTTCCGTTTAAGCTCGAAGTTGATGAAATAATTATACGGTAACTTCAACTGTTTCTCTGTTAACGGCTGTTGTACGTTATCTCGTTGCTGCCTTCATTTTTATAAAACTTTTCGCAGCTTTCATTCAATTGGAAAACCTTATCTTTGCACTTGTTATAAAAAGTTTTACCTTTTGATGTAGGCGTTTTTTTTATTTCAGTTGTCGTTTTAGATAAAATATCGTCGCATTCAAAGTTAATATTTTGCAGGAAATTCTTGTGAATTTTGAATTAAACTTTTTAGAAATTGTGGTATCCAATTTATTAAGTGTAGTTTTATTAAAATTTAAATGTATCTACTTTCAAGACTGGAAATTTTCATTATTGGATTTGCTGAAACTTTTGTTTTCCTTCTAGGGAGCTAGGGTTCGATCCCCGCACAAAACAAACAATCACCAAGACACCATCCACATTGTATTATTATTAAATATTTTATTACAAATTGCGTATTCTTTAATAATTTTATTTTCATTATTAAAATAATTTACTCAAAAAACTTCAAATAATTTACTTTAATTAGTTACTTATTGTTTTCTAAGTTACATACTTATTTATTCGGCCTTTCTTATCACATCAATGAAGTAAGTGAAATTTACCATTTCTAACTGATCACCGTCTCTATACTTACTCACATGACACAACATGAAATAGATGCTGGTACTCAGCTGCGGCTAGAAGCAGGATGCTTTTATAGCTTAATTAAATTAAGCAACCCTTATGGAACGGAGTTAAGACTTTGGAGACACTGAAATTTAATTGTCTTCCTATATAGGTTTATTACATCTTGCTGTGGTTATATGTTGGATGGTATGAGCTTTTATGTAAATGCTTAGTCTATAAAAACACAACTAGCTTTTGCCTGCATTTTTCTTTTCTTCATACCACTAAAGTGATAAGCAAGCTAACAGTCCGCTTGATGGTTAGCAATCACCGCAGTCTATGGACGCTTGCAACACTAGAGGCGTCACTCGCGCTTTGCCACCCCTTTAAAAAACTTATAACTTCTTTCTTGAAGAAAGCTATATTGTGATCCTCTGAGAAATCTTAGTAGGGAGCTTATTCCACAATCTAAGCGTTCGCGGGAGAAAGTTCCTCTGAAACCGCATTGTACGTTACCTTTTGAGACGGCAACTCCTTGATAAGTAATTGTGTAAGGTAGTTTGCCATAGTAAGTTACAGCTGACCACGTGACATTAAGTAATATTTATCTCTATGGCAAATTTTAGCTCAATTTGATGCTATACTCCGACGAGAAGGAAAGATACTTAGTCACTTTTGCATTTACAAAATTTGTAGGAAGTTATTTTCCAGAAACGTACCTACGTCATTACTATCGAACCTTAGAGGGTATATATCATGCTAAATACTTAATAAATGATCCTCAAAGTCATTTTTTCTCGTAAATGTTGGAATATTAACGGAATAGCTTTCCAAACGCAGTCTGTTACCAATATGTAATATTTTTCCTTTATCCTAGTCATTACGTATATTGGAGCTTTAAACAGTTTTCAGAAAGCTTACACTATAATTATCATCTATTTCAAAGGCTAGCATTCGATATGTACGGAACCCTAGATGCGCGAGTAAGACTTCAACTTGTTTTAAATTTAAACGTACAAATGCAATATGCAAATGGGTGAACATTTTGTTTGCGTTAATATGAAAGTTTGTTTTTACCTCTCCAGCACCATAAGGGTGGTTTTGCTGTTCAAAAACAGAGTGCAAAATCATTTTTTGCTGCAAGCGTAAGACAAAGTAATTCAACGTTCGAATATTACCTTTTAGAATTTTGCGATAGCGAATGAAAAAAACGCGATGATTGGTTTAGAAACAAAGTTTTTTTAATAAAAAGCATAACTACATTGCATTTTTTTATTGTTGACGTACCAAATATTGATAATTAATAATACCTACTAATAATTAATAGTGTTTATTTAAAAAAAAATATCCTTTGTTTACGATAATAGTGTGATAGAGAAAATTTCTGAACGCACGTCTTAAAAAAACTAATTAATTATTTTAACCATAGATTATTTAATTACGTATATTGTGTTTTTAAAAAAGTGAGTGACTCAGGTTACTAAGATATATCTTCAACACCAGAAGAGCTAAGGTAACAAGTGACTAATGCTGAACTAAGCTTTTTACCAGAAAAGTTACGTGAAAAATATCTTGAAGCATACGAATTGTTCAAAAATTGGCGACTTTAAGAAGGTGCTAATATTAAAAAGAATACTTAGTACCTACCTTTTGTATATTTTTTGAAAGGAGCAGCGTATGGTGGTTAGTATTTGTAAATTAGAATTAACTTTTTTTGTTTTTGTAATTTAGAATTAAATTGCTTAACAGTCTTCAGTGTGCTCCTTGCCTAAGACCTTTTTTTTCGCACTGGCAGAGGTGAAAAGTTGTATGTTTTACACGAGAGCAAATTATTTTAGGTCTCGTGCCTTTAAAATACTCGCTGTGCTCAGTAGTCTATATAGAGAATCACTCGCCGCGCTTATTATTCAATTCTAGACTACTCCAATTGCTCGGGATTTAAAGTTGGCACTCTTCACAAAAACCTACTTTGCCCACTTGTTAAACAAATAACTATTTTATACAGCTTCCACGTCCATAAAGTCGATCCTGAGAAAACACATTTGAGAAAGTTAATATTTGATTATTTTCTTGCATAGATATCTTGTAGCAGATTTTTATTTTAGGTCCAAGATGTACGCCACATAATTAATTACTAAATAAGGCGACGTCCACAAACGGTGTTGTAAAACGAAGCTAGTGAGTTTATGTTTTATTTTTTATATAATATCGCTCAATTGTAACAATATTTACGATGGAAACAAAGCAGCAATAAACTTTAGCAAAGTAAAGTAATAGAAGCTAAAGTCTGTTTCTCGCTGAAAGGATTAATGTACATACTTCATCTTCTAAATATGTGAATAATTTTTCGTCACTTTTGCTTCGCTGGAAGAGAAATCATTAACATACTTTCGATGAACAAGGCAGATGTTATGTTGAACAAAAATTGTACAGGAATATTTTAAGCTGTAGCATATACATACATTACACAGCTAAATAATTATCAGTTGGTACATTATATTTCTATTATAGTTATAAACACTTATTTGATGACAAAAAACTCATTTTAGAGTTAAACTACAGATAACAAGTTTTCGGGGTTTTTGAAGGGTCTAAAATAGATAATAATTCCTTTCAATAAATTGATCTCCTGAAATAGTTTTTTAATTTCCTTCCACATTTTCGCCAGTTTTATAAATCCTAGCCCTGGATCCCACTTGATATGGAACATTTGCTGTTAAATTTTGGTTCTCTCACAAATGCAAGATTTTTAGTATAAACTACAATATGGGGAGAAGTCGGCAACGTTCAACAATAGCTCTGATGTTACCAGCGTTCATAGGCTACAGTGACATCTAAAGCAAGTTAAAACCATTTCAAGCGTGCTCACATTAGGTTGAATTATGCATACCACGTTTTAAGTTACTTACGCGCAACACGACTCGTTTTAAGTTAGTTGTTTTCAAGTTTTAAATTTATTACGAAATAACTGAGGGAGAGAGAGAAACGAGAATTCCGATATTTTGTAGGTAAAACGATGAACAGTTAAAAGCTGATGAACTCGTTAGTATAAGCTTTTAAACACATGAAAATAAAGTGTCTCATTGAAAGTTTAAGTAATAATTTAGAAGAATTTATTCAATAAAAACAACAAACATTTAATTCTATACTGGATTAATCTACAAATAACTTGCTATTTTAGTTATCCTATATTATATATTATAAATGTGAGATTTCGTTAGTTCGTTTGTTTGTTTTTTAATCCAAAGGTAAAGCATCCAACTGAGCTTAAATTTGGCTTAGAGATAGTTGAAGAGATGGACAAGGATCCCGGAAAATTCAAAAGATCCCATGGGAATAACTATAACTAAATTTGACTTAAACTATAGTTCAGCTACAGCTATAGCAAACTTTTTAAAATAATCAAGAAGTTGCCGTAGGAATCCCACGCCAATGACCAAATTTATAAGGTGGGCAGGCCAGAGCTGTTGATGAAAATGGTCTGTGAATCGTTATTTGCGTTTAATTTTATATTCACAAATAATATGCTTATACCAGCAGTAAAGCCGCGCGTAATAACCTTGTATAGTTTAATTCCGTATTTCCTACAGAATGAATTAGAGGATCAGTGTAATACTGGTGATACCTCAAATAAACGCTAACTTCACAAGCCTCATTAGCTTTGAAGTTTCAATGTTAATTATTATTTGCATATTTTATGGGTATTTCGTTTCACACAAAAGAAGTAAGTAATATAGATGACATACATAATAAATAATATTAATATTATAATAATAAAATAATATTAATCAAATTTATATTACATTAATTATTATTGTTTTAAGGGTTCCGCATTTAAATAGCAAAACGGATTCCTTAGCTATCTCGCTGCTATTTGTCTGTAGGTATATGTTCGAGTGTCACGAATGTCTACCTCGTAAACGGAATGTGTTACAAAAATAAATTTGGAAATTTTTATTAAATTTTCTAAAGAGAGTGTTTTTGTATAAAGGTCATTGAGAGAGAACAAATGTATTTTATTCTTTTCTTTTCTCAAAATATACGAGATCGAAGGGCCTTGAAAGCTGTCGAATTATTATTTTCAGAGTCTTTATAAAAAACTAAACTAATAAGGAGCTAAACTAGAAAGGAATTCAATGTATTGTATTGTATGAACCTTGTAATTTATCAAAACAACAAATACTGAAAACGCCGAATCATAATGTAGGATAGTTTTTAATGGGGAAGCAGACTGATATAAAACTGAATTAGTAGTAAAGTTTTGTAAGTAAATCGCACAAAGTCTAGAATGTCAATACGTGCCTGACACCCAGTTGCCCGGATTTCTTAGTTTGTTTTGCAAACACTAAATGTATCACAAAGGACATTTTTGTATATTTTCCTTCAACATATTCAGTGTAACGTTTCCTTCAACATATTCAGTGTCGCAAAAAAAATATTTGAATAATGGCAATATTAGAAGTACTATAAATTTTTAAAGACGTATGTACATTTTCAAGTCACAAAAAATGTTGAAATAATTTTTTTGTAAACGAGGCATACAGAGGAAAGAAGACGAATATCATGAACATAGAATAGTACTGACAGAGATTCCTTGTGAGATTACTTAAAAATAAATTGATTAATCCAGTTCTCGCATTTCTTTGAAAAGCTTTCTCGTTCTGTTGAAAAGCTGGTAAATTTCTTTCGATAAAATAAACGAATTTTCTGATTGTTTACCTTTTAAGTATTTTCTACACGCGAATTACGGAGGCCACAGCCGAAGGATGCAAAAAAAACCAAAATGATTAAACTAATTTAATAAAAATATAAAAATACAAATTAATTGACCTAAGTCTATACTAGTTCGATGTTGGAATTATAATGTCGAAGACGAGGTATTGGTGATGGGCAGGTAACCTCGGTGTCACGTTGGCTGCGTCAGCACCTCGTGCTAGCTGTCGATGTCGCAACGCCGATCGAGCAGGCGACCTGGTTGCATGAGCTGCGTCAGCTCCTCGTGTTGGCAGCCGGTGTCGCAACGATCCATGGTCCAAGTAAATCAGGTCGTAGCGTGTCAGCAGTCCTCTTAGGGTACCATGGTATAATTCCTCCCCTCTTAAACCAGCAACTATTTTAGACTGTTAAGAGAAAATATTGCTGGTATTTTCTGCACTTCAGGTTTTTTAGGGCCTTTCTCTTCATTCATTTCAGCAAAATTTTCAGAGTTTTTGTTAGGTTTCGGTTGAGGCAATCTATATTTCTTGATAATTAGGTAACTGGTTAGTATAAGTGCACCAAAAAGGGCTCCATAAAAAGGTATGATTGTATGGTATAGCGATGGTGGCATAGCTTCATTCTTGTGAGAGAGTGATTGCAGCATTATTTTATCTTGGGTATGATGTAATCCTCCCAGATTGATAGAGTTCAAACGAAGAGATGGTGAGTTACTAGCTGGAATTTCGATGCTGTTCGGTAATTTCATGATTTTTAGTGGTTGGCCTTTAATTTCATCATTTATGTTTATAATGGTTAGTTCTGGGGTCCGTATCAGACATTTAGTAGGGATTGTGGCTAGATAGCTTCCTTCTAGAATGTTGAAATCTTCACGTCCACAAATCATCTGAACTTTGGTGGGATGTGGGAATGTAATGGTATACTGTCTGTTATCTAAGCTTTCCATTGCTTCTTTTGATAATTGTATTGTGGTAAACGTGCAGCTTTTATCCAGAGATTAAGTTTTGATTATATTTTGTATGCAGTCTGCTTGAGAACGAACTTGATGGTTTAGCTTTTCTTCACAGAGAAACCAATTGTTACTAAGCTTCGGGCATTCAGCCTCTGTGTACATGAATTCTTTCCCATTAGTTGCTATGAAAGGATATGGAGGAATAAGGACTTGGTGGTGTTTATTAGGTACTATGGATAGTTTGTAGAGATCTAGTGAAATTATTGAGACTATGGGAATTTTAAAAATAATAATTATATCACTATCAGAATAATAATATCCTGGTTTAATTATACCGTAATACTCTCTTGGATCTAATTCTAATATTAGGTCCTTATTATAAATTAATCTAAGTCTTTTAAGCATATTCTCTAAAATATGTATTTTTAACATAGAATGATGAGTGCTAGATGCTTTTACAAAAGCTAGGATATTTTCTATTCTAAATAACTCTTGTAGCAGGTCTTCGACGCTTTCGCCCATTATTGCTAGAAGTTGAGAAAATTTAGCTAACTTTAGGATATCCGCTTTTCTGTACGCTTGATTATTTAACATAAAAATTAGGGAACTATTTAATTTATTCTGATTTTCTACTAATTGGGATAAAACTTGGCTATGTTGAGTCATCCATTCTTTGCTTAGACTAATGTGGTTATAAAATTCTGAAGATAACCGGTCTTGGTTATTCTCTAGAACCTTAATGGCATTGTTGTACTTAAAAGCATCTGAATGGTCTAGGTTTCCTGTAATAGCTTTTACGATTGAAACTAAGCCGTCGACAAGAGCTTTTAGGTCGCCTTGGTTTTAAACTATCTAATTGGGATGAAGCTTCGATTAGTTTGTTGAGTAGGAAATCTATTTGCAACTCGTATAAGGATAATGTTTCGTTAGTAAGTTGAGTCTTGTAATTTTGTAGTTGAGTTTGCAATATATTAATATTATTTTCGATGTCATTTAAGTGAACATATTGTAAGAAAGTGTGGTAATGTGTTATAAGTTTGGTCGGTCCCAGTTTGAATGGTAATAGTCCTGGTCCATCATCCAGACTCTCAAGTTTAATCTCCTGGCTTTTTGTCAGATGTAGAGTTATTGTCAGCAGTATCCTGCAACAATTTTGAGCTCTTAGGGACGCGTTTAAGACGGGATTAAGCTATAGGATTACGTTTTTTGGAAGTGTAAATATGTATTGGTAGGTCAGCTAAAACGGTATCTTGAGTGTATCTTGGGGCTAACTTTTGACGGTTTGCCAGAGGATTTTTTATGAACACTTGTTGCTGGGGTTGATATTCAACCTCAGGTTCGCGGGTTTTATTCCTGTTTTCTATTAGGGTTGTACGGTGTTCTAGAGTTGAGTCGTTAATAATGTCATAAACTGTTTTCGTTTGGTCTCGGTGCGTTTGTACGTACTGTTGTAAAATGTGTGTACTTAGGTCTAAGTCTGAGGGGTCTCTAGGGTCAAAATGACCGGTTATGATGTCAATAGGCCTACATTTAGTGAAACTATGAACAGAACTATTATACGCTATTATTGCATAAGGCATTAAGTTTATTACAGGTTCGTCTTTTTGTTGTAATTTTAAAATTCGAAGGTGTTCCAGGATTGTCGAATGGAATCTTTCTATAATACCATTTTCGTTTGGTATATGAGCAAGGGTTCTATGGTGAATTATTCCGTGTAAGCGTGTAAATTCCGCGAATAATTGATTTGTAAATTCAGTTCCGTTGTCCGTTACTATAGTCAAGGGTAGTCCGTGATGAGTACAAAATTGTAATAATCCTTGTAATATGCTAATAGCTGTGCCATCTCTGAGATGAAAAGCTTGGCCGTATTTAGAAAATACGTCTACGAAGGTTAAAAATTTCTCGTTTTGTGCTGTAAATAGGTCCATGTGAATAATTTCGAAAGGCTTTTTGCCGGGGGAACAATATTGAACTTTTGTTTTATAGGATTGCGATCATACTTGGCTTGACCACATATACTGCACTCGTTTATGTACTTAGTTATGTGATCTTTTAACTTAGGCCAGTAATATTTTCGTGAGAGTGCTAAGTAGCACTCGTCAATACCACGGTGATTGGTTTTACCTTCGTGATATAAATTAATTATTTCCTGTTGCTTTAAATAATCTTTGACATTTTCTAGTTCGGTTTTGGCTAATACAAGATTCATTGATGAACTCTTAAATTTATCTTGAATAATAGGTATAATAGAATACAAAGTGGAGAAATAAGAAGGGCGGTTTTTATTTTAGGGTTAACTTATTCCTTGATGGCATTGACTACGTCTAAATGCGATTCTGAGATTTGTACAGAAGTGCGTGTGTGCGTGTCAAAAGGTTTGATTGCGGTCGGTTTCTTTTTTATGTCACCTACTAAGGTCAAGCATAACTGTCTATGAAATTTATTGAGGGGCTCGTCAGTGATTGGGACTTCTAAAATGGGGTTTTCGTTACTCGTGTGTGCGGTCAATGTTTCAGAATTTGAGATAGCGGTAAGATTTCTGATGGATTTGCTACTATTGAACTTATTTCTTCGTTGTGAATTTCCACGCGTGAAAGAGCGTCTGCGTTTGTGTTACTTATTCCCTTTTTGTAAATGACTGTAAAGTCGTATTCACTGAGCTTTAACCGCCATCTAGTGAGTCGGGAATTGGGTTCTTTAATATTCATAATCCACTGAAGTGGCTTATGATCTGTAATAATTTTGAATTTTCGTCCAAAAAGGTATGGCCGAAAGTATTTCGTAGCCCAAACTATGGCTAGAAGCTCTTTTTCTATCGTACTGTAATTAATTTCGCTCTCGTTAAGCGTGCGAGAAGCATATGAGATAGGTTTATCTGATCCTACTGTTCCTTGGGATAAAATTGCACCAATGGCTGTATTAGAAGCGTCTGTCGTAAGAATAAATTCTTTGTTGAAGTTGGGATATTGAAGTATGGGGTCATTAGTAAGGAGACTTTTACATTTTTCAAAACTGTTTATATACTGAGAGTCAAAGTTGATTTTTCTTCCCTTTTTTAGGCATTGTGTTAAGGGTTTCGTTATTCGAGCGAAGTCTGGAATAAACTTTCTGTAGTAACCAATTAAACCGAGAAATTGTTTTATTTGTTTCGGAGTTTGGGGTAAGGGGTACTTTTCTATCGCTTCTATTTTATCGGGGTTTGATTTGATACCGTGATTGCTAATAATGTGTCCTAAGTAGGCGGTCTCTAATTTCAAAAATTCGGATTTGTCCATCTGGATTTTGAAGTTTGATTCCCTGAGTCTCTGAAATACGCGTTCAAGATTTATTATATGTTCCTGTAGGGACGTACTGAAAATAATTATATCATCAAGGTACACCAGACAGATTGAATTTTGGAGGCCTTTCAGGACGTTATCCAATCAACTTTGAAAGGTTGATGGACTATTTTTGAGCCCCATAGGCATTCTCAAATATTCGAAGTGGCCGTGCTCTACATTGAACGCGGTTTTTGGGATATCATTGGGGTCCATCTCTACCTGGTAAAACCCACTGGCTAAATCAAGGGTGCTGAAATATTGACATTTTCCTAATTTGTCAAGGACATCTGAAATATTTGGAATCGGATATTTGTCATTTATTGTTTTTTCGTTGAGTTTTCGGAAATCAACTACTAATCGCCATTTTTGTTTACCCGATGCGTCTGATTTCTTAGGAACTACCCAGATGGGTGAACTCCAGGCAGATTCCGAGGGCCTAATTATTCCTTGTTCAAGCATTTTTGAAATTTGATTTCTAACTTCCTGGCGATGTACAAAGGGATAACGAGAGCTTTTAGTATAGATAGGGACTTCATCTGTTGTTCTTATATGGTGTTTAATTTTATTGGTGAATGTAAGTGGTTCACCTTCTATATAGAAAACGTCAGCATAACGCGAAAATAGGCGAACTAAGTTAACTTTTTCTTCCTCGTTTAAGTGATCCGTACGCAGGCCGGCATCTTAATGGCTGATTTATTTCGTTTTGAGATTTCCACCCTCGTGGTGGTGGGAGCGGCGCCTGCCAGTTACGGGGTGGTCGAAAGTTTGTGAAAGGTTTTGGTGCCTGAAAACCTATAGGGGGCATGGATGAAAATCTTGAAAATTGATGATTAAGTGAGGGATTGATAATTCACTAATCCCTTCGTATAACTTAGTTTAATAGGATGTATGTATTAAAGATGAATGCATGTTTTATTGATGACTAAAGTGTGGAAATGTGTATATCTAAAGGAGTTTTCATTAGCTTACGTCCGGGAACGACGAGTCTAATTAATAAACACTACTTATATATATATATACATATATATTCTTATTTTTTTCTTTTATACAGTTTAGAGGAGTGCAATTCGACTGTGACAGCAAACATCGGACAACGACTGCAGTATTTTAATTTTTATCAATTAATTGGAGTAGGAGTGAGTTTTGAAATCGAATTTAGTTACATAAGTGTTTTGTGATGGATTGTGTGTGTAAAGTTGTTATATTATTTTGTTTGATGTGTATTGTTTCAACTGGGTGATTACAATTACTTAAACATTTAAATTGAAACTTCATTAAGTGATCTTCAAACAAAATGTTTGAAAATTCAAACAAAATGTTTGAAAAGCTTAATACTACATGAAAATATTTAATACTAAACTATCCTGCTAAGAGAATAAACAACAGCTAGTAAAAATGTGTTTATTAATAAATACATTATCGCCGAGAAATCATAAAATCTATAGGTATTTTTATACCTAACTATTCGAAGTCTCAAGTCACTGAATTTCATGAAGTAATGGATAAAGTTTTATCCATATAATTAACATCGTCTTAGAAACACATCAAATTAAATAATTTTAACAATGAGTGAATACAATTTTCTTGAATACAAGTTTATTCTCATAACTGATTACTTCTAGAATTGAGAAGTAATTTAATATCTCAATTTAACTTTTGAAAAATAATTTTTTTTAGACCACATACATTTAGGACCTCAAACCATCCCTAGTATCTGTCAGCGTCCCTAGGGAACTAGGTGGGTCACGGATGGCACCTATTTCTTATGCTGGAGCATACTAGAAATTACTTCACAACATAGCTTCATCACCTAACTATGCTCAACGTCATTTTCGAGTTTATAGCTTCGGGAAATGATATATGACGGTTCTGGGAAGCTCTTGGAGGAAGCCTTTGATCTCGTGCGTCAGCGTGTTGGAATTTAGTTTTTGCTAGGCGTCATATAATTGTTTCCTACGTAGCTGTAGAATTGGAAATGCTCGTCACGAACAGATGTTAGACTAGGTAAATACGGACAATGTTTGAAATTTGCTTTCCAACATTGATATTAAGATATTCTATGTCTTAGGAGTCTAGTATGACTTAGAGGTCTAGGATGTCTGCAGACTTTAGGAGAAAAGTATGATTGTGTAATAGGTATTATTTTAGGAGGAGAATGAACAATCTATGTCTCAGTCCCAGTGTGATACCTGTGAGATGATCTGGAAATCTGGTTAGATGGTTTGAAACTCATATTAAAAATTTCAGGAATCAGGTTGCTTAGATATTTTAAATTTTCAGGAAGAAGATTGTATCTCTATTTTTCTCTCGTGTATTTATTTAGGTTCCAGAAATAAACATACTATATTTAATATTTTTTATAAATATAACTCTACACATACAGTTATTGCTACACAAGATTTTATACAAATACATTGTCAAGCACACATAATTACAAAATTAAGGCGAGGTATGTTGTATATAAGGAGAGATGTAATTATGTATCTAGATATCTATTGAAAGTTCGAATGATGAAGAGTATGTTCCAAAATGGGTTATATTTTGAAAGAAATTTGGAAAGTAATTTTGTTATGTATAATAAAATTTTCTTTTCAGATACGAATGTTTTAAGGAAAATATTGTCTTCATGCATTAATTTTTTTTTTTTTATTATTTCTGTTTAACATATGTGCTGATTCTTGCATGTTCAACGGGAATCGACAAAGGAATGTAGACGTCATTTACTTGTGGGTCTGAAGATACTTCAGGACTGTAATGCTGAAATTCATAAAAGCTGAGTATTATTACTTACTATTTGAACTTTTCACTTGTATGGCATTACTTTAATTCTATTCTATTATATAAATATATTGTAAGGAATTATTAATTTTAAATTACATTGATTAAATAATTAGGTATTTTGCTGTACCTAAGTAATGCCTGATTTCAGTGAAGTTCTAAAATACAAGAACTAAACACGAACTCACTGAAAAATTTTATTTGTATTTGTTTTCTTCTGAGAAAAGTTCGATTAATTTAGCTTACTATTTCAATCACTTATGTACTTAAATGTTGATTTATTTAAATGTATATTAATCTAATTCTCTTTCAGCGTCCCTTTTGTTTATGGCTTTTAATTGGCCCATCATAACTCGCTGATAGTTAAAATTAGTATATCCCAAACACTCAATTTGTATTTCTTGTTTCTCTTTTTTTTTATGAGTGTTTTTTTTTTGTTACGTAGTAAATAGAGTCACTGGACAGCCTTTATGTGTAGAAATTCTAAATAGATTGCGGTTTTCCTATTTAAAAATCTCGAAGAGAGGGCAACAGATATGATTGGTCAAATTATCATAATTAATTTGATAATTACAAAAAAGCAGAATTAATTATATCTGTTTGGCGAAAACGATAAAGGGTCCAATTAATTAAAAATACTTCTTAATTCTTACTCGTTATTTGTCATTTTATTTGTTGATTTATAATTTCGTATTTCTTTTAAATTTTTTTTTTTTTAAAAAACAAAAATTCAAAAATCTATATTATTAATTATTATGCACCCAATATATACACACCTTTATTTCCGAATTCCAGGAGCGGATAAGCGAACTCAGCGTGGTGTGAGCATGAACGACAAGCGGGAAGCTTCGAACACACTCCGGTTTCACAATGGTGAATTTGGATGGTCATAGCTAAGTTATAAACTAATATTTAGGATTTTTTATAATCAAATTATATTTTTATCAAAATCAATTAAAGTCTTTCTTCTTTTCACGGGGGAGATATTACACTACCGTTACGACGTTTAGTAATATGAATAAATATTTTTATTTCATGATAAATTAAGAATAAAAAACGCAAAGTGAATATAAAAGAAACAATACTATAGGCGGTCTTATGGCTAATGAGTTATCTCTATATCGATCATATACTGTTCATGTGTATTTTATGTGTTCCCCTTGTCTTAATATAAACATATATAGCGATAGGAAACTTCGATGAAAAAAAAAGTAAAGTACGTGACATAATTTACTCAAAAAAACTTGTGAACTGCTTTTGTTAAAATAATTTCAGGTGGAAGTATTTAGTAACGTAACAATTTTCATTTTCGCAAAATCGGCCAAGTGCGAGTCGGATTCGCGCACGAAGGGTTCCGTACTATTATCTGTAAAAATCACGTTCGTTGTATGGGAGCCCCCCCTAAATATTTGTTTTATTTTTATTTAATTATTTATTTTCAAGTGTTATTCTGTGAATATTAAAAGCGTCTACTTGTTGCCGTTATCAATATTGAGCAAAACGAACAAAAAAATCACGATTGTTATATGGGAGCCCTCTTAAATATTTATTTTATTATGTTTTTTAGTATTTGCTGTTATGGCGATAACAGAAATACATCTTCTGTGAAAATTTCAACTGTCTAACAATCCCAGTTCATGAGATACAGTTTGGTGACACCGGAGTCATAATAATAGTGTCCCGTTTTTTTCCTTTGGGTACGGAACCCCAAAAATAAAGACAAACTATATCATACAAAAGGTGGTCTTATCACTAGTAACCAATCTCTTTTTCAAGTGTTTTAATTTTTATGTCTTTTTTTTATTTCTATTGCGATTCGTATACAAATTGTAATGAACAATGGCTGGAGAGATTCTTTCACCGTTTCTTCTCTTCTGAACGCCACCATAATTCCGAAACGGTAAATTGTTTTTTTGGCTTTAATATAATTATTTCAAAACTTACATTAGAGTTTTATTTATTTTATAGATAAGATATCCTCAAAATACCTTCCTATATTGTCATATCTATATACCATAGGAGCTACGTGCTATTAGGGTTCCGTAGCTTAATGACAAAAACTAAACCCTTATAAATTTGTCATGACCGTTCGGCCGTATGACACAGTCTTATAATTCAATTGGGTAGATCCTAATAAAATTTTACAGAAATGTGTCTTTTGCAAACTGCCATACGGATATTTTATTGTAATTAAAATAAATATTTTTAAGGGGTTGAAAACTTTTGTTTTACACACTTCATCGTCTGGGGTATCATTAGATAGGGCATTAAAAATGTTTAAAAAACTTTTTGCGTTGAGTTAAATTTTTTGTGTCCCTCTAACTTTTAAACCGCATCATCTTAAAGGCTGAAAAAAATCACGGTAATAGTGATTCGCAATAATTTTCATTCTACAAACCCCTAACTTAATACGACACGCACTTGGCCTATTTTTGCCTAGTCTAGCGTTAGATTTGAAGCATTACACACAAGACAGGTACTTACAAAAATGAATCCAACTTTGGAATTCCAATACAATCCACAGTTAACAATATTTCAGTTCTTGGATACACCTCAAATCGTAAAGCATCAATTAATTGAAGCTGCTTATGTATTTTGTTTACTTGGGAAGATATTTTCAACATTTTCAATGTTTGCAAAAATATTTCCACCGTCAATTCACATCGCTAACCATAACAGGTATAAATATATCGATCATGCACAATGTCGATAGTGTACGCAGACAACACTATTCTCAACCCACACAAAGACAGTTACTAACACTTAAGCATTTTTTTTTTGTTTCATCACTAAACTGACATTTGGTATCTTTTACATTCTATATGTATGGTTGAAACAATCAAAATCCCGATATTAAACCAAAATTAAATATAATTTTGATTCAATCTTTTTTGTAACGTTAATGCGAGTTATGCTATGTTTTATAATAGCCAGCATAGTTCTCTTTGTAAACCTGCCTACATCAGAATTTGGTAAATCCAACAAAGCATTTTTTGTGTACGCTAAAAAGAAATTGATCTGAAGATGGCGGAATTATAATACGGTCTGACGACATGACGAAACTGGATTTGGAAATGGATTTCGATTTTGTCATTTATGGCTATGCAACTTTAAAAACCGGTCTTCTTTGTATCCCACTATCCCATTAATATTAAAACTGCGAAAGTTTGGATGATTGTTAATTAAACACTCTTCAAACGCTGGACTTATCCGTATGAAACTTGACACACATATAGTTTAGGTCCTGGAATAGCACATAAGCCATTTTTCATACTCGAAAATTCTAAAGTTCCCGCAGGAATAACTATAACCAAATTTAATTTATAACTTAACTTACTTACCATATCCTAATTTTTCCGTTTTATATTGCTTTCACAGTAAAAGAACAAACTTTGAGGCATATTTTCTATTAACGAAAACTTCGTAAGCTTCAAGATTTTTAGACAACAGTAAAACTTTTTCTGTATCCCGGGGCTTGTAACTTTGGCATCTACTTAAATCTTTATAAAATCATTTATTTTATTTTTCTTCATACAATGCAGGCAAAGCCACGTTGATCCAGATATACTGTATCAGAGGTACGGTTGCGGCGATGGGTTCACCAGCTATCACCCAGAAAGGTGGTTGATAAAAAGAAGCTGTATCCCACATCATGACGTGGGTGTGTATACAGCCACTTTAAAAACCGTGAAAATACATGATTCATAATTTTATCAATGTTAATAGATAATAGATATTTGTATTCCATTTCTTAATTCAAGATTGATGTACTAGAACTTTATAAGTAACTAGGAGTTGATTATAAATTTATCAATTTTATAACTAAACACGTTAACAAATAGTGCAGTCATTGGAGCGAAAAATAGGGTCTTCCCTCCGAATTTTTTTACTGTGAACCGATTTGCATGAGATTTTGGAATTAGGCTCATCTTACCCTTAACTGCAAAAGTGAAAATGATCTGAATGATGATGTTTTCTAGGAATAAAAAAGCTCAATCAGGTTCACCAGCTATCACCCAGAATTAAGGTGGTTGATAAAAAGAAGCTGTATCCCACATCATGACGTGGGTGTGTATACAGCCACTTTAAAAACCGTGAAAATACATGATTTATAATTTTATCAATGTTAATAGATAATAGATATTTGTATTCCATTTCTTAATTCAAGATTGATGTACTAGAACTTTATAAGTAACTAGGAGTTGATTATAAATTTATCAATTTTATAACTAAACACGTTAACAAATAGTGCAGTCATTGGAGCGAAAAATAGGGTCTTACCTCCGAATTTTTTTACTGTGAACCGATTTGCATGAGATTTTGGAATTAGGCTCATCTTACCCTTAACTGCAAAAGTGAAAATGATCTGAGCTCCGCCTATTATTTTTAAGGGGTGTAAACAACCCCTTCATGGAAAAATTGACATTAAGCTTTTTTATTGCTAGAAAACGTGTTTAATATTAAGGGGTAAAATTGTAATGTTTTCTAACACAATTACCTCATAATAAAACCTTTTCAAACCCCTTGAAAACCTTACAACCTTGCAACAACCCCTCAATTGAAAAAAATCACAAAAAATTACTTTGGTATGACATAAAAAGATTTTAGTATAGAGTAAATAATATTTTATGTTCTCTATCTTAACTATCGAATTTTTAACCCCCTTTTGACCCTAAAAACAGCCCCTTGATAAAAAATGGTTTAAACAAATTTCTTTTGATGAAATGAAAATAATTTAAATGTTATTCCACATTCTCGAAAATGATTATCATGGTCTCAAGCTTTTTAACCCTTAAAACTACCCCTAAATTAAAACAGTAAATATCCTGGCTTTTTCGTGGTTGGCCCCTCCGAGCACTACACATACTTACCTTTATTCAAATGTGTTATATATACATATTCATATGAACGTTGGTATGTATTCATGCCTACGTTTCCAAAATAAATGACCATAATATATATATATATATATATACATAACACAATAGTTTTGGGTATCTATTACTGTGTACTTTCACTTTGCTCTAAATATTCATGGTCCGAAATTTTTAGTTTACTAAGTAGAAAAAAATACGATTAGTTTTTGAACCATAACTCCTTCAATTTTGATGCTATCACAACTTATAAAAACCATTTTAAAGGTAATTAAAAGAGCTAGAACTTTTTACAATATATAGTGAAAAACCTTTTATTTTAAAACGGTGAAGGGTCAAAGGGCTCGAGAGAAACTGTGATTGCGCTGCCGCGCGCTCTTTAAACAATCATATCTCCATCAATTTTTGTGTGACAGAAAAAAAAAAAAACAAATTTTATGTCAGAAATTTATTTATTTTGAAAAAAAAATGTACACCACCGAGAAGGGGTGGCAACCACCCCCAGGGTGGGTGCGGAGTTCAGATCATTTTCACTTTTGAAGTTAAGGGTAAGATGAGCCTAATTCCAAAATTTTTTTCCAAATCGGTTCACAGTTAAAAAAAATCGGACCAATAACGCTTAAATGACTGCACTAAAAGACAAATAAGTCACCCTGAAAACAGTTAATTTTCATACATTATGTACGTTAATGTAATATGTTAATTGATTCCAAGAAACTTTAATTATACAAATCACAGTCACAGACTAAATGTTCTTGAATTTCGAAAAACAAAATTAAATCAAAGAAAGCATCAATTATACTCGTTGACTCAGTGTAATTGAGACGATATTTATTTTAGGAGACATACTTTAACTTGTGGATACATATTTAAGTGTCTGAATAATTGATGTAACCTTATTAAAACTTTGAGAAGCCCTTGACTTTAAGACGTTATTGAAGACTTCATGAAATTGAATGATCATTTATCAAATATCTAAAAACATTAAATAATTAAATATATCAAAAAAATATTAAATTTTTAAGTTCTGAGTTTGTTTATACGAATCTCGATTGAAACCCAAGAAAAAAGTAAACGAACCTGTCAGATCTTGTATAGTGTAGGGTTCTGTAGCCTTAGTAACTTGCTTCAAAATAGAATGAAAATATAATAAAAACCGGTCAAGTGCGAGTCTAACTCGAACACTGAAGGTTCCGTACAAACTTATAATAAGAAGATAGTTCTTCCGTCATGAGATCAACTCTTACAGGTTTATTATTAATATTTGTGATGATGAATTTGGCAAAAAGCCAGATGTAGCTTTTTGCCAAATTTCATGATTCTTCGTTGTCCATAGGCTTTGATTTACTTGTGTCACAATATGCGACAGAAATGACCGTATTTCAGGCATATTTTTTTATTGCATTGACTCAAGGTCAGTTCATACCGAGACGCGACGCCACGCGGCATTTTTGAAATAGCAACACATTATGGACCTTGTTTCTAGACAAAAAAATACAAATTACCAATTTGATTTATTTGTGAATGCAAAAATGTGAGACAAAAATGGCTGTATATATTTTGGCTGTAATTTTAACTGCTTGTTTTTTACTTCAAGTGACCGTATTTAATTTAATTACAACTTGATGCATTAACGCGTTTCTGAGGAAAAGAGTTTAGACAGACAGACAGACGGATAGCGAAGTGATTCTTTAAGGGATTCTTTTTTCCTTTTGAGGTACGGAACCCTAAAAAAGGTAACAGACCGTTAAGGTCACTTGTCTTAGACATATTTATTTAAAAGATATATCTTGGCTTTTTGTTTAAAACAATAGGTACCAAAAGTGTAATTGGAGAATAAAACAAAATATTTTACGTATTTTTTTTTTAATTATTACCAATCTAAATTGATACTTTAATAAGCTTCGTTGAGAATACGTATTTTATTAAAAAATTTAGATCAAAATTAGAAATAACTTTGCACAGCTCTCTGTAATGCTTCAGCCATTTTACGTCCCACTGCAGGGGCACTGCACAGGCCTCTTCTTAGGTAACCAGACTTAGGTAGGTAAAAGTCGCCTGTCAGGTTTCAAGCTACTCGTACGTTCTCCCTTCGTCAAAGGTATCTTGGCTGACCGGCTGCTAGGAGCTAGGACCGCTAGTTTAATTTCCTCTCCGAAGCACGGAGGAGTTCAGAAAAAATGCCTCTAGACGGTCACCCATTCAGGCACCAACCATGCCCGTCATTGCTAAACTTCACTCATCGTTTCAGATAGACGAATGTGAAAATGGCTAAGATCTCCTCTGTAACCGCCGTCTGAAAATCACTGTTTTTAATTACATTTAAAAGGAATAATATTTTTTTGCATATAATTTTTTTAATGATATAAATTAACACGTAAGATTTGATATATGTAAAATAATGTACATAGAGTGAAAAGCAACTAAACAGAAATATCATAAACAGGATATGTATTTGCTTCCGCTGTATTATTAAATACGACCAAAGGTCATTGTGATTTCTCATAATTCATTTGCACATAACAGCATGACCTTCTTCTATTGTTGTGGAATTTGGCTTTATGTTATGACAAATGGTAACAGGCTTTATACTAGTACAATACAATAGCTACGGGTTGATATCGTTACCTCAATACAAATAATCGTAATTCTCTCTACTAGATTGTTTTGTAGTAATATATAGATACGCAAGTCAATGTAACTATACTCTATCCACCGAAACGAGTTAATAGAGCATTGTCTCTGTCGCACAATCCCTTACAAAAGATAAGGACACAAAAAGGTGAGTGGGCGTCAACTATACTGATAAAAAGTTAAGGTGTGTTCATATGCGATGATTTTGTGCGCTCAATAGTAAGCACTAAAACCACTTAAGTATTTTGTATTGAACTTAGAGAAAGAAAGAAAAATATTAAGACAATGTTTTAAAATAAAATTATGTATATTTAAATAGTTTAACATATACAATTAATTAAATTATTCCGACGTATCACTACTGTCGCTGTCACTTCCCACGTTTATTATGAATGTTTCGGTCATTGTTTCCACATTTCTGTCCATGGCATTCATTTTCGGTTCTACTATCTCTTCGACATGTTTTATGCATTTTTTCCATTTTGCAGCGTCAATATTTTGAATTGAGTTGTTTAATAACATTTTTAATTCTGCCATCTTGTATGTTTTGTTGCGGGATGCGACATGTCCTTTAACTTGAGCCCAGATCAACTCTATCGGATTTAATTCGCAGTGATACGGCGGAAGTCGTACCACAGTTTTATTTTTAGCTTTCGCCATTTCGTCTACGACACGCGCCTCGTACTGCTCCTTATGATTTTTTACGATATTCAGTAGCTCTCGTTTTAATAAATCATCCTGAAAGGGGATTTGTTTTTCTTTCAACCAATTAATTATCTCTTGTTTTTTATTTTTTTCAGTCGGAATTTGCTCTACTTTTCTTGAGTGGTACGAAGCGTTGTCCATTACAATAATACAATTATCATGTAACTTTTCAAGAATATTTTTGAACCAATTCTCAAACACTTCGGCATTCATATCTTGATGGTAATCTCCTTGCTTTTTTGACTCGAACACGTGTAAGCCCCCTTCTACAAATCCATCATCACTTCCAATATGAGTAATTATTAACCTTTTTCCTTTTCCTGGAACAATAAAAAATTGTATTGAATGATCTGATACAAAGTTAACGCTCACACAGTTTAAGATAACATAACAAACAATAAGTGCCGCCAATTAAGGATCGCTCAGGTACATTCAAACCTTTTCAAAGAATTGCATTAATGACAAAGACAGTTTCAACAATGGAATTATGTTAAAGAACTTACCGGAAGGATTTTTTAATCCAGTTGTCAGGCCATCAAGGAATGCGTCGCGTTTATTTTTCACATTTGTATCAGTCCATACGTTTGTAGTAGTATGGCCTTCATTGAGCCAAGTCTCATCCAAATAATATATTTTTTTCTTTTCTTCTCTTGCCATTTTCATTGTCCGCAAATAATTCCTCCGCCAAAAAAATATGTCGTCACGATCAATCAATAAGCTGTTCCTGCATCTTTTAATGTACCTAAATCCAATCATTTTAAGGATTTTATGAAGTGTTGATCTTTTGAATGTCCCCAAAGTACCATCTTCATTTATTGAATTCATTATTTTGTCCAATGTCGGTATCTCATTTCGGGAAAATAAATCGTGAACTTTTCTTCTTATAGCACATTTAGTTAAGTCGTCGATTGTGTCTACAATGAAAGTACGTTTTCTTGTTTTTTTGGGTGAATTTAAAACATTTTTAGTTTCTTTCTCTTTCAGAATTCTATAGATGGACATCCAATGAACACCCATAGATGATGCAACAGCTTTCATGACGTCATTGTTTGAAGGGGATTCCATGGAACTCCTCATAGATTGATACATGTTCCATATCATTGTTTTTTCAGTCGAGGAAAAGGCTCGTCGTCGCCTTTTTTCCACAGAGTTACCTCCATGTAAACTGTCGGCCATCTCACTTAGGCAAATCGACAGTAAACTCAAAAAGTCCGTTATACAAGCGCCAAGTCTTTAGGAATGCAATCAATCACAAAGCCGGGTCACACGTAACAAAATTATCCAGAGTCCAAATAACAAGCCGAGTCAAAAAATAAAATAATAGATTGCACTAGCACAGTGAGCACGTCTGAACAGTACGAGTCGCACGAACAAACTAAAAAAACTCGCGCTGTGAACACAGCCTTAACGTCATTGTTCGACCAATCACATGCCAGTTCATTTTTCCCCTATTAACTCGTTTCGGTGGATAGAGTATAACTGTATTTGCGACCCCATGCTGGCTCGAAGCTGTTGTTTCATTCAACATTGCTCGTTGTATTAAAGTTATTAGGCGATCAAGACATGGCTTGTCTTTTACAGCAAGCATTGTACGTTAAAATAACTGTTACGTGAAACAAATAAACAATCTATGCACTATATATTTAGCTACAGGCAGCTAAATCGAATGTCGATGAAACAAATGTGGCCTGCATAAGTGATGTGTGCTATGTCATTTTCCAAGATAAGATTACAGTGAACAAATTTTTCTTACCTTCTGACCTTGGGATGTTTGTGCGCTAGTGTCATTGTAAGTTGACAGCATTTCGATATAGCGACTGTAGTTTTGATTTTTGACCACCGTGCCAGAAAAGTTTGTTGCACTATAAGTACTTTTGTTAATTTTAATTTTCAATGTATAGCCTCTCTATGACAAGTGATCATACATTATAATTTAGTTTAACGTAACTATTTTTGCTGAAATGGACCTTAAGGGTTGCAAAAAATTATTTTCTCTGTACAAACATATTACTTAAGAGTATTCGAATTAAAACTTAAAAAGTAGTATAAATGTCATGGAAATTAATCGATTAGCATAAGACACAAGGTATTGTACTTTTTTCAATTAAGTATTCTATATATTTCAGAATAAAGTTTACACAAAAATTCCATATTATCGCGATTCAACCGCATTTATATTTCCAACAACAAAATTTTCCAGCTTAATATGTTTCAAAACATTTATCATTTTTCTGACGTAAAACAAATTTACATGTCAGCAAAATGAACCAGCCTTTTAACGCAATACGTGGATAAAATTTGCGAATTTCACTACAATTTTCATAACATGCTCACAAAGAACCTTATCCGAACTTAACTACGTATTAAGGGTTTTGTAAAAAAAAATGGCAAAAATGAAATCCTCATACTGTAAATATGTCCGTCCGTCTGAAATTAGTATTTTTTGAAAGAAGGGTGTCTAATGTTAACCTCCATACAGTTTTAAAACAGCAGTACCTAGAAGACCGAGCTCTGCTCGTATTTTTTAACAACGCCATCTATTGTCAAGTAGCTTTAGTTTTGCTGTGGCAGTAAAAATAATAGTATTAATACTCGCCAATAGATGTCAGGAAGAGTCATATTTTTCGGTTTATCATTGCCTGAAAACACGGATAAAACGAACGAGGTTTCTTAAAAATTAAACCTAGCTAGATCGATCTATTGCCCCCGAAAATCATTGGAGCCATTTTCGCGATTCAGATTAGAAATATATACATATATACATGAATTGCTCGTTTAAACGGTTCGGTACGGTACAAGATTTAGATTTTTAGGGTTCCGTAGCCAAACGTCAAAAAACGGAACCCTTATGGATTCGTCATGTCTGTCTGTCTGTCCGTCCGTATGTCACAGCCACTTATTTCCGATACTATAAGAACATTTTCATTCAAAAATAGTAAAAAACAATAAATTTTGGGGGCTCCCCATACTTGGAACTGAAACTCAAAAAATTTTTTTCATCAAGCCCATACGTGTGGGGTATCTATGGATAGGTCTTCAAAAATGATAATGAGCTTCCTAATATTATTATTTTCTTAAATAAACAGTTTGCGCGACAGAGACTTTCAAAGTGGTAAAATGTGTGTGTATAACCCCCCTGTAACTTTCTAAAATAAGAGAATAATAAAACTAAAAAAAATATATGATGTACATTACCATGCAAACTTCCATCGAAAATTGGTTTGAACGAGATGTAGCAAGTTATTTTTTTTTTAATACGTCATAAATCGTAAACCGCAATTTACCTTTCATTCAATCAACTCAAATATAAAATTAAAATAAAACATTTAATTTTTATATAGATAATGGTATGGAACCCTTTGTGCGCGAGTCCGTCTCGTACTTGGCCGATTTTTTTTAAACTTGCACACTCTCCGTATATTGAATCAAGAGTTGTTCTAATAACATTTAAAAAAAGAAGGAAGAACATTGATTCTAAAATCTAAATCTGCAAGTAAATTAAAAAAAAGTTTTCTGGGCAAGAAAGGCAACAGTATATTCTAATACTATTTTCTTTGCATGGCCTGTTATAAAAAATAGTGGTTGGTAAGTTGCGACCGCTTACCATCAAGCGGCCCGGAACCTTGTTTGCCACCTCAGTGGAATAAAAGAAAAAAGTGGCCGTTGAAATCCTACACCGATAACCGAATTTAGGGCGGGTGAAACCACGCGTAAAAGCTAGTCTTATATACGTTTACATACCTACAAAGTTCGTTGACCTAATACTCTACTGTTACTATAGTGACTGATACTTATTATTTATTCTGTATTTTTCGTTACCAAGTTACCTTAATGGTGATGATAAGATAACATCTTAAAATATTATATTCACTGCTTTATTACTTTAGCTGTTTACAGTTGAATTATTATATGAAACTTCTTTAGTATAGGTAGTCGTTAAGAACGCTCAAAGTTTCCTGAACGTTATCAACACAGTGATTGTACAGTAAGGGCACACCGCAATATTATCTGATAGACGATTATTCAAAACGTTACTTATATTGTATTGTAATATTTTGTATTTATTTTCATAAAATTTCCAACACTTATTTGTATCAATAGTTGGAATAGTTTTTCTCTACCCTAAGTTTGTCTAGACAAGATCGCTTTCTAGTGATAAGACCGTCTTTTGTAACCTATTTTTGTATACTTTACATTTATGTGTACAATATTTCATTCAATTGTACATTATTTTTTTTTTCAATTAAACTATTAGTTACTGCGTACTTCGCGTAAAAATTGCGTTCTGACGACAAATAACAGCGAAAGAAACTGTACTGCATTGCGGTCGCTCTTTTAAATTCATCTTTATAAATAAAAAAATTTCAATCATCATGGTTGATGATGGTTGCATTGTCTAGTTTCAAACCAGCTAGGCTTGTATTATACCAGACAACTGATATAAATACTTTTATTAATACATATATATTTTAACTACAAAACACCCAGACTAAAGACAAACGTAAATATACATCACATAACTGTTTGTCCTGTGTTTGTTATATTTGAAACATTGACTTTTACAATAGAAACATTTTAGTGGCTTTTAATTTAGATTTTAAAAATATCTTACTTATTATCCCTTTTATCGTAAAAATCCTAGGTCTGTGCTTTAATTCATATCAATACAAATATTATAGATGTGAAAGTCACTCTGCCTGTCTGTCTGTTCCCTCTTTACGTTTAAACTGCTTTACCGATTAAGATGAAATTTGGCATGGAGATACCTAGAGTCCCGGGGAAGGACATAGGCTACTTGAAAACATCAAGTGCTAGTCAGTTTCTACAATTGAGAATTTATTGCGGGTGGAACCGCGGGCAAAAGGAATTAAACGATAAATAACAAGGAATAAAAATGTATTGCTAATAAGGAATTGCACGAAGGTTACTGTGGTAACTATAAAAAAATAAGACTCCTGTGATTTTATTCACAAAGTACTTTTTGCGAAATTATATTGGCTTATCCTAAGCGCTTTTAAATTATGTATCTTTTTGTAAGGAATCAATTTAAACGTTTTTTACGCCGTTTTAGCTAACTTTTATACCTTTTTTGTATTCACCGGGTCCGGTGGTCAAACATTTATCTTTTGGTTAATATACAATTGTCTACAAAATATATTTTCATCGCACTAAATCGTAAACAGAGTCATTACGTGCAGGCAAAGCGGGGGCTAAGACCTTAATTACTCCCACGGGCTTTTTCTCTGTAAATATCTGATTTTCTTAAAGCAAAGCGCGCTTTCATCACGGGCTGTAAGTCTATCAAGTATGTATAAAACATTCTGTTCAAAATATGGAACTACGCGCACATAACAAGCGAACAATAACAATTTTTAAATTCTCCAGATACGCCATCTGGTGTTAGCGTTGTTTTCTCTACTTCTTTTGATTCTATTATCGTCATTTTTTTTTTTTATACCACTTAGGTGGCAAACAAGCTAACGGTCCGCCTGATGGTAAGCGGTCACCGTAGCCTATAGACGCTTGCAACACCAGGAGGTTGCCGACCCTTCAAAAATCTAATAACTTCTTTCTTTAAGAACCCCATACTGTATGTAGTCCTTGGAGAAAACCTTGGCAGGGAACGTGTGAGAATGAATTCCCTGCCGATGGCGTGCGGTGCCATGATAGAAAGTAGCTGTGGGCATCATTTCGAACAATTCCTCAGAACACATCCCATTGTACAAGCGGTAGAACACACACAAGGAGGCAAAGTCTCTCCTCAGACTTAAGGGCTCTATACCGCAAGTGAGTTTGGAATCGTCGACAATTTTCACAGCCCGTCTTTGACCCGAGTCAAAAGGGTATCCGGGTACACCCGCCCAAAGATGGCAGCAGTACTCCATATGGGGCCGAACCTGCGACTTGTAAAGTAACAACCTTTGCCCCGTCTTAACTAAACTTTGTTATTTGGTAAGTTTATTTATTCATAGTATGTTTATTAACTCGCATAAAATGATGAAAAACATTGTGTGTAACATGGGCGGTACGGAAATTATGAATTCTAAATACCCTCTCGTTAGTAATTTTCCCCTTACCATCCTTTATACACAATATGTTACTAGCTCATTAAAATCAAAAAATAACCGCTTAAATACAAATAGAATCACTTACTGCGATATGATACTTTTGAAACGAACGTTATTTATTGACTCAAGCTTGTGGTCAATAATCTTAATTTTAACGGATATAGGTTTCAGCTTTAGATATCCATTACTAGGAGATGTCGAAGCTCTAGAATGCCCGGAGGGTATCTCGAGTGACTTCGACAGCACTCACCGCTTCCGATCTGCCACTCTAGCCCAGAGTGGGGTCTCGGAATATCGTATTTATTATTTACTCAGAATCCTTGAATATATTTCTCCCTAAAGTTTCTTGGCATTTTGTTTATTCACATACATTGTATTGCAACTAATTATACTTACTAGAAAAACTAAATAATAAATATACTAAATATATATTTCATATATCATTTAATCTAATAAGTTTCTTTTTATCACCAATATGAAACACGAGCTTTCAGCCTTTATGATGCCAAGTTTACACCGTCGCATATAAGCATTTGCAACACCAGGGGCATTACTATGGCGTTACCAACCCTTTTAAAAATCTAATCACTCCCTTCTCGAAGAACCCTATACCGTAGGATACTGTAGACCTTAAAAAAAACCTCGATCGGTATCACAAACTAGCGACGAAAACGGGAGCAAGAAAAAAGTCGGTTTACAACGATTTTTGCCGAGTCAAGTTGGTTGATTAAGCAAAAAAGTTTTCAGACAATGTCCATCGCACTGTACTGACTTGGGGAAAGCCACTAGGCCCGAAAATAAACTGACTTGTGAGTGAAAGAGGTCAGAAATGAGTGTTGACATGGACCCAGCGCAGCGGGGCGATTCAAGTCAATAAAAACCATCTGGTTTCGAGATAACTGTGACATGCAATGTCCATTTACTTAATATTTTAATGAAAAATTTTGTAGAATAACCATTTAATCCGTAAAGTAGGTCATAACCATCAACTTATTCTACACATTTTTTTATTAAAACCTAAGTAAACAGACAATGCATGTCAAAGTCATCACGGAACCAAATGGTTTTTACTGACTTGAATCGCTCCGTTGTACCTAGTCAGAGCCGGACTAAGTTGATGTAGGTATGTGAACTTAGTCAATTACTGGGCTCGTGTAATCCTTACATTATGTATGTGAGACAGCAGCTGTGCAACTTAATTGACGGTCGTAGATTATACAATGGAAAAGGGTTAAAATCCTAAGCCCGGAGCTGTCAGTCAGTGTCGTTAAACTACAAATTGAAGGAATTAAATACATTAATTCAAAGAAGCCACTGAAAAGCTGCTTGATACTTTCAGCCTATTGCTTTTCGTTTAAAGTAGGACGATTTCATTATTTTTTTAAGTTATCTACTATATTTAACTAAATATAACAGTTATTTGTTATGTTGTTGCCATTTGTTAAAAAAGAGATAAACTTTACAAATTATGGAAAAGATTATTCAAAATAGAATAATATATAACTTGTATAAAAATAAGACTAATAATTTTTTTATTGCAAAACTAGTTTAATAAGAAAAACAAAAAAATAGAAACTATAAAAAAAGTAAAAAGCTCTGGGAATTAATTAACGAAATATGCGGCCACACGAAAAATGGCATTGATGAAGTCATCAGCAAATGATTTAACCTAATAAACTCGAAAATTTAAAAAAAATTTTGCTTACGAGTTCCGTGATAGTGTAATAAGATGCACAAACTTTTGTGACACTAAACCCTAGTTCTACCAATGTCTAATACCGGACAGGTGGACGTGCATATACATATTAAACATGTTTCGAACGATGAGATATTTAAAATAATAAAAAATCTAAACGACAAAAAAAGCCCAGGTTTTGATGAAATCCGTGCTTGTGACATAAAAAGTATAAGCGATCAAATAACCCCTATAATTACCCATTTGATTAACACCAGCACGTCCACTTATCCAGACGAGCTTAAGGTAGGCCTTATTAGACCCATACATAAAAAGGGAAGTCGATCACTTTACTGTAACTACAGACCTGTAACGATCTTATCGAGTATTGACAAGATAGTTGAGTATCTCTCAACCATCGGAACCAAATTACGACCTATTTACAAGAAAAAGACATAATTAATAAAAACCAGCACGGTTTTCAAAAACCACCTGAACCTCTGAACTTCTACGTCAATTTTCAAATGAAATGTATGAACACCTCCATCATAAACTGCATGTTATAATTGTCTTTATTGATTTTACCAAGGGTTTCGACACGCTGCGGTTGAGTACATTGTATGAGAACGTAAGCTATTGTGGTATCCGTGGAGCGCTACTTGAGCTGCTGAAAAACTATCACACTAACCGCCGCAAAATTGTTAAGATCTGTGGTGCTTTTAGTGAGGAGATCTTAAGCACAAAAGGCACAGCTCAAGGGTCAATAATCGGGCCTATAGAATATTTGATTTACGTGAACCAAATGTGTAACCTTATTACCGAGGGAACAGTCTATCAATTTGCTGATGACTCCTGTCTCGTTAGCTAACACTGACTTAGAAAAAGTGGAAAAAATCAAGCAAAACAACTTTGATCGGTTGTATAAGTGGGCCGATGATGTAGAGCTTGTAATTGATTGTAATTGATGATCAGTGTTCTCAAATTGTAAATTGTTACCGGTCTATGACTTATTCAAAATTGAAATACTGAAATATGAATCAAGTAACATAAGTAAACTGGTACGTATATAAAACGCGAAACCCAACCCAAGAATTCTAAGAAAAAAAAGTTCGTTCTTTCACGCTGTAATAATTTATATGGAGAGCGACACTTTTCATACTTACTACCCAATGTTGATAACACCCTTCCAAGTGATGTACCTACAGGAGAAATACCTTGGTAATAATATCAAATCATTTTAGAATGTTAGAAAATGTCTACTGTCGCTGAAAGGCGATGAGTAGAACTCTCTCTCTCTCTATTGTTTTTTTTTTATTTCTTCCTGGTTATAAAGTTTTGTTTGTTATTTTTTTGTAATGAAAGTTAATAGTAACATACTGTAAATATTAGATTTTTATTTTTTTGTATAAAAAGAACTCATCATGTGACAGATAAGCCTTCTAAGTTTTCCGTCGGATGATCTATCTCTAATTAAAATGTATTGGTCAGTAAATAAATGAAATGAAATGAAAGCATGGTTATAGTTATTCCCACGAAACTTTTAAATTTTATAGAGATAAAAACTATCCTATGTCCTTCCCCGGAACTCAAACTATCTCCATAACACATTACATCTAAATCGGTTTATCGGTTCAAGCGTGAAGAGGTAACAGACAGACAGACGGACATAAAGACAGACAGATAGACA
The DNA here is from genome assembly GCA_946406115.1 of Apoda limacodes. NCBI lineage: Eukaryota > Metazoa > Arthropoda > Insecta > Lepidoptera > Limacodidae > Apoda > Apoda limacodes. The sequence continues at coordinate 13,726,112 of OX291559.1, forward strand.
GAGTTGCTTTCGCATTTATAATATTAGAATGGATTATATATAAATGACATCGCAATAGATATGGCTTTGTGTCATATTTTCTTCGTAGACTACAATCTTCAGGGAGTCTCGATTTTTTCAACCGACTTCCAAAAAGGAGGACGGTTACATTTTTTTATGTATGTCCACCGATTTTCCGTCAATTGTGAACTGATTTCAAAAATTCTTTTTTCATTCGCAAATGTATGCTCCAGAGGTTGTCCCATATCAATATAGTGGATTTAAAACTTAAAACTTTTGGAGAAAAAATAATTGATGTTAATTTGGAACTGGTGAAACACGTCTTTTATGTTGATGATTGTATTAAATTTTGTCACAAGTAACGATGTTTTTAGTGTAATAGTGAAAGAGAAAAAAAAAGCAATTTGTCACTTAAAAGCAAAAACTAAAAACTTTTTAACAAAAAAAAACAACCTGTGATAGCCAAAAACTAGACACCAACTTCAAACTGTGATTCATATCATCTGTTTAGTGCATCTTATAAGACCGCCTACATTGTAATTTTCTTTTGTTTTTTATTATTTTTGGTATATTTTTATGTGTGCAATAAAGTATTTATTACTACTACTACCTACTACTTTTTAAAGCTGGTTGTTTTTTTTTAAATGTTTTTTTTGGAATTCTCAGAACTGGGTGATAATAAACAATAATAAATTCTCAGCAACACCAAAACATCCGCAATTAAAAAACTTTTCATTTTGTATGGAAATTAAGTTTACAAAATCGTAGTTCTAACAGCGCCATCTATGTGATGTGTAATAATCAGTTGTGTAAAATATAGATGGACTAAAGGAAAAAAATATTTATTTTTCGGTGTTTTTGTACGACATTTGCAAGGAGAACATTATATAAAAGTCGAAACACAATTAACATGCACAAAAGTAACTATTTACCTAATCGATATAGAAGTGGATTTAATTTAAAGTAGGTACTTCTTGAATACTTTAAATTACTGTTCAGAGACTTTTAATTACACTTAATAATTTTTGGTATTTGTAGGAATCCTCTATAAGGTCAATAAATAGTTCGAGTTGAACAAAGTCAAATTTATGTTCGGTGCTTTAATGTCACAATCCATCTAAGTTAAAAAGACATAAATATGTGTGACACAGCTATACAAACCGTGGCTCATCTAAGTATTTGGATTATTAACATTATGTGCATTGTGTACATCATATCGAGGATTAAACCCGACTATTGTACTTTTTTAAATAATAATTTTTAACTCACGTAATATTTTTACGTAAAAGTTCATGTTGAAAATTGTAATTAGGTAAGTAGGCATTTTTTTGGGTATGTATTACGTTTGATAACGTATTCGTTCATACGGAAAACGATCTATCAATGGCGTGGCATACTAGCATTAATGTAAGATTAATGCTCTCTCGACTCTCGCTTTATGATAAATTATTACGACACGTAGATAAAATACTACAATAATTTTGATTTTGAGTTTCAATTATACAGAAAGAAAAGACCGTGTGCTTGTTGACCACCTTATTATAAGCAATAATCCTTTTCAGTTAATTGAAAAAAAAAGAACAGGACAATTTTTAAACATTATTTGCTTGTTCCATTCACTTAATAAAAGCTAAGCAACAATTTATTAATGTTAACTAAAAAATAGGATAAACGTAAAATTACCTATGTCGTCTGCGATATTGAAATTATAAGCATTTGCGAGTGTTTTATTATTTAAACTGAAGCTTTCACGTGTAAAAGGTGTATAAAGTTGGCGTTATTCAGATATAACGCCGAGTCACTAATTCATTCAACAGGAAATACGATCCACGGCAGAGGTTATTGTATTGTTCCCTTGACTCCTACGCGGGTTTTGATATTACGTTTATGGCAAATTGTCGGTGTAATTGTGTGGGGTTCTTTTCTGGTTTCCTTAATTCTATTTTTCATATTATTTTACTAAATAATTTTGAATAACACTAGGTATATCTATATACATAAAAGAAGAAAACGATTAACTGACTGACTGATTTAATGACATATTAAGGAACAGGCACAGCCCAAAGCTTTGTCTAGAAACTTAAAATTTGCAAAATTTATGCCTTAAATGGGTAAAATGAGGGTTGAAGTTTGTGTCCGTCAATTTTAAAACTAAATGCACATTAGGTGGAAAACTAAGATTGACGTATTTGACCATTTTAAGGGTTCCGTAACCGAAGGGTCCAAACGGAGCCCTATTGCTTTGGAGTAACTATCCTCAAATTTTCACACTATAAGCATCTTGTTGACTGAAAGTCATACAAATTTTAAAAAAATATGTTTAAATGTTTGTTGCAACGTTGAGGGACAGTTACAAATATGTATATTTTAAACTAAAAACCATATAATATATATAGATACAGATAATATAGATAGTAGAGCATATATATATATTTTTTTTTTCTTACCGTTACTTTGTACTAATATTGGCAAGACTATTTTTTGCCTACAATTTTACAAAGGTTTATTATATATTTACGATTTACACATGTAAATTGCTATCACTTTATTGACCTCAAGGATAAAAGACACGAAAAGTTACGACCTAAAATAATTACAAAATTGTTTTCTTCAAAAATTACTTGAAAACATATTATTGTGGATAGCTTATACGTATCTTTATTTAACATTTATATATATATATACCTAAAAATTACTTTTCATTTTCTATATACAAACGAAGTTTAACCCTTTTTCGACATCTACTCTACTGTCTAAGGTCTAGGTTGAAAATGGTTAAATGTTCTAAGGTTCAAAGTTATACATTACACCTTTTTAGTGCATCTTTTTGAAGCCGGTTGTTTTTTTTTCGATCAAAAGTTTTTATTTTTTAGAATTAAGATTTTTTTAAAAGCGATAGTAAATTTCACGTTTAACTGAAAAGCATTGGACTTGTTCACACATAATATCTGTCAAGTGATATTAAGCAAGATTTTGTGCTTAATGCAATTTCAAACTGTAATTTAGTTCACATTATTGGAAATAAGTAATTATTTTTACCTTTTTAGTGCATCTTTTTGAAACCGGTGGTTTTTTAGGGTTTCGTACCTCAAAAGGGAAAAAAAACCCTTGTAGGACAACTTTGTTACTTTTTTGTCCGTCTGTCTGTCTGTCAAATCCTTTTTATCAAGAACTTGTGCAGGTTCTAAGGGTTTAAGGGGTCTAAATCTAAGGTTTACGGTCCCTTGAAGCTATTTAAAATAACCAAGCTCCAGAGTCAACAAAAAAGCAATATGTGGTGTAAAAATAAATATTTAAAATATCAAATTAATTTCAGCTGTTAAAACGCCGCTATTGTGGCGATTTTTTGAGACGTAAGAGGCTATACATTATATATACAATACAACCTGATCTTAATATGTATACTTTGAATTTTGTAATTGTTACTAAATACACTGTGGTAAGAGATGAAAAACTAGTGTATAAGTATATTTTTGTAGCAAAGTATCAGAAAACTAGAAAAAGTGTATCTGGTGATGTGTTTGTTGTCACCAGAAACAAAACAGTTTTTGACTATTTTTTAATTAAAAAGTTGCCGTAGGCCAACACCGATAACCAAATTTAGCGCAGGCAAAGCCTCACAAACATAAGAACATACCATTATTCTTGTAGAGTGTTGTAAATGTTAGCACGTAGGTATGTAGATCAGGAAATAAAATAATAAGCAATATTACAAGGCCTCACTACAACCTTCACTACTGCATCACAGATAGATATAGGCACGAAGTGAGCGAATCGCATGTACTATTAGCAATGTTAGTATATATATATATATATATATATATATATATATATATAAAGTAACTCAATCTTAAGTTAATTTATTATTAAGTTGCTTCGCAGATGCTTAACTACTTAGCCATGTAGTATCGTAACTTGTCTATGCCTACATACTGGCAACTTCTTATAAGGACAAGCTAATTAATAATATTAAGTAATTTTTTTTTTTATAATTTACTTACGTAACGTGTCGAGTCGTGACACTCTTAATATTAATATATATGAAATAAAACTTAAAAGTAATTTACATTATCTTAAACCACATTGAATGCAATTTATCAATTTCAAATTTATCAATACCAAGTTTAAAAGTAAAAATGTCGCTTTCACTTATTTAAGACATTTATTTACGAAGTTCCGAACATTTTCTATCAGATTTTGCTTCTAGTTCCTTTGTGTGTCGGACACTTGAGGAGTAAGTATAATAATATCAATTTGAGACCGAGACTCAAAGGAAGCCGCAAAGCTGTATTGAAGGGAATATTATTATCTCGCTTTTTACTCTAAAAGGTTTGAGCAAGTAGGTATACGGTAGCTACAGCTGAACTAATTAAAATAAAGTGAATAGCTCTATATACGTAAAATGTCTGTGTGTGTTTCTGCATCAAAGCGTAATTATACCAACATTTTCAATTAATAGAATTAAAATATATTTACAATTTCTTATATAGTCAATACCTGGATGGGTGACTGTTGCTGTACCGTCATTAGAGGCCTTATGGACGCGGGTGGCATGGAAGTTACAGTTTAGTGGCCACTAGTTTGAAACGTCCGCCAACTCGCACTAGGCCCATGCGCTAAACTTATCGCTTAAGCCTCCTACTTCAAGAAGAGACCTGGGGCCTGATTCTCGTGAAAATATAGATAATCTCGAATTCGAGATATGTTTGTTTTGTGGCTTGTTAATCTTGGTAACTGTTTCAGTCGATAAATCTACTAGTTTGAACTAGATATGTGGAAAAAGCATGGTGGATATCTTTTACAAATAGTTTTTCGTATTCTTAGAACCTCTCTTTAGGCATATGTCTTACGCTTAAGGTCGACATGCATCGAGTGGTCGGTAGCAGTAGAGATGGAATGTCGCACGGAAAGTGATATGAAAAGCTTGCACCGATCATTTTTTGTGACTGTATTTGTTAGGGAACGATATATCCGTCAACTAATAACACTAATTCTGACTCCTTTTCATACCACTTTCCGTGCGACATCCCACCTCTACTGCTGCCGACTACTCAATGTATGTCGACCTCTAGCGTAAGACGTATGCCTAAAGAGAGGTTCTAAGAATACAAAAAACTATTTTAAAACGATATTCGCCATGCTTATTTCGACATATCTTGTTCAAACCAGTCGATCTGTCGACTAAAACAGTTACCGCGATTAACAAGCCATGAGTAAATCAAATAAAAATATCTCAAATTCGAGATTATCGCTATCATCACGAGAATTTGGCCCCTATGATTCAGCGGTGAGGCGTGTAACGGTTACAATATTACAATATTTTATATTTTCACTATTTTTTTCCCCCTACAGGGCAGTGACTGGACACCCACCCACATAAAAATGTGCAAGACAGCCTCTTCTCACCAATTACTTTACTCGCATCTCTTACCGCGCGGCCACACTATGCTCAACGCCCTGCGTACTAGGTTGCTAGGCTCTGTGATGTCTCCTACGTTGTTCCTACTGCATATCAATGACATGTTGGACATCGACAACATGCATTGCTAAGCAGATGACGGTACTGATGACGCTTATTACACGGGTCGTGCAAACATCCCTCGTTCCGTAGTGGAGAAAAACCGCGGAGAACTTGTGTTTCAAATCGAGACCACACTGTCCAAGGTGACAGTCTCTGACTGGGGACGGATAAACTTGGTCCGATTCACCCGTACAAAAACACAAGTGTGCGCGTTCACCGTCTCCAAGAGCATTGGGATCCTTGGTGTTGACATCTCCAGCGATGTTCAGTTCCGAGATCATTTGCAAGACAAGGTGACGCTGTCGTCCAAAATACTTGGTGTACTCAACAGAGCGAGGCAATACTTCACGTCGGGGCAGAGGTTGCTGCTTTACAAGTCTCAAGTTCGGCCCCATATGATGTACTGCTGCCATCTCTGGGCGAATGCAGCTATATACCAGCTTGGCCCTTTTGACTCGGTCCAACGACGGCTGTGATAATTGTCAATGATCCCAAACTCACTTGCCGTATCGAACCCTTAAGTCTGAGGAGAGACTTTGCCTCCCTGTGTGTGTTCTACCACTTGTACAATGGGATGTGTTCTGAGGAATTGTTCGAAATGATGCCCACAGCTATTTTCTACCATTACACCGCTCGCCATTCGCAGGGAATTCATGCTCACACTTTAGAACCGAAATGGTCGCGTACAGTGCGGTTTCAGAGAAACTTCCTCCCGCGAACGCTTGGGTTGTGGAATGAGCTCCCTGCCAAAGTTTTCTCTAAGGACTACAGTATGGGGTACTTCAAGAAAGAAGTTATTGGATTTTTGAAGTGTCGGTAACGCGCGAGTGATAGCCCTGGTGTTACAAGCGTCCATAGGTCACTGTGACCGCTTACCATGAGGCGGACCGTGTGATTGTTTGCCGCCTCAGTGGTATAAAAAAAAAATATAAAAAAAAGTCCTTTGACTCTGCCCAAAAACCGACAAAACAGAGAGCGGTGTGTATGACGAGAAGCATGACGAGTAACGTGGCCACACTACGTCTCTGCTCCCTCGCCTCTGCCTCGCTACTTCCCATTCTTCGACGCGCGGTTATAGCAGTGTATCTGGACTAGCCACACTGAAGGTGGTTTTATATATGCTCCAATGTCATTAATCACCGGCTTTAAAAATGATAAGTGGTAAATGAAAGACCAGGCTGAAGTATAATTGTATCCCCTTTGCCAATTATTGAAAAAGTATACAAGAAGTGAGCCAGGAAGAGTAGGTATAGTCTGTTAAAACGAAATTCTATAATGGTTATTCTCGCGTAAACTATTGAATTTTTCAGGATAAAAATTTGTCTATGCCCTTTTCTGTCTTGTTTAGTCTCCCTGAACTAAAATTTTAAGGTCAAACAAACAAACTCACTTTTTCATTTGTAATATATTTATGGATAAAAAAGTACATATTTTAAACGCTTACTGAGCAAAATTCTTGACAGAATGAATAACGAAAAAACTGTATTTATTTGGATTCCGTTTCTTAATTCATACTAATATTATTAATGCCAAAGTAACTCTGTCAAAGTCTGTTTTTCTGTTACCTCTTTACTTTTATACCGCTGAACCGATTTAGATGAAATTTGGTATGGAGATAGTTTTGTCACGAGGAAGGACATAGGATAGTTTTTATCCCGAAAAATTCAAAAGTTCCTGCGGGAATAACTATACCCGAGCTTGAAGTAAGAATCCTACGCCGATAACCAACTTTAGGGTGGGTGGTGCCGCTGGCAACATTAATTAATTACTAGCTATCCCATTAATATTTTAAATGCGAAAGTTTGTATGTTTGGTTGTTAGTTACTGAATCACGCTTCAACCACTCGATGGATCGGAAACCGCTAAGCTGATTTATATAAAATTTGGTACCGTAATAGTCTAAGACCCGGGGAAGGACATAGGCAAATTTTTATCCCAAAATTCATAAATTTCCCGCGGGAATAACTATGACGTGTGTTACTCAATTCTGCCGCTAAGGAGCTTTCAATTGAGCTGTAATTTTGCACAGAGATAGTTGAAGATACGGAGAAGGACAAAGGTTACTGTTATCCTGAAAAATTCAAAAGTTCACGCGGGAGTACCTATAAACGAATTCTACAAAAGAACCATAGCTGCATAGCTATCTAGCTATAACATACTTCTTTAATATAATCAATAATCCATAACCATATTTAGCGCGGGCGGAACCGCTGGCAAAAGCCTTAAATAAACGTTGAAAATGTTTTGACACACAATGTCCCACAAAATATTTTAAACTTTACTAATAACAAACTTCAAGCATTCACTTTAAAAAGCTCGTAAACAAGGAGTAACTTTTGTCGACGGCACATCCCAGCTGGTGCACGCCGAAGAATAGGAATCTCTCTACAGCTTTTCACAATAGCACTAACGAATTCAGTAATTCAACAAAAGTGCCACGGTAGATACAGAAAACACAATGCAAGTAAATTTACTTTCAGTTCCGGAAGTAAAAGGAAACAAGTGTTTTGATGTTATTTAGTACTATTTACATTATGTGATCGTGTCCCTGTTTCATTCGTTAATCATCACGTTAGTCGGCCATTTTGTAATATGTAACAGCACACAGCAACAGTTCGAATGCCAAGTCAGGCCTTTATTGACGGCTTGAAAACTCTGACAGAATCCAATGGATCTAGTGCCCGTCAACGTCTGCCAATTCGCATTTGGCCAGTGTGGTGGACTATATAGCCTATATGTAGACTATATGCCTCGTTTCTCTGAGTAGAGGTCTGTATCTCTGTAGTGGGGACTAATAACGAATTAGCGACGATTATGTGATAGTTTCTTGAGGCAGTTATGCAAAAAAAAAATCTATTTAAGCTAGTTGAAGGATAAAGTTAGCAAATATATTCTTATCTAACTTCCGCTATTCTTCCTGTATTACAGTTATTGTATTATATCTTTTGCGGTCTTAAATTTTTATGAAACTTTTAACAGCTTTCATTTAATTAGAAATTAGAAACTGTTATCTTTGCAAATTATTGTAAACACAAACGTTAATTTTTTTTAAAGTAATAGTATAGGCAATTTTGATTTTAAGTTGCTGTTTTACGTAAATTTTAATTTATAAATATAAAAACTCAATCCCTTTGTACCCGACTGCCTATGAAGTGTTATGTTTTTCGCGCGTATCTTGTATGTATGATTGTGATTTTTTCTTAGCTGTTACAAACAGCTGGATGGATTTATGAAACTAAGGTATCATTAGATTTGTCTCTCAAGTGTCAGATAGGTGACGTCAAAAAAATTGCGCATTTTATGCAAATCGCATTATGTGCGGGCTAAAAAACATTTTTTTTCAAAACCCTAGAGTGGGGTATTAAAACAAAGAGCTTAAAGAGACCACTTCAAAAATATATTATTTACAATTATAATAAAATAGTCAAGTGGGAGTTGAAAAAAGAACCCTAAAACATACCAAATATTTAAGGTTAGCGAAGCGACGAGGCATTTTTTAGGTTACTGGACTTTGCTAGACAAAAAGATTCAAATTATAGTGAGAGCACAAAAGTGAGAGTTTACGTGTCGAAGTACACCAAGATGCGTCGCGCGATGTTGGGATGTGTATCTTTTTGTCTAGTAAACAAAGTTTATAATGTGTTGCTATCTCAAAAATGGTCTGAGGTGACCATTACCTTTATGATTTAGGTGCACTTGTTTATTTCTTTTTAGTTTTTAATGTTCCTGCAGTCGGGTTTTTTTTATTTATCTAACTATATATTTTTATTCAAAGTTTATTTAAGTTGTGGTTTTAGGTGATATTTTGTAATAGAGAACGAATTTTTCGTTATTTAAAAACTTCTAATAATACCTACACCTACATGGTAAAGAACTTTGACGTCGTCTTTGAAACAGCAACACATCTCAAACAGCTGTATGATATTTTATGATCCGTTATATGGATGTATGTATGTATATCTGTACTTTTTAATGAGATGGGGATAACCACGTAAATCATAATATGGAGGACAAACTCTTTTCACCAACCACTTAAGTCCTTCGTGACAGGTGGTCACCGCAACCCTGCTTCTGGTACAGTGTATGCCTACAGTGAAAAATCGAAAGCTGATTACGGTGATGAACTTAAGTGGGTCTATATTATATGTTCCATAAGTAATGAATCACCAGTTTTGGAGTAAGTGATAAAATGATAGACCAGACACAGAATAATATACTCATTTTACAATTTTACTCAAAAACGCTATGAAAAGTTTGAGTTACAATTGAAAAAAAAAATTTGGAAAATCCAAAAGTGCACGCCTCATAGCGGTCATTCAAATTTAAAAAAAAAAATCTAAAACAGAAACTCAAGTTTTTTAAAATAAAATAACAAATTAGGTGAGGAAAAAATATACTATAAAATAATTATAAGTATATTAGTTTTTTATAAATTATAATTAAACGACAGTACTTAGAACGCTAATATTAACTAGGAATCAGCACAGTGTAATACTTTATATATTAAAAACAAAAGTATTCCGGTAAGATGAATTTTTCGACCAATTTCTCTGCCACATACATGGTCACATAAACACAGACTCACGGACGTCCAAGAATGATTAGTTTTAATGTTGTTATTTATTATATTAAAAAAACTGGTTGCCTGTAAAGTCGGTATACGGGCGAAAGTTTTACGTGACAACTTGTGCCTTTCACTTTTTATGTCTGTCTCTCTCGCTCTTAGGCGGGCTAACCATGCCGCATGCCTCTCACTCGCTCTCATTGTGAGCGCATAACGTGAGCGGAGCGTAACGCAGTTTCTTGAAGTGTCACCCGGCAAACCAATTTATAAGACGTTGTCACGTCAAAAACAAATTAATTGTTTATAAAATGTACCATATGTGCTATACAGATTATTTAACTTCATATTAGTGCACTCATATTATCCTGTAAGTGTTATATTAAAAAAAAAAACGTCATTTAAGTTTCAAAAGACTGGATTTTTTGACATGTCGAGAGTAGAGCACTACCTCACCGCTCCGCTTATGAGGCGTGCAATATATGGAAAGGGCAAAGACGCTGGATCGCTGATAAAAATTAAAAAAAAAAAAAAAAAAAAAAAAAAACACTTTTCAAGACAGAGAAGGTGACACTAACTTCATATACGATTTTCTTCGCAATGCCTGTCAAAAAAACAGGCACTCGCGCACAAATAGTTCCTACAAGATTTTTCTTTTTTCCAAATATAGAAGTGGCCAGTGTTGATCGACCTCGCTGCCACAAACGCCGCGGGCGATGGATTAAAAAGAAATAAAGGCAGGAACGCGGGAACTCATGAATATTATATATATATTATTATTTTTTATGTTCACTTTAATTCTGTAATTTGAATTTCTTTAAATGATTTCGCAAATAATCTTCGACATTTTTAATTTTTAATAATAATGACTATAACGTAACGGATACGTTTATATAATGTAGTTATTAAACAGAATAACTCAATCCTCCCGCAACGGAGCATCCAATTGAGCTGAAATTTTGCAGAGATAGTTGAAGTTACGGAGAAGGACATATGGTTCTTTTTATCCCAGAAAATTCAATAGTTTCCGCGGAGTAACTATAACCGAATTCCACTTCAACTACTATAGCTTCCTATTACAAAGTTCTTTAGTATAATCAAGGAGTTGTCATAGGAATCCCACGCCGATAACCAAATTTATGGCGGGTCCCGGCAAAAACTATTATTTAAATAAATTCAAAAAATAGAATATTCACAAAATATTTTTAATAATAAATATTTTTATTAATTGTCATTTAAACCTATTTAGTGTTTAAAGCAAAGTTGTAAGTGAAGTTTACCATTTCTATATTATCAGCGACTCAATACTTACTCGACACAACATAAAAGAGAGGTTGATGCTCAGCTAGGGTTGTAAACCGAGTGCTTTTATAGCTGAATCAAATTAAGTAGCCCTTATCAAACTGAGTGAAGACTACGGAGACACTTTAGAGTAATTGTCTTCCTATTTAGGTTTATTACATCTCGCTGTGGTTATAAGCGTAAAGCCAAAACCCTCATTTCATTCATACAGTCGGCAATCTTCTTTGATGATGAAAAAAAAATCCGACAACGTCTAGACATTTGTGGCACCGCGACAAAATGTACTGGCTAGCTGGACAGCTCTCGAGTGCCTTGACGCCTTCGATGGCTAACTGTGCAAATTAAATTAATGTTTAGGCTGCGGTAAAAGCTTGCCTATTACTTAGATTTTTATAACATATTATTTTTCAGCAACATGCACCATTCCTATAGAACCTTAGAGGATATACATCATGTTAGACACATATTAAATGATCCCCTAAGTCATAATTTCTCTTTAATGTTAGAGAAGGATCTATACGGGATTGCTTTCCAGCCGCAATCTGTTGCCGAAAGTGGAATATTTTTTCTTTATCCCAAACACAGACCTACTTTAATATATAGGTCTGCGATCCCAAACATGTAGGTAACTACATTTTTGCGAAAATAATATGAGATTTTCATAATTTTCAAGATTTTTTACCTTATTTTATGTATTGTAATTTCTTGTTTTTTCATAGATATATTTGAAAAATCAGTGTTTGGAAAGTAAGTGTCTTACTCACTAAACGTACCTATGTAGTTACACATGATCCTTACAAGACTAATTATATGTTTCCAATTTTGGGTCACGGGCTACCCTGACTGAAGGCGATTTGGGCCATAATCCACACGCGGAACCAATGCGAGAAAACGCCATTATTTTTAAAGTTCCGAACCTCAAAAAAAAATAAAGAATATAAGGGTTCCGCCCTTCTTAATTGTCCATCAAGACCTCTTTAATAGGAACGCGTGGAGGTATCAAGCTGACATAAATATCAAATACTCAGGATTTTCCTTTTCCCCTTAAAGCACTTACACTTAAAGCGCTACCTGTAAAACATTTTACAGGCTCTGCTTAGTTTGGTACCAGATAACACTGTGCTAAAGACAAAATATCTACTTTTGTAAAAGTCATGTAGTAAGATACCACAAATTCTGTCACTTGTCCTCTAATTATCGCGGTGTCACCACACATGAAAGTGTCATTTGATGAGGTAAAGAATTAATTTTAACCACTATATTTCGCCAACTACATACCACTTATACAATAAATGTAAATTTACATAATTGTATGTGTGAGCTACTATGTTTACTACTCGTTCGCGCAACAACTGAATCGATTTGGCTGAAATTTGGAATAAGGGTAGCTTATAGGTACAATGAATTGACACATATGCTGTAATCTTTAAAAATTCAATGGTTCCTGCAGAAATAATATAAATTAATTTCCATAGCTACAACTGTAGTTTTTTAAAGCAACTTCTTATAAGAGTTGTCGTAGGACCCAACCAGCAAAAGGGTCCTGCAAAAAAATTCTATATCTCTAAATGGCTTTGTTAAGGTTGTATACAAGTGTTCGTGGTGATAGCTTGTTATATAAAAGCGTTTAATATGGTAATTTGGCTCTATAAACTTATAAAGCAAAAATAATTTATAAGAGGGTGATGTAAACATTTACATCGCCATTTTATACAATCGTTTCTAGCAAGCACTATAAAGAACACCAATTAAGTTTTTAACATATTTAGCAATTCAAAAGTTTTGAAATAGTCCTTTATAAAACAAATTTGCTCTTTATAAGTTACAAAAACACTAGTATAGCCCAGTGCACTATATTGGTGCCGAAGATGCCGAATTATTGGTGTAGCCGTACTATAACACCTTTTAAGTTCCTTATATAGTGCCTTAGCTCTGGACCTATACCAGTCACTATAGAATAATGTTATATTACCTAAATGTTATATAATTGTGTTTGATGTTTCCCTTTTGCACCAAATTTGAATACGTGTGTCTACAATACAACTAGTACAGTACTTTGAATTAAGGCGGTCGGTGGGCAATGTTTTAGGACGACCATTTTTCTTTATTTTGCGAAGAACTTAAATTTTATGTCTTTTTGAACATAAAATTTGTTATTTTATAAACAAAATTTGGAAAATCCAAAAGTGCACGCCTCATAGCGGTCATTCACATTTAAAAAAAAACTCAAGTTTTTAAAATAAAATAACAAATAAGGTGAGGAAAAAATATACTATAAAATAAAAATAAAAAATATATATATAGATATACAGTATACAGTGGTATATTAGTTTTTTATAAATTATAATTAAACGACAGTACTTAGAACGCTAATATTAACTAGGAATCAGCACAGTGTAATACTTTATATATTAAAAACAAAAGTATTCCGGTAAGATGAATTTTTCGACCAATTTCTCTGCCACATACATGGTCACATAAACACAGACTCACGGACGTCCAAGAATGATTAGTTTTAATGTTATTATTTATTATATTAAAAAAATTAATTGTTTATAAAATGTACCATATGTGCTAGACAGATTATTTAACTTCATATTAGTGCACTCATATTATCCTGTAAGTGTTATATTAAAAAAAAAAACGTCATTTAAGTTTCGAAAGACTGGGTTTTTTGACATGTCGAGGGTAGAGCACTACCTCACCGCTCCGCTTATGAGGCGTGCAATAATACACTGGATTTAAGGAACCCTATTTTTTACTATAATGGAGGTAACCTATATTGTGGCCGGTGCCATTTAGAACTATAACCGCCACACCAAAACTTATTTGCTTCGTAATGGTGACACTAATTTATTTATTTTTAAAAACATATATTTTACTTAATTATTGACAATAATTCGGCGGGCGCATTTAAAATTCTCTACGAACCTAACCTTATTATATCAATAAAATTTCCTTAGCATATCATTCTACAGGCGGAGGCCGATAACGTACCGTGTTCTCCCATGTACGATATGAATATAATTAATACTCGCCGTAGTAATTAACAAGTTTCACCATTATTTCTTATAATTGCGGCCACTTTAAAACAATTGAATGAGTGAATGAATGAAGAATGATAGATATGGCGATGTACAGCAACCTCGATAAGGCTATAGTGCCGAACTGGACTATAATAACGTCGAGGTGACTACTACATCATCATAGTAGTGATTTAAAGGAACTATGATCATTACTATAGTAACAAAAGTTATTACAATAGCGTTTAGGTCACTACTAAATCGCTATATGGCCACACTTGACGCCGCTACAGAAATACTATACAATTACATGGTGATGTAAATGCGCCACTACGGGGTGTTGTAAATGTTTTCTGCTCTTTACCCACACCGATTTGCTCTCGCCAAAAGGTTCTTAGAACCGCTATAGTACCAGGTTTTCCTGCTTGGGGAATCACACCACGCCGATAACCGAAGTCAGTGGAGGCGGATCCACTAGCAAAAGTAAGAAATCTAATACCTTTAAACGAGAATTTGTTGTATATATATATATATATATTATATAGAAATATAATCTGAACCTCGGAAATGGCTCCAAGGATTTTCATGAAATTTAATGTGCAGGTGGTTTCTGGGGCGATAAATCTATCTAGCTAGGTTTCTTTTTCCTGGCAATTCTATTTCTATTGGCGAGTAGTATTACAATTATTTTTACCGACACAGCAACACTAAAGCTACTTGTCCATAGATGGCGTTCTTAAAAAAAAAGAGCAAAGCTCGGTCCTCAGGTACTTAAACATATTTTCAAAATTATGTAAAATGAAACAAGTTGAAAAGCAAGGTAATATTCTAGCAATATATTTAGTAATTTGCCATAGCATAATAAAAGCAATAAATTTCACCGAGTTTGTAAATAAATAGTCGCTTATTTCAGCGCAAAACACGTAGCTATTTTACGGGTAAGATAAGCTAAATAACGATATCCAAAGTGTTTTATTCGACCATGTCCGAGTTTATCTTAAATGCTAATAAACAATAAATAAAGTCACGTATTACAAATAAATAACTAATAAATTGTAAATTAAAAGAAACGATGAAAGAAAAGTAAAATAATTATTCATTCTTTTAATTAATAATGCGCAGAAATCATGAATAACATAAGGCCTATTTCCCACAGGGGTAGGCAATGACCAACCATAACATGAAGGCGTCCATGCTAGCAGAACACTGAGAAGCCTGGAGAGCGTTGGTGAAGGGGACTATCATCCATCACGACCCTGAGCCATGAGGAAACGACCACGGTAATGATGAAGGAGGCACTGGATCATTTTTTTTGCGTCACCACTCTTATTAAATCATGTGTGTTACATTAAAAACCCGAGGTATGTTAAATGAATACAATCATACAAACGAATTTCCCACTTATTTTTTACATATACTGATCAAACACAGTGAAATTTTGTAAACACGATTTCAAGCCGAATATATGTATGTTTCCATACCCAAAACCCATAAAATCTTTTTATTAACTCATCCTCTTTTAGACCATTTGTATCATAAACTAGAATTCTGCATAACCATTTAACACAATTTAATAGACAACTGGCACAATGTCATAATCATCAGCATATCAGCCTTTATGGGTCCACTGCTAGACATAAGCCCCCTCTAACACGCCATTTCTGGTACACTGTAGTCCTAGATATATACAAATGTAAATGTCAATAACAAGTGTGAAAATTGTTTGTATGAAGCATACTGCGAGGCGCCTTAAATCGTATTCCTTTAAATGTTCGAAATTTGGTAACCTAAGAGACGCCTATTATTTATTATGATTTTTGCTATTTACCTATAATTTGCTTTTGTGAAGAATGAATAAGGAAACCTAATCTATTTCAACTACCTCCTATGAAAAAAAGATTCTGACGAATTGAAAACCTCCTCCGTTTTTGAAGTTGGTAAAAAAGCAAGAAATATATTTAAATCATATGAGCAAATCATACATATATTTTTCATTAGTAACTACATTTTCATATCATTAGAATTTTACGCTATATCATATACGCCATGCCAAGTAATAGGAATGGGGCCTCTGGAATAACATCTGAAAAAAAAGTAAAATTCCATCATTTTGTAGAAAAACATATATATATTTGACGTTTTTCGTTACTAAATGCAAGCTAGTTATTTTCTCAATCATCGCCTAAATAACACACTTTATTTACGTACTTAGTATGGTAGTATATATGTATATTCTTGTCGCTGTCATCTTGACCGGGGGACTGATGGAAGTAGGTATCCCCATCTATCTTTCCAATGGCCGGGTTTGACCACTTGCGGCTCTGATCAGGTCTTTGATAGTATATCGTAGATTAACTTAAATTTTAAGATGGATTTTTCAATTTATCTGCATTTCTGTTAAGTTTGGTCAAGTTTTTAATTATTTTATTATTAATATTTTTTTTAATTATAATCAATGCAACAACTATACTTATAAATCTTATTTCACAAAGAAAAGGAAAATATGGTGATTCAACCTAATTCACCCTATGCTTACAGAAATAATCGATGTGTAGACGGCGAAATTAAAAGATGGTGACATCGGACGGGCGGACAGACTAACATGGTGAAATTAAAAGGTTGTGACATCGGAAGGACGGACAGACTAGCACGGTTTAATTAAAGGGTTGTGACATCGGAAGGACGGACAGACTAACAACCAATTGGGTGAAATTGAAAGGTTGTGACATCGGACGAACGAACAGACTAACTGGGTGAAATTAAAAGGTTGTGACATCGGAAGGACGGACAGATTAACTGGGTGAAATTAAAAGGTTGTGACATCGGAAGGACTTCAAAAACTAATCATTCCCTTAGATCGCGACGTACTGCGCAGCATCCTAGCGGTATAAAGAAAATCACCAGACTATAGTTGTTTTATCTTGATAGTATATAGATTATGTGTAAATTGGTAGTAGTAGTGGCTAAATTAAGTCAAAACTTGCTTTTTCGTTTGAAGTGACGCAAATGCATAGACTAGTTACATGGTATAAAAATATTGGTTAATTTGCCATGGGTTATTTTGACTGCCAATTTAAAGGTTTTGGTTTAATTCCTGATAAATTTAAATTAAAAATTAATTATAATTTAGGAATCTTTAAAATTGGGTTAAATTTTTGTTACTAACTACAATGTGGTGGTTTTGAAATATATTGCATAGTGTTTTTTTAAATGAAGGTCACCAAACTGAGGACCAAGCGGAATCGACCGATAAAACCATTATCAAACTTATTGTTACGTAAACGACGTAACACGCTTATCTTTACTTATTTAGAAGCAAAAGTGCATATGATTTCATTAAAAAGATTTCATTAGTAAGGCCTTCGTGTCAGTTAGTGCTCTTCACGTTTACTGTGTGGTATATGATGCTTGCTCACCGTTATCCCAAAATACCAGCATTTGCTGAAAAAAAATGGTCGTTTAGCGAATGATATTTCAAATATTTAGCCACTCTGATTGTTACAGATTATACTTTTTTCTTCGTCTAATTATTTATATACTTTTTTATACCACTTAGTTGGCAAACAAGCTTACGGTCCGCCTGATGGTAAGCGGTCACCGTAGCCTATGGACGCTTGCAACATCTCTCGCGCGTTGCCGACCCTTCAGAAATCTAATAACTTCTTTCTTGAAGAACCCCGTACTTTAGTCCTTGTAGTAAACCTTGGCAGGGCTCATTCCACAAACTTAGTAGTTAGTTGTCTGTGACGTTTGTAACGATCGTTTTTTCATAGCAAAGATGTAGTCAGGATTTTCATTGGACAGAGTTGTGCCTCGATAGTTGCAAGTTCAACACCTAGCTCGAGGTTAATATTTTGACTGCATTTTTGCTATAAAAATATATATTTACATTGATTAAGTTGTAGCTAGGGGGTAGTTAAAATAATAATAAACACAATCAGTAGAAAATGAGATCAATTTTTTTTAACAATGATTTAATTAAAATCAACGTTTTTCGACGTAATCACCCTTCAGGTCAATACATTTAGCAAATCTTTTTTCTATAGCCAAAATTCTCTTTTAAAAAAAATCTTCATCTTGAGAACCTAAAAAATCGTTTACGGCGGCCTTCACTTCTTCGTCATCTTCAAATTTTGTTCCTCTCAAGTGTTCTTTCAAACGCGGAAATAGGTTATCACTAGGGGCCAAGTCAGGTGAATATGGTGACTGATCGAGGATCTCAAAGCCAGCGTCTTGGATTGCTGCCATGACAACTGCAGACTTGTGCGCTGGCGCGTTGTCTTGATGGAACAAAACTTTTTTCGCGAGTTTTCCTCGTCGCTTTTCAAGAATTTCCTGACATAATTTTTTTATTTGTTCTGCGTAGACATTTCCTGTGATAGTGGCTCCATGTTCAAGGTATTCAATCATTATCATCCCCTGGCTATCCCAAAAAATTGAGCCTATGATCTTGCCCGCAGATGGTCGAGTCTTGAATTTCTTTGGTGTGGGAGATGACGGTCTTTTCCAGGACATTGATTGCTGTTTAGTTTCTGCATCAAAATGATGAAGCCATGTTTCATCCATTGTTACGAATCGAGCCAAAAAAAGATCAGGATCTCGTTGAAACAGTTTCTATGAGCTCTTTGAAATGTTGAATCGCGTATGTTTTTGTGCGTCTGTTAGCATTCTTGGGACCCAACGCGCGGATACCTTTTTCCTAAGTGATCTTGCAAAATGCTATGGCCACTACCAATTGAAATCTTCAACTCTTCAGCTATAAAACGGACTGTTACACGACGATCATCCAAAACATTTTTTTCAACTTTTTCGACCATCTCCTGAGTGACTGACGTCGAAGGGCGGCCCTAGCGCGGGTCATCTTTAACCGATGTTCTACCACGTTTAAACTCTGCACACCATCGAGCCACTATGGGATATGGAGGAGTGGACTCCCCCAATGTCTTACGTAAATCTTTAAAAATTTGTTCCGTAGTAAAAATTCTTTCTTCTTCTTCTTTGTCTACAATAGCTTTGTTGCTTCTCAGTAGCTGAACTACAAAATCGTTGGCACCGGACGTAACTACAAAAGATTCAAAAGTTTGAATATATAAGAAAACACAACGTTGTACACTAATGTATGTAGCATACGTCATAAATGTAACATTATTGTTTAATACACACTCATTATGAATACTTAGTAAAGTGATGAAAACTGACTCTTAAGAAGACCCGAATACAGAAATAGGTATTTAAAAATTTTTATTGTTACGCTAAGCCCCGGGGCCAGATACCCATGTGAACAAATGTTATCTTTGTTCATTTGTATGTAGATCATTCGTGATGGCGATAAATTGGCATCCGCGAATGGCTTCTGAACTAAAGCAACTAGGTACGTACCTACTTGCGATTTATATAGTATGGTTCAATACACTAAACTTGCTGGGCTATGACGGAATTATTAATATATTTTCAGTTTTTTAAGAATTTTAATAATTGTTGACTTTGTTTGTCATGGTTTTTTGCCGTTTCGCTCATTTTTAGGGTCCCGTACCCAAAGGGTAAAAACGGGACCAATTACTAAGACTTCGCTGTCTGTCTGTCCAACTGTCCGTCTGTCACCAGGCTGCATCTCATGAACCGTGATAGTTAGACTGTTGAAATTTTCACAGATGATGTGATTTCAGTTGCCGCTATAACCACAAATACTAAATTCTAAGTTTCTTTGAACCAAATTTGAATAGAACCAATCTGCGTGTTAGTCCTTTCATATATGTATAAATTGTTAAAATCTGTTCTCAATCCGCGAAGTTATCGCGTAACAAAAAAAAAACAGATTTTTAGCGATAAAAAACAACCGCGGGACAGATTATTTCCAAAATATTTTCAGATCTAAGTCATGACGTGGTATATCGATTCAAATGATCCGTGAGCGATTTGGTCCATTAGTTCTTGAGATATCGAGGGGCAAAAAAAAAGCCAACATACATACATACACGCACACACACATAACTCTGAACAGAATTGCAAACGATTCTCCAGATTTCAAAACGTAAAGAAAACACAAATTTAGCGATTTCGATTTTTGGACCTTATATAATAATTTCTCTCAAGTTAATAAATAATTAAATTAAAATTATTTAAGGTCGGCTCCCATACAACAAACGTATTTTTTTTTTTGTCGTGTTTATAGATAATGGTTTTAATTAATCAGTAACTATAAAACCAAACTTTCCTGTGAATAATGAGTATATATTGTTAGGATACCTAGGTATTTTGAGGTTTACATATTTATTCCGATTTAATTTATTTATTACAGATCGGCACGTGAAACCTATGGAGATGATGCTGTGAGATTTGTCCAAGTCCAAAGGTTAGGGCATGTCTGTACAGTAAAAGCAAAAATAACGCCTAAACATACGATAAAAAGTAAAGCGTATTGTTGCATATTTAGGTGTGATGAAAAAGAGGAGAAAGTTTTGAGCGTGGATTGTCATGACTGTGCTGCAAAAGGGAGGCTGCAAACATAGCGTAGCGTTTGGCACGCAAAAAAATAGTTTTCTTGGCGTTTTAACTGTTGTGTTTGTACATTTCAGCACTATACAATATTTATTTATGGTTACAAAGTTGAACCGTGCACAAATTGGTCACTTTATTCTTTTTTAAGTCCGTGAATCAAACTTAAACACTGCGCGCTTTGTTACTGCCAACGGCTAACTGGCGGCCGATGAGTAAGATGACGTCACGCACTCTGCGCCGCGGCAACTCGACGATCGACGCATTAATTTGAATACTACTACCTCATTTTTGGTCGTATGACAAAAAAAAATATACCAATATTTTTTATTTTTCAAGGACTTTAATACTACATTCAAAACTAAAAACCTCGTTGATCCTGATTACACGGCGTAATGAATAAGTAATCTTAACAATACCATTTAATTTTGTAGCATAAAAAGATTTTCACAACGAAATTTACGTTGAATGTCTATAGTTACCCCACTAGTTAATTCTGATTCTATAGTAAAATTTGAAATAATTGTCTCGAATAAAAGTGATTACTTGTAACAAACTTTGGTGATCTTAATAATAGTACTTAATTTTGTGGCACAAAAATATGTTAGGTAAAAGTGGTTTATCAGTTGGCAATTTTACAACGAAATTGAAATTGAGCGTTAAGAGTTACTTCGCTAATCTGATTCGCTTTATGTCAGTTGGGCAATCATCTAAGCAGTGAAATCGGAAGCTTAAAAAGTGCAGTAAAATGTCGTCGGTACTAAGTGTATCAATGATTATGACCGCACTAATTCATGAAATGGTTCTGTTTACGGAAGAGTTCGATTTGCTGGTGACCATCTTAAGAAATAGTTGCAAAGTTGGGTTTTTCTAGTGAACATTTTATGAAATAGTTGCAAAGTTGGGTTTTCCAATAAACATTTTATGAAATAGTTACAAAAATTCGATTTGCTAATGACGATTTTACGGAATAGTTGCAAAAGTTCATTTTGCCAGTGACCATTTTATGGAATAATTGCAAAATTTCGATTTGCTAGTGACTATTTTTTTATAATTTAAAACGTCTTTGTGTGATTTTCATTATTATTTATATTTACTTTTGCTTGTAAACTCTCCAATTTGGCCCAAACTCTGAGGAGCAACATTCTCTCCTGAAACTTATAAATGACGTGTTTGGATTCACATTAAGAAAAATATATAAGGAGCATTTAGGAGTTACATGTAATAAGTTTAATATCCAATTATTCAACTATAACTTCATCTGGTGTAAGTAAAAACTATATTGCTGACGAGGAATGTCTATCAAATCCAACCCAACACTTTTTTGTTAACGCCACATATAGTTATGTTATGTTTCTAGTTTAAACATATTTACCTATTGCTATTCATTTTGCCTAAGTGCTGTGCTTATTTTACTTTGGTCCAAAATTAGTACATTTTTATTATTTATTTCTATTTTATTTCCGCGCCTTGCCCGTGGTACAGTTGTGATAGTTCGGTTAACCGGACCATCGTTGAAATTTTATGCGGTAGTACAGTTGACCGGACAACTGAAAAATTTATATATCCCTGTTACAGTTAACTGTACCATAGAATAAATAAATTTTCTTTTGTCCAGTTAGCTGTAACAGGGAATATAATAAGTTTTCACAACTCCAGTTGACTGTACCACGGAAAAAGAAAATCTTTTACACACTGACAACTGGTCTAGTACTAGCCGCTTTAGAAAGCATGTGAATATGATAAGTGCATAAAAGAAATTAGTGACTCTTTGAGCTGTAGACCTCTGTCTGGCGTTGCATAGCTTATAACTGAATTTTCGTCATTTTATAAAGAATCCAAAAACTGAGTCAACTGTTAATTCCATTTACTTATTGTACAGTATGGAAGTAAATGTAAAATTATAAAAAATATTTTTCTTATATGATGTAACTAAAAATTTACGGTTTTCGCAATTTTTCCTTTATCTGTGCTATAATACGTTGCTTCATACCAAATTTTAAGATTCTGAGTTCACGAGAAGTACCCCGTAGATTTTGATTCCTTTGCGAGTTTCGAAAATTTGCGGCATAAATGGCTCTAAGGGACAGTAGACCTGAGTATTTGATATAAATTTTAGCTTGATACCTCCACGTTTTCCTGAGAAAGAGGATCTTGACAGACGAACGGACGAACGGACGGACAAAGTGATCCTGCAAGGGTTCCGTTTTTTTCTTTCGAGGTACGGAACCCTAAAAATGTGTAGAATAAGTTGATGGTTACATTCTGATTAAATCGTTATTCTAATCATTTATTCATTAAAATGTAAGTAAACGGACAATGCCTCGAATACCAGATGGATTATACTAACTTGAATAAGGGGGCTGTAGAGAAGAACAGCCGCATTTTTGCCCAAGCTGAAACGAAGACGCTTCGCGCTCACTCGGTCAATTACTTAAAAAAAATTATTGATTTAAGATATTTGTTTATTTTTCTGTAACTTATTATGTCAAGTTTACGATATCCAAATTCCTCTCGTTTCCTTTACACACACAACTGTTTCAATTTTATAATACCTATGGTTTTTACTATATGATTAATATGTTTTTTGAGATGTCATTCAAACCTTGGCTGCAATAGGTGTGAACCTAGTATTGTTTAAGGAGAATCAAATATGGAGATAGTTTTAGGTACTGCCACAAAAATATTTATCGTTAATTAGCTCTTCCCAGTGGTTTTACTCAAGTTAAGGCGCAGTGACTACCTAACTAGCGCCGCCAAAAGATATTTTTTATTTTCCTCTATGTATTAAACACATTTCATAAACCAATTTTTCAGAACTTTATATAATAATTATACATAACGTTCTAATATAGCAGATAACTAGTTCTGTAAGTAATAAATATGTAAGTTTTTAAAACTCACATGTAACTATATCCTAGAAACGATGTGTAACTTTTTAAAAATAGCTTGTCACTAGTTCTAAATAATTGGTTTGTAACAGTTATGAAACGTGTTTTGTACAAAAAGGAAATAAAGAATATCTTTTCGCGGTGCTAGTTATGTAGTCACTGCGCCTTAATATACTGTTTCTTAAAAGACTATTCTACCTAAATTTAATTTTTTTGGCATGGGTTGCTACAAATTCGCTGAGCAGATCTGACTAAAATTTAAATACTGTGTTCTTCAGGATATGGTTCAAACCCTGAAAAACGTGAAAGCACGATTAATGACTTTTTGTTCCATATTAAAATCCTAAATTAACCCCTTTTATAATTTTTTTTAAGTTTTGGCTAAGAAATCCATAAAGTTCTAAGTGTTATCAACTATCCAGTGGCGGATCCACTAGAGAGAGTTTGGGTGTTAACCTCGCGAAGGTTATAAAATTACTGAAAGTATTAGAATATTTTCTGAAACCCAAAAAAAAATCCTGGATCCGCCACTACAACAGTCTGAAATCTGTAAATATTGCCATGTAATAAGTTAACAACTTTGCTAAAGCATGGCCATGATAGTGGTTTCAACCCTGAGAAAAAGCATTTTTTGATAACAAACTCTCCTACACTTTTTCTATCACGCACTACTGCCTCATAAAGAATTGGGCTAATAAATGCAAAAATAATTTTGCAAATCTGACTAATAATTTCAGAGATTAGCGAATACAAAAAAAACATATAAAAAATCTTTAGTATGGATTAAATACATTAATTAAACCACCTTTAACGAAATTAACTCGTTAGTTGCAATTAAAACCGATCAAATTCAGGTAGTTTGTTACTTTAATTTTTTTGTTCAATTTTAGTTTGCTATGCTTTACTTTATTAGACTTATATTATTTTAGTTCATTTATGTAATTTATTATTTTTCTAAATAATTAAATGTACACTTATGCTGTTACCATAATACTTTTAACGGCAAAATAGCTTTTTGAGCAGGATTTTTTTATAGTTATACATATTTATAAGGGTTTATAGTTGTCCCACTAATTAAAACGTTATCAAATACATAATATCTTTTAATTTAAACAGACAAAAAACAAAGTGATAAGAAAATCAGCAGACCTAAATACGGTACTGACTACCATCAAAAAATCCAAATAAGGACTGCGTGGGCCTACACAGAGCAG
Source organism: Apoda limacodes (assembly GCA_946406115.1). Taxonomy (NCBI): domain Eukaryota; kingdom Metazoa; phylum Arthropoda; class Insecta; order Lepidoptera; family Limacodidae; genus Apoda; species Apoda limacodes. Next base: position 13,751,119 of record OX291559.1, read on the forward strand.
TCCGACACTGTAAAAAGAAAATGAAGAAAGTCATGGTCAAAGTCAATCGTAAATAATAGTACATTAGTGTCGAGGCGTGAAAGCAAGCTTTGCTGGACGAACAGAAGTTAAAGGAGAAGGATTCCGTCAATAATACGAATCCACTGTCTTAGTATTTAGCTGGCACGACGGATTTGTAGAGAACCATTTTGCTGGCAAGAGGGAGACTTGACTCTAAAAAAAATTATCACTGACAAACGGATCCCTAAATGGTTTTCACACACCCGAAATATTTTTAAACAATGATACCCATAATAAAAAAAAATCATCCCCACTTTTTGTCCACCCACGTGTAACGCTGGTACCCTAAAATTTTTATTTTTATTTAACACTTTGTCGGCGTGTTCAATATGTATACCCATGCCAAATTAAATCTTTCTGGTATGTAGTGTCTCTGAGCTAACCCCCGGACTGACTGACACATGATCGGACATGCTGAAAACTATAATTTTGACTACAGAACCTTAAAAAGTGACCTCACCAGAAGTAGCAGCACACACAATGTTTTCATATTGCCTGCAAAAACTCAAGTGAAATTTAGAAATATCTTACCGTCTGCGTTAGTATTCATTTTACCTACTGTTTTCAGACAATTTTCTTAAAACAAAACCAAATTCAGTAATCACAAAAGGCATATTCATTTTCATTTTCAAAAGAATATATATTTTTTCACGGCCGTAACATTGCAACATTGCTACATGCATCGTCCTGGTACATTACAATTCTGTGTTCTCAATGTACTTGTATTTTTACTGCTTATTTGGACGTTGCACAATGTGTATCTAATTATCAACTATCCAGTGGCGGATCCACTAGAGAGAGTTTGGGTGTTAACCTCGCGAAGATATTAAAATTACTAGAAGTAAAAAAAGTTAAAAGTATTAGAATATTTTCTGAAACCCCAAAAAAAAATCCTGGATCCGCCACTACAACAGTCTGAAATCTGTAAATATTGCCATGTAAAGCATTAAAAAATCTTTGATTACGTTTAAACAAGTTGTGTTTAGCTTCCGTCCTGCTTAAATGTGTACCAAGTTGATATAAGAACAGAAGCTACTTTTGTGCATTCAAACCTTTTTCAAACTTCGTATAGTTTACCTTCTTCTATTTTACTCAATTTGAGGTTCTTCTTTAGGACCCGGTACCCTGATTTCAAAATAACAGTACCGAATGTGAAACCTTGAAACACAGCTGTTATTAGCACGTTCATGTCAGAGAGGTAAAGAACCATTAGCGCTTTTCAAAATAATTTAAAATAAAGCGCGAAATCGTTTTTATGTATTTACTTTTCTTAAAAAGCTCGATTTTTTAGAATTCATTAGCAGCATATGTGGACCATTCTGCCATTCTGTTATCTAGCCGTTATATAAATTTAAATGTAATACGATGGACGGATTGAGTTCAAAAACCAAAAAAAAAAGAATATTAAAGCTTGGTAGTAAATTCGTGTTTTGGTAGTAAAAGCCATTAAGTACACGTTTTTTTATTAAGCATTAAATTTACTGACTACATGAATTGATATTCTGCATTTTGGAAAGTGTCACATCACACTGGTCACCTTCTTAAGGGGTAATATAGCAGTTAACTAGCTAGACAGTATATGTGAGTTGTAGTTGGCATTTCTGCTAAAAGTGGCCGTTTTTTATTATAGACTAGACTTTGCCAGCGGCTCCGCCCGCCCTAAATTCAGTAATCGGCGTGGAACTCCTTTATTTAATCTCAGTATTAATACTGTGATTTACTTCTTAATTAGCCCGCCCTACATTCGGTTATCGGCGACTGTGATTTACTCCTTTATTACACTAATGAAGTTAGCTATATCGAGCTGAAGCTATAGCTATAGTTCGTTTAAGCTCAGTTATAGTTATGCCCGCGGGTATTTCGGGATAAAAGCCTATATGCTATTCCAGGACCTAACCTATATGAATACCAAGTTTCATCCCGATCCTTCCAGTGGTTGAAGCGTGAAACAGTAACAAACATCCATACAAACAAACTTTCACATTTATAGTATTAGTAGGATACCTACTGCGTGTTTTTTTTTTTAAATAAAACTTATTTACGCCATCCAAAATCACATGGAAGATAAAATAATTTAATAAGTATTTTATCCGAACCTCTCAAAGGCATATTGTTAGGAACCTAGTTGTACGAACATCTGTATATCGTTGGTTTAGGACTCCTAACAGTATCTTAAGTAAACATTTGTTCAAGCCAATAGAGTTGAATAGTATATATAGTTGCTTTTGAAATAAGGACTACCTACCATAGATAAAGGAGAACAGTGCAACAAACATTTCTTAACCGTTTCTGATATAGCGGGACTCTTTTAATTCACGTCACAAAGGTGCTACTTTCCAGTATTAACACATATACTAATCTATGGGTGCTAAGGAAAATTTATTTTTGCGAGGGATAGCTAGAGAGAAAGACAATTACACAATAGTATATTTCGTACCGAGTACAAAATGACGGTTTTCCTTACCTAAGGGTAGAAGCTAGTTATAAGAAATATCTACTTATTTTGTTTTTGATACTATATTAGACTTTCAGGTAGTAGAAAAAGTAACGTTCGTACTCAGAACAAATTAGCTTTTCCCTCGGGTACGAAAAAACGTCATTTTGTGCTCGGTACGAAAAGGCACAGTTATAAAAAATAAATATGTTCTAAAAATTATGTTTTTTAAATGTCTTTTAATCCGACTGACCCAGAAGGAGGGTAATGTTTTTCGCGCGTATGTATGTATGTGGGTATGTCCGTTCCATTGTAACCTCCTGTAGCCTAAACTGCTGGACCGCTTTCGATGAATGAGGTCTCAGATGACAGGTGTTCATATCCTGAGTGTTGTAGGGTACATAAAATAGTCAATTGCGAGTCCTTAAATTTAATAAAATGAAAAGTAATAAAAAACCCGACTGTAATGAAATTAATTACTAAAAAGAAATTAATAATTGCACCTAAAACATATAATAATAAATAGGTACTATAATCTATACAAACAGTACAGATTGCTCAATCAAACTGCTCGTATAGTAATTAAGTACCTGGGAACTGAGCTTTGCTCGTTTTTTTTAACAACGCCATCTATTGTCAACTATTGTCAAGTAGCTTTAATATTGCTTAACATCGCTATCTATTGTCAAGTAGTGTTGCTGTGTCCGTAAAAATAATAGTATTACTACTCGCCAATAGATGTCCGAAAGAGTCATATTTTTCAGTTTATTGCCTGAAAATATGGATACAACGACGTTTTCTAAAGATGAAACCTAGCTAGATCGATTTATCGCCTCCAAAACCACCTGCATACTAAATTTCATGGAAATCGTTAGAGCGGTTTCCAAGATTCAGATTATATATCTATTTATGCATATATACAAGAATTGCTCGTATTAAATTACCCTAAACTCACCTATGCTTATAGTTAAATATTTGGTATGTTTTAAGGTGCATTTATTGGGTTGGGGTTTATTGGTGGTTGTTTCTATTTATTTAATTATTTACTTTTATATGAAATATTTGTTTCATCGCAATCTAAAGTTAATTTTTAATCTCTTTTGCGTGACGAAGTCGTTTTCTCTTCATCTACTAAAAATACTGACTTTAATAAGTAACTAAATATAATATTATATATCGAATATTTTCATATATATCTTTCATACCTAATATTTTGTAAACACACGAACATCAAGCGAACCAATAACAAATTTCCGTTAGGAAAAACATAGTCATAAAAGTATCCTGGTTGGCAACATAAATCTGCCTCCCGTAACTTATTCAGCGCTCATATGCGACACTCAAATGTTCGCCAACAGCAAGTCATAACTCAGCCTGTCCGTGCTTAAAATTAAATTTGCAGGCGACCGGCGGCAGCCTCAAAAACCCGGGAACCAAATTTCATCACTACAACCTTAGAACAACAACATGGCGCGATAGCATAGTTTAGGTTCGCAAATATGTATTTCTAAAAATATGAAAGTATGTATGTATGTATTTACGGTTTTTAACCCAGAACCACGGGATAACCAGTTGCTGGAATACAATTAGGTACATCATCATGTTGGATATAGCCTGTTTTTGCCGACCATTTTAGTCGAACGTGACTGGTGGTGAGATGGTTACCGCTGAAATGGGTATAATATTACGTACATTATAATACAAGTGAGCTAGTTTGCTCATTACAGACGAGGTTGTCGATAATTTAGCTGAGTGTGTATTTAGCAGAGCTCACGAGTGTCATACGACTGCTTTCAACACACTTAAAGGTCAGTAGATACTTTTATCAGTGTTAAAATGTGGTCGAAAGTTTATATTTAATGGAATGTTATAGTTTCATACATTTTTAACAAATACGTTAGGATTTATTTTTCCAAAGATATGATCCAGTTCATATGCATAATTTCTTATTGCTAAAAATTAAAAAATCTGAAAAGGCTGCTTTATTAGCAAGTATGTTAAAATTTTAAAAAAATCTGTAAAGTAAAAGTCACTTGTGCTGGAATTGTCATTAACGCACTAGACAATAGAATAGACACTCTTAAGATGCTGAAAACGGTGCTCTGAGTTCCTTTATGAGCAAGTATGTTGAAAAAAGACGTGTGATACTGCGGGACACTATTCCTTTAGTCGCAACAGAGCAACGAGGTGTCCTGATTTTTGGCACAGGGACAGATGGAGATGGAGGCGGGTGAAAAAAGAGAGAGTTAAAATATTATTTTCCCGATGTTGAAAAGAGCTGCAAAAAAATTACTTCTTAAGCAAAGATTTAATTTATTGCATTTATACGGTATCATATATTATGTTAATATTTGTATTATTCTGTATGTATAAAAGAAAAACAGTTTCTTACTGAACGACTGATTCAATGACATATCAATGCACTATGTTTTAGACTTGAAATTTGGCATTTGGTTTCCTAATATGATGTAGGGCTTCATCAAGATAGGATTTTGAAA